>NW_004624815.1:8433576-8542172 GCF_000247695.1 Heterocephalus glaber
AAGAACCAACTCTTGGCTTCATTAATTTTTTGTATTGTTCTCTTAGTCTCCATTGCATTGATTTCTGCTCTGATCTTTGTAATTTCCTCCCTTGTATGATGTTTGTGTTTGTCCTGCTCTTCTTTTTCTAGAAGCTTGAGGTTCAGCATCAGGTTGTTTAACTGGACTCACTCTGTTTTCCTAATATGCCTATTCACTGCTATGAATTTCCCTTGTAAGACTGCCTTCATTGTGTCCCATAGATTCTGATATGTTGTATTGTCATTGTCGTTTAATTGAAGGAACTGTCTGATTTCTTCTTTAATTTCCTCTGTGACCAATTGGTTACTCAAAAGTGTGTTGTTCAATTTCCACGTGTTTATGAAATTTTTTGAGTTTCTTTTGCTATGGATCTCCAATTTCATCACACTATGGTCTGGTAATATACCGGGGATAACTTCAATTCCTTTGCACTTACTTAACCATATTCTATGAACGAGTATGTGGTCTATTTTGGACAACGACCCATGTGCAGCTGAAAAGAATGTGTATTCTGATTTTGTGGGGTGGAAGACTCTGTAAACATCTGTTCAGTTCATTTGTTCAAGAGTTCGATTGAGCTCTAGTATTTCGTTACTTATTTTTTGTCTAGTTGATCTATCTATTTGTGACAATGGGGTATTGAAGTCCCCAACTACTATTGTGTTAGTGCATATATGACCTTTTCATGTCCATTAGTATTTGTTTCATATAGTTGGGCGCACTAGTGTTTGGTGCATAGATATTTATGATTGTCATCTTTTCCTCTTGGATTGTTCCCTTTACAAGGATGTAGTGTCCTTCTTTGTCTTTCTTAATCAGTGTTGGTTTGAAATCCACTTGATCTGCAAAGAGGATAGCTACTCCTGCTGTTTTTCAGGTTCCCATTGCATAGAGTATTGTTTTCTACCTTTTAACTTTCGATCTGTGAGTCTCTTTTTGAATTGAGTGTGTTTCTTGTATGCAGCATATTGTTTGATTTTGCTTCTTGACCTATTCTGCCAGTCTATTTATTTTAATTGGTGAATTGAGACCATTAACATTGATGGTTATAACTGAAATGTATTAAGTTATCAGTGTCATTGACTTTTTCTTTTTGTTGGATTCTCCCTCTTTACATTTAATTTCTTATCATGCCCAATGGCTTCATTCTGCTGTGCTTCCTGAGGTTGTGATCCTCATTGTCTTTTCCTAGGATATTGTCTAAAATGTTTTGAGTGCTGGTTTGGTGTTCATGAAGTTCCTAAGGTGCTCTTTGACACGAAAGTATCTTATTTCTGCATCAATTTTGAAGGACAGTTTTGCAGGGTACATCAATCTGGGTTCAAGGCTGTTTTCCTTTAGGGCTTGGAATATGTCACTCCAAACTCTTCTTGTCTTGAGGGTTGCATTGAGAAGTCTGCTGTGATTCTGATGGGCTTTCCTTTGTATGTGATTTGTTTCTTTTCTCTAACTGCTTGGAGAACTTTGTTCTTCTGTTGTGCTTCTGGAATCTTAGCAATTATATGCCTATGTGTAGATTTTTTTTGATCAAGGCTATTTGGAGACCTATATTCCTCCCTTATCTGTATGTCAAGTTCTTTTCCCCTGCTTGGGAAATTTTCTCCCATTACTTCTGAGAAGAGTTTTTTTTATGTTATCTGCACTCTTTCCTGTTTCTTCATTGACTCCCATCAGTCTTATGTTATTCTTCTTTGCACCATCTAGCAGCTGCTGGATTGATTTCTCATGGTCCCTCACAATTCTGAAGCAATTTTTCTTTTCCTGGTCACTAATTGCAATCTTATCTTCTATATCTGAAATTCTGTCCTCACATTGGCTCATTCTGCTGTGTAAACTTTCAGTGGAGTTTCTGATCTTCTGGAAATCTGTTTGCATCTGTTTTATGGATGCCGTTTGTTTCCTATGTTGGGATTCCATCATGTTCCTCAGCTCCTCTCTAGATTTATTAATCATGTCTTGCACTACGAGCACAATCTCTGCTGTTATCTGAGAAATTATTTCTGATTTCATTTTTTCCAGATCCTCTTTTGTTGCCATGTCAGGGAATCCAAGTGGTTGAGTATCAGAAGGGGTTCCATCTCATTTCCCTTTGGGGTTGCTGTAGGTGATCTGGAAGTCTGGTTTTGCGACTTGTTTACTTGTCTTCTCACTTCGACGGGGGTGGGGGTGGGGTGCTGTTGGCACTCGTGTGGCTCACCTCCTCTGAGCTGGGAGCAGTGGAACGGCAGCCTGGAAGCCCCTTCCTCTGGGCTATGAGCAGTGGATCGGCAGCCTGGAGACCCTACCTCTAGGAGTTCTTAAAATCAGGAAGAATGGTTACTTTAAAAAAATCAAATGAAAGCAATGATCTATGTTCACTCTGCATAACAAAGGACAATTGTCTAGAGCTGGAGGGGATTCAAAGTGGGCCCCAGAAAACCTAAAGACTGTTGAAGAAATCCTGGGGAAGCCACTGTGCAAGCAGCTAAAATAAAATCAGCCACCAAGGCCACTTTGCATCCATGTTACAATCACCTGGAGAGATTTTGTTGTTGTTTTGTTTTGTTTTTGTTTTTAGGAAACCAATGCCCAGGTCCCACCCCAGGCCAACTGAGTAAACTAGAAGTCATCTAGAGTGGTATGAAATTTAAATTTTATTTTAATCAGTCTTTATTTTGAAAAAATTACCCATGAGAAAACCTGACTTTGGTCCCATCAGTAAGGGAGATGACAATATTATTAATAGGTAAGGACACTGCTACATCACTAGCATTATTACAAATTATTCACATGGACTCTCTACCTTTAAAATCATAACATCAGGGCCGGGCATGGTGGTGCACACCTGTAATCCCAGCTCTTGTGAGGCTGAGGCAAGAGGATCACCACAAGTTTGAGGCCACCCTGCACTACACAGTGAGTTCAAAGCCAGCTTCAACTGCATAGCCATAAACTATTTTTTAAAAATAATAACATCATCATTATCACAGTGGCCATGATTATGTCCATTTTCTGGATGAGAGAACTGAGATTCAGGAACAATAAGTATTGTAAACAGGGTCATAAATTGGTAAGTAGCAGATCTAGAATCCGAAAGGAAGAAGTTTAACTCTTCATTGCCACACTATAGTCCATCTTTGGCACAGGCTAGGAAGTGGGTAAGGACTTGTACTCACTTAAATTCAGACTGGTATCTGATGCCTTACTTTCCCCAAACCTGACAGTCAGCACACATCAAAATGCCTCCTGTGTGAACTCTGTATGTGTAAATGACTTAGAACTCAAAGTCAGGCACCTGGAGAAACACCCTACTTTTGAACCTTAAAATAGTGGACCTCTCTCCTTAAAGATCTTCATTTGAAGGCTGGGATGTAGGTCCATGGTAGAGCATTTGCCTAAGCATGTGTGAAGACCAGGATTCAATCCCCAGCACCACCACACATATACCCAAAAGAGTATAGGGATAAATATAGCCCACACACCTTAATCCTAGCACATCAGTGCTTTGGAGGTTGAAACAGGAGAATTACAAGCCCAAGATCTGCCAGGGCTAAATGATAAGGCCCTGTCTCAAAACAAACAAACAAAAAATTGCTCAAATACACAGAACCCACTGTTTATGGCAGATCACTTCAGAATTACCTAAGAAGCTTTGAGAAATCCCAATATCCAGTCTACACCCCACTGACATTGAGGCTTCCAAGTGGGACCAGGCATTGATTGTTTAAAGTTCCTTAGCAGGTAATAAGTAGCGCAAAGTGTTCCAGAATTCTTTGTGGAAAAATCTGGAGCAATAAATAATTAAGGGCTCAGCCCTAGGCCATATCTAGCATCTGACAATTAACTTACAATCATATCAAGCATGGATCATATTTTAAAAATCATTCTCCCTTCCCTTTGACTCTGAAGCCCTTGTGCTGATAAAGGCAGATGCAGAATTTTCCTTCTCCTGTCTGCTTCTCTTTGTGCCTTCTCCTCGGTCTTCCTTCAAGCCAAGCCACCTGCCTCTTCTCATTCAGAAGCTTCCTCTCACCCCCCTATTTTAGGGACCCCCCCCCTTTCCTACCATTTTCCAACATCTGTGCCTCCACAAGGGACTTGAAGAACAAACCCAAAACCACAGCAAACCACTCTTCTGTAATTTGCTGGGCTGTCAGCCTAAAAAAGAGACTAAATATCCCCCTTTTTTGTTGTTTAAATGATCTGTGAAACAAACTGAAGTTGCGGTTTTGTTTTCCAGAAACAGTTTAGTGAACTAGTTTGCAGAAGCAGAGAGAATATACTCATGCAGCTACATAACTCAGAAAGGAAGACAATTCTCCACAGAAACCTAAGGTTGCATTCACTTTAGGAGAACGACACAGGTATGCACAAGTAAAACGGGGGGAGCAAGCCCAAGCCTAAGAAAGGCTCTTCTTTGCAATGCATAACAGAGGAGCCAGCAGACAGAGGCCCAGATGATACCTGCACAGTCAAGACAACGACACAGATCGTGGGTCCTCATAACTATGACACTGCCCTTGCCATCCGCAGGCCTTTGTCCTTCTTGCCTATTCAACTATGCCAGGTTCTCCTCAAGAAGCTCAACTCACTGTGAACCTGTCACCTACTAAGCGTTTGCTGTCCTCTACTCTGTTCTCAGCTCTGCTCTGGTTGCCAACAGGGAGACAAATACAGTAATATTTATTCATGGAAACAGCATATACTAACAAGGGATTACTAGATCTCCATCAGGTCTGGCTGGGAGCTGAAGAGATCGAAGATGGGGTCTCTATCTCAGGGGGGCTCATAATTTCATTGGGAGCAAACCCAGCATAGCTAAGAGTCATGGGGTGCATGAAGTCTTTCAGCAAACTCTACTGAGTACTCTCCATGCACCAAGCCCACTGCCCTCATTCTGGGGGTCACAGTTTATGTCTTGAGGAAGCGTCTAGGCTCAAGTCAAGCCAGGCTGGCCTCAGGAGAGCAAGAGTAAAGGAATGCTGGGAGGTGAGGGGTGGCAGCCCAAGCCCCACTCCCTTCAGCTCCTCCTGCCTCCTTCCCTTCCCCAAGCTCACTAGGTTCTCACTAGACTCAGACCCTGTGCCCTGCCAACCACTGTCCCTCCTGACCTCCCGCTGATCCTATAGATCTGGATCTCCTTCTCATCTTTACAGCTCACGCCTCAGAAGAAATGTGCCTGCCAGATCACACCTGCTCCTCCACAAAGGCCAGCCACTCCGGTATTTTCCATGTCACTTGCTTGTTGCTTCTTTTCTTCATATTACTACAGCATTGACTCATTTTATGTATTCATCTGTTTAACTGGGTCTGTGTCTGTCTCCTCCCCTTAAAATACATTCTCCATAGAACCACCGCTCTCTGTTCCCTACCTAACACCTACTGTAGCCCAGAAATGGACCTGCGGTTGATATGCTCTAAACACGTATGGACTGACTGAGTGACCAGGATGATACAAACTTGAATGCCACTACAACTGATGCCAAGAGTTTCAACAGCCAAGTGACATGCCAGGTGCAGGTATAGACTTTGTAATCATTTAGTAACATCTGAACTGAATCTTGAAGGACAAATAGGCAGAGAAAAGAGGTAAGGGGGTTCTGGCCAGAGAGGATAGCACGAGCAAAGGCTGGGGCTGTGAAAGTACACCGCCCACGCAGAAGCTCACTGAGGGGACAGTAAGCCAGGGGTCGAGCACTAGAAGTGGTTGGAGGCCAGCTGAAGAAGAAAAACCAGCCAGAGGTTTGGGGAAACAAAGATGTGATTTTACCCTGGTAGTGAAGTGCAATAGCCATTGAAAGGATGTGGTGACTCCCCTACGGTTTTACAGCAGGCAGTCCTGAGTCATCTGCCGGGCCAGGGAGCTTGGTCATCTTTTTGGCCTTTATAGGGACATTTATGCACCACAGAGCACAGCCCCCGTGGTAGACTATGTCTATACTGAAAGTTAATTTTATGCCTCAATTTGACCTGGCTACAAGGTGCCCCAGGTATTTGGTCAAACTTCTGGGCATGCATACGTATCTGTTTTTGATCAACATTTGAACTGACAGACTGAGTAAAGCAGATTTGCCATCCCCAGTGTGGGCAGGCCTCATCCAATCAACTGAAGCCTGGATACGACAAAAATGCTGACTCCCTACGGAATGAAGGGGAGTTTCCCCTGGCTTTGGATTGCAGCTGAAACTACAGATGTCCTGGGTCTCCCCTGAGCTGGGACTGACCAGCCTCCAAAATCTCACAAGCCAGTTCTTTACAATATATCACCTTCTATATCTAAATTCATGCTGTTGATTCTGACTCCCTGTGGAACCTGACTGAGAATTCTGACTGAGCATTGGGCAAAGGGGTGAAGGCAGAAGAAGAAAACCTAAGGGCCTCACAGGGAAGAGGGTAGAGAAGGGAGGGTCCAGCAGCTGGAGGTCTGTGTCTACAGCTCACTCCCTAGGCAGTCGGGTTTCCCAAAGCCAGCACCGCTGGATAGATACAAATCCCAGTGCGTCGGCAACAGGCTAAGCAAGGCCTTGCCTAAGAGATTCTAAATGGTGGCCTGGCCCCACTCCATCAACGAGCTGGACTCTGGCCATCGATGGGAGTGGGACTTCTGGCCATTGACCAGTGCACCAACAGGAAGTGATCACCTGACTGGGTTTCTTATCAACACTCTGTAGCCACCCATGCTCCACACCCGCAGTGCTCCCCAAGGACAAAGACATTTCAGGCATCTGTCATCATTTCCTGCTGTTCTGCTCCTCACTCTGCTGTCCCTAATTTATTCTTCAAGCACACAGGACTGTGGTTGGTGAGGAAGAGTCCCATAAGGCAAGGAGGTAAAAAGGATGCTCCTTGAAGGACAGTCAGGGCAAGCTGCAGCGGGGGGAGTTCAGTTCCCAGACCTGATCTCATCTCCAACTTACCTGTGGATCTGGAGGCAAACCTCTCCCCATCTCCGAGTCTCTGTTTCCTGTAGTACACTCTGAGGTCTCTAGGATCCTCGGGGTCTAATATTTGCAGCAATGGGCTCTGGATCCTGCAGAGCTCAGCTCCCACAAAACCTCTCAGCCTTTGAGCAGGGCTGTCCCTCTTTGGGATTTGGGCTCTAGAACGGTGACCCTCTGATATGTATGAAGGGACTTATCTGTCTTAAGGGGAGCCATGGGAAACCAATGCCAAGAAGAGAAGGAGAAAGAAGAGGAAAATGAGGAGGAGGACAATGAGGAGAAGAAGGAGGAAGAGAGGGGAAGGGGAAGAGGAGGAGGAAGGGGAAGAAGGGGAGGAGGAGAAGGAAGAAGGAGAGGGAGAAAGGAGGAGGAAAGGGGAGAGGGGGAAGGAAGGAGAGAAGAAGAAAGGAGGAGGAGGAGGAGGAGGAAGAAAAAAAGCCAGAAAAGGGACCAGCTCACCTTGAATGAGCATAAATCAGGAGGTATAGTTCATACAGCATGGACTGTGTGTGTGTGTGTGTGTGTGTGTGTGTGCGCGTGTGTGTGTGTGAGAGAGAGAGAGAGAGAGAGAGAAAGAGAGATTTATAATACTAGATTTTGGATGGAAATGTAGCTCACTGATAGATTTGCCTAGCATGTGTGAGGCCCTAGGTTGCCTACTACCAGAAAAAGAAAAAAAACCCTACCAGATTTAGAGTCAGCAAACCTGCATTTTACTGAGTCATGGCACTTACTCATTAGATTACTAAAAGCAAGTTAATTTTGTGTAAAATATGTCAAATGAGGCTCTTAATAGCTACTGCGGTAATTAAAATGGCCCCAGATTCTTTGCTACTCCTCCCACATTGAGGGGCAGTCTACTTCCCTCCCTTCAAATCTGACCTGGTTTCTGTGACCTGCGCGGTCAATAGAACATAAAGAAGGACACTCGCTATCTACCAGGCATGAATTATTTGGAGCCTTGAATGTTCACTGTGGTCCTTGGATCTGAGCTCACTCTTGGAGGCTTCTCAGGGCCCAGCCATCATGTTTTAAGAAGCCCAAGCCACATGAAGAGGGCCCTACACCTTTCTGGCAGCATCGCCTGCCTGCCAGCCATGTGAAGGAGCTGTTTGAGATGCACAAACCCAGTGATAGATCACTAGTACACCTAACTCACCCAGCAAGTGACTACTATGCGAGATTAATTGACAAGATGCACTCCACAAACATGAAGGGTCACTGCTAATGTCATCACTTCCTGCATTGCCCCTCTTGTCCTGTCCCGAAGGGCAGCTCTGGACCCTTGTTTCAGCACCTGGCAATTTTCTACCTTGGCTCTGTGCCTGAGCTCTGGGATTTTCTTGTTGAGCTTTTAAAAGAGGCCAAGACTCCAGAAAATTCTGGGGTTGCCCATCTCAGGTTCCTGAACTGTGTGCCTACTCTCTCAACCCTAGCTGCTCACAGCTGACATTTCAAACCCTGGGCTTTCCAACATCTGAACTTAAGGTGGAAAGGGGTGCCCACTTTGTCCTCAGAGCTGGGTGCTCAGAAACTGTCCCTAAAGTAATATGCTCCAGCCAGAATCTGTGCACATTTCTCCCATGGAAAAGACTTTTATACCATGATGCACCACAGAGCTCTCCATTCAGGTAGAGCCAATGAAGACAGTAAAGGGAAAAATAGGACCATAGTCAGCTTACTATGCTTTCTTCTCTGGTGATTTTAATAAACTCCCTGCTAGAGAATTGAGATTAATTCTTCATCATGGTGTGTCCACTGACACAGACCCTTTGGCTTGAGCTACCTTCAATAGAAATCTTTATCTTTTTCATTACTCCCAATATGACATCAAACAAGAGTTGACAGAGACATTTTTTGTAAATTCATTCAACTGTTAAAATTTCTAGTCATCTACAGTAGAAATAAATGAAGAGAACTTTGATCTAGAGTCTAGTTCTTTAAACATACAAGTAACAATTATTTCTGGGTTCCCTACTAGATTCATGTTTGAAGTTGGGTTTCTCTTATATCCTGTCCCCTCATTTCCCCAACCAGTCAGACTGAGGACAGTGTGTTCCCCATGCTCCCTCACAAATCAATGTCCTCACACCAGCTCTTTATACCACTTCTGGGGGCAATGTCTGGGGCACCATTTATCTAGTTCCATCTGCTAGCTGTACCCCCCTCTGGAGAATAGGACCTACAGGGGGACAGAAACCTGCAAACAACATTTCCCAGGTCAGTCCCTACACCAGTTGGCTTCCAGTTAGGTGCTGCCAATGGTAGGCCCTGGGGAGACTGGAAAGAGGGAAGAAAAAAGAAAGTATTTTTTTGTTCTGTCTTCTTCCAGTATCATTAGCAGCATCACTAGTGGCAGGTGAAGAGGGCAGTCTTGAACTCCCAGGCAGTAGTAGCAAGAGCTCTGACTCCTACAGCAATAATGTCCCAGTGAAGGTCTTCAGGATCCAAGGCTCCTGTTGTATCTGTGAGAGCACAGGCTTCTTGTGACTTGAAAGCAACAGCAAATGTTCATGTTTTGAGTTTGGCATAACACTGTATTCCTTTCTGCAACTACAGCCTAGGAGAGGTAGTGACCACATACAGTTCCTAAAGCCTGGATAATTGTTACGGTTAATATTTAGATGTCTGTCCAAAGCCTCATGCGCTCATAGGTGGGGCTTTTAGGAGGTGACTGAATCATAAGGGTGTGATACTTATCAACAGATTAGCTAAATATGATGTTGGGAGGTGAAGCCTGGTTAGAGGATGTGGGTCACTGGGGTTGTGGCCTGGAAGGGTCTATCTCTCTTCCTCCTCTCTTGGTCTCTCCCTTTGCTTCCTGTCTGCTATGCCATGAGCAACCCTTCTCTGCCATGTCCCTCTGCCATACCATCCTATCTTGGAGCCAGCCAACTATAGACTGAAATGAGTACAAACTGTGATCCAAAATGAATCTTTCCTCCTTTAATTTCTGAGTGTTGGGTTTTGTGTCCCAGTGAGGGAAGTAACTAAGACAGTAACCTTATTTTGTTTCCTTTTTTTTCTAACCCTATGGTACTTCTGATATGTCTTGTTCAGCAAACAAATCCTTCTGTTGGATTCCTTGTGTTTGAAATACCTGGAATGGTTTTTATTATCTTTACTAGACTCTGATGCTACTCAAGAGTCTAGACTGTGGAAGACACAGTCATTGTCCACTCAGTACCCTTCCCCCCATCTTTCTGGTAAATGAAACTCCAACTCGGATCAGATCGGCAAGATATGGAACATTGGAAAGTAGTCTCCAACTCCTGCTTAGCTCAATTTCCATATGTACTCAAACAGGGCTTCTTCAGAGAGCAGACAGTGACAAATTTGGAAAGTAAATATAGGACTATTTCCACAAACAGAAGAGCAGGTGAGAGGGTACAGTGCATGTGACAGGAGCCACCCACACAGTGTTTGACCTTCCTGTTCTCATTTTGGTTGCCCTTTATCAAAGCTCACCACACAATTCTCATTAGGGCCCTTGAGATAAGATGGAGTAGGTCAGAGGCAGATTATTTGGGTCATGGCCAATAACATACTATCACAAATCCTTTCTGCTCACCCTACTTTTTTGCTTTTCTGTCACACCAGAGCTGGCTGTGGCGCCCCACCCTCCTGGAGTGGAGGCAGGAGCTCTCCACTGACCAGTTTCTCTTGGCAGCAGGTCTGGTGTGATCAGTACCCAGCCTCGCCCGAGTCTCCCTCCCAGGGAGATGCCGCCTGCCGCCTGCCCAAGCTTTAATTAAGTGGACATCTCGTTCCTGCAGAGGTAGTACAGCTGCTGTGGTTTGCTAGTGTCCTGAAGAAGCCAAATTAGAATTTTAAAAATCCTTAGCATTATTTGCTGAGTTCTTTGATCCCTTGTGGGAATCATCCCACCCCCTAGTGCTTTAGGAAGGGTGGCTGAGAGGTAGGGGGAGGACTGAACTGGTCACCAGTCACGTGCACAGGCCTCACTAATGAGGGCCCTATTTGTGAAGAAAGGGAGGGAATGAGGAGAAACCTCATTTCTCTCCTTCGATTTGTTTTTTAATCAAATCAAATTCTTAATTACATTTGGCTGGAATGAAATTATGCCTCTGAAGAGCTTCCAGATGGAACAAGGAAAGTGACTTAGCTGAACTCCACAGCCATTTTGATCAGGATTCAGTATTTCCTCCCCAAAGAGCTGCCAGCGCCACGCCTCTTCTCTGAGGGACAAAGGACCCTTCTTTACCACCTCACCCTGCAAATGCTGAGAGGGACTTCTTTCCTCGCTGGGCCAGGGGCCTACCAAGCATAGGGGTTTCTTAGTAAGGTAACTGGGTGAGGGCTTGGAAAGCAGTCCTCTGAGGAGCTTGTGGGAGTTACCATCAGGCAGCCCAGCGTTCAAACCCCAGCACCCCCTCACCAGCTGTGCAGTACCAGGCAGTGTGCAACCTTCCTGCGCCTCAATTTCCACACAGATATTTCTTACCTCATATTATTATGAGGATTATTGTGAAGCTTAAATCATATGGTTTGTGCAGGGCATTGATTTTCTCTGCTTACCTTATCTTCCATTTATTTTCCTCAGAAAGAAGCCACCCATTAACATAATTAGAATAAATCCAAGATGCTGCTTTATTTAGAACTTTTTTTGTTTTGACCCACTTTTTTCAGGATTTCATGAAATGCACAAGCACACAAGAATGCCAATTGTCTTACAGAAATTTTATTCTTCATCTCTAACCAAGCCCTGTGTCACCAGTCCTGAGCTTTTGCTGTCCTCAACCTCGTGACAGGGCTGCCACTGCCTGAACATTCTCTCTCCTCTCTTGGTGCATCCTCTTTGCCTACCCAGTGCCATCTCCTACAAGTTTTATTTTAGTAAGGCCAGCCAAAGGATGACAATCAAGTGTGTAGCCTCTGGGAGCCAAAGAGGGATGTTCAGCAGTTCCTCTCCGTCCTGACCCCACAGAGCAGGTAGAGGAGAAGGCAGACAGAAGAAGAGCAGATGCAGTCATGTGGGCAGAGGAAACTCACATTTTAACCACTGGATTCCTTGGATATGGTGAATTAATCACCTAATCAAATGGAGGACGTGAGACTGTGAGGATGGACACAATCAAGGTCACCTAATGCCCAGTGCAGGCCCAGCAGGCAGGGAAGATGGAGTGGCACTAGATGGGGAAACCCTCAGAGTGGCTAGCACACATCTCAGCATCTAGACTGGCCATTCCCTGTCCGAGCAATATGTCACCATGTCACCATATGCACACACAGAACTCCCAGAGACACCCTGCATTGAAACAAACTTCTAGAAAGAAAAAAGTAGGGGAAAAAAATGGAAACAAAGTTTTTTGTAAATAGGGACAGGTGAAAGGGTGGAAGGGAGGGAAGGAGAATGGGAAAAAACAAGAACCAAAATATATCATGTACAGGTACAAATTCCCAATGATGAATGTGATCATAATGCATACCTAAAATGTACCAATAAACTTAAAGAATAAAAAAAAAGAAAAAGGAAACAAACTTTTAGGATACTTCCTTTTAGATTTCACCAGCAGTTTATGCCAAGCCACTCTGAAGTGGCTCATCTCTTCCTCCCTTGGCCCAGGGTCAATGCCAGGAGGAGCTGAAGTCAGGGGCTGCTCCATTTTCTCAGGAAAATGAAGAAATTCTGCTCTTTCCCCTTTCCCACCATCTTCTTCATGCTCTAGCTCCCATTAAATGGAAACATCATGAAACCTTATGCTTCTTAACCAAACATTGTGAAAAGTCCTGTTGAGATACCATCATATACAGAACAGCAGCTCTGGTGTCAGTTGTAAACCTTTGGGTTTAATCCATTGGCTTGTTAAAAACAGTATGTATATGTGAGTTCTTGTGCTTCAAAAATTCCAAAACGTTTCCTTCAGTGTTCAGCAGGCATTGTAGAATGCCCTGCTGTGTACCCAATCCCAACCACATCATTCCTTACCTATCTATAACATAGAGTCTGAAA
Source organism: Heterocephalus glaber (assembly GCF_000247695.1). Next base: position 8,446,492 of record NW_004624815.1, read on the forward strand.
AGCTAAATACTGTACTCAGTTTTCCTGCCCATCTTCTGGTCAGGATTGACCATATTCTGCCTGAGCAGATGCCAGTGGAAGCCAAATTTCCTTTTCCAAATGAAAGATAAAGCTTCTAGAGGAGAAGGCTGTGGCATCCCCCTTCTTCTTGCCCAGGCACAAGTCTTAGAAACAGGAAGCTCCAAGCTGCATGCTAAGAATGGCAGGACAGAAAGATACAAAAGACCTGACGGCATCCTGGAACTGCTGTACCAGCCCTGGGCTGTCCACTTCAAGACTTCTTGTTATTTAACAAAAATAAAGTCCAACTCAGTAGTGTAAGTTCCTTTTGGTTAGATAGCCTGTTATTGGTTTGGTTTCTTTGTATTAAATTCTTTTATTGGTACATTGTAGGTATACAACATAATTACATTTCTCATTGGGAACTTGTACCTTTACATAATGCATCTTGGTTCTTATTTTTTCCCCATTCCTAGCCCTCCCTTCACCCCCTCCACCCTTCCCTATTTACAAAGACTTTATTTCCATTTTTTCCATTTCTCATCATTTTTCCTTTCCCTTCTTTCCTTTCCCCTGCCCCTCCCACTACCCCTACCCCTTTGGACCTTTTCTTCCTATTTTACATTATCAATTATTCATTCTAATCATTGGTACATTTTAGGTATACAATATAATGACATTCATCATTGGAAATTTGCACCTTTACATAGTCTCTCTTGGTTCTTATTTTTCACCCTTGCCCAGCCCTCCCTTCAACCCTTCCATTCCTCCCTATTTACAAAGATTTTGTTCCTATTTTTCCATTTTCTCATATTAATCCCATTCCCTTCTATCCTTTCCCCTAGCTTTCCCACTTCCACCCCTTTGCCCCTTTTCTTTCTATTTCACATTACCTATTATACATTTAGTCCTTATTTACACTTTCAGTTTCTCACACCAGAGAAACTATTCGGTATTTACACATGTGTGTCCTATTTATTTCACTTAAGAGTATCACCTCAATGTGCATCCACTTAGCTATAAATGTCTCTAATTTCTCATTTTTTATGGCTGAGTAGTACTCCATTTTATTTTTTAAAAAAACACATTCTCTTTATCCAGTCTCCAGTTGATGGGCATTTGGGCTGTTTCCAAGTTTTAGCTATTACAAACTGTGCTGCTATGAACATGGGCACACATATATCACTGTGGTATGATTCTTTTAATTCTTTGGGGAAGATCCCCAGCAGTGGAATAGCAGGGTCAAATGGGACTTCCAGTCCTAGTTCTTTGAGGTATCTCCATACTGATTTCCACAGTGCTTGCACCGGTCTACACTTCCACCAGCAGTGGAGCAGGGTTCCTCTTTCCCCACAGCCCCACCAGCATTTGTTACTGGTTGATTTCATGATAGCAGCCATTCTTTCTGGAGTGAGGTGGAATCTCAGCCTTGTTTTCATTTGCATCTCTCGAATGACCAGTGATGTTGAACATTTTTTCATGTATTTATTTGCTATTTCTACTTCTTTGTGTGAGAAATGTGTGTTCATTTCAGATGCCCATTTTCGGATTGGGTCTTTAAATTTGGGAGGTCTGATCTTTTTAAGTTCTTTATAGATTCGAGATAGTAGATCTTTGTCTGAAGAAGAGCAGGTGAAGATTTTTTCCCACATTGTGGGTTGTCTCTTCACACTGCTGGTGGTTTCTCTTGCTGTGCAGAAGCCTTTTAATAAGAAGAGATCCCATTTGTTGATTGTTTGTGCTAGTTCATGGGCAACTGAGGTTTTCTTCATAAAATCTTTTCCTACACCGATGTCTTCAAGGGTTCTACCTAACCTCTATTCCAACTGGTTCAGAGTTTCTATTTTAATATTTAGATCTTTAATCCATTTTGATTTTAGTTGAGTGCATGGTGAGAGATATAGGTCTAGTTTTAATCTTTGGCAAGTTGAAGCCCAATTTTTCCAGCACCATTTATTAAAGAGGCTATCTTTCCTCCAGTGAGGGTGTTTGATAGCCTGTTATTTGTAACAAAGCTTTTTCCTAAATTAAACAAGTATAATCCCACAGAAATGCTGAAGACTCAGCATATTTCTTTCTTTCTGATCCTAAAGAATCACAAAATAAAGTGCTAAGACTTGTTTTGGTGGTATGGGGAAAGGAGCCAAGCAGAGGAGTTCAAAATTACCCACCATCTCTAAAACTGGGGTTAGAGCAGCTAGTTTTGAGTTATTTGTGTTACAGATTTCCTACTTCTTTGCATTGGGGGATTTTTCAAAATTTGATATTTAGAAGGCTGGATGAGACTCAAGTCTCCTGACATAAAAACATGAATGGTTTCACTTCTCAAATGTTTCAGTTGAATGTTTGCCAAAGTTTTTATCTCAGGGAAACTATTTGCTGAGGTTCTAATATTATGTAAAACACTGAAGCAAGGCTTCCCCCAGGGGATTATATTACTATTTAGTTTTATATTTCCTCTGATGCCTCCAATAAATCATGAACTTCTTCAAAGATGTCAGGGGTCAGCCTGTCTTTTCCATTCCAAATGATAAGCCATGAATAAATGCACAAGGATCTGGCAGAGTGGCTCCCAAAACACCCTAACTGATGCTTTGGGCTCTAGCTTGCTCTTGGACAATTGCTTAGTAGAACCTGGTGTCTGACAGGAGGGATGAGTTCTGGATGTTCAATCACTATGAGTCCCTAGAGCCAGGCACACCACCAGGAAATCCAGAGTATCAAGAGGTGGCTGTAACTTCCAAAAGAATGAAACTAGAAAACTTCAGAGAAAGTAGCCAGTGTGTTCTATTCTTCTCTTCCAGCCTAAAAACTCGTCAAGGCCAATCCAGGTTCCCTACAATTCCTAAAGTAGTACTTGGGCCATGATGGTGGTCTGATATTTATTGTATTAAAAAATGGACATATGAATGGATGGTTGATGCATGGATGGATGGATAGATGGATGGATGGGTGGGTGGGTGGGCTTCCATAGGGGAAAAAAAATCAAAAATAAGGCAACCAGTATGCAAGATCATAAATAGTAGAGATAGTTGTTAATAAAAGCTTTATCATGGGACTAGGGAATTTGGTTCAGTGGTGCCGCTGCCTGCCTCACAAGTACAAGGTCCCGAGTTCAATCCCCAGTACCCCCCCCCCAAAAAAAAGCTTTATCAAGTTTTGGGAGCAATTTCATAGAAATGGCAAATGGAGAAAAGAACAAGCATAGCATTACTTTAAACAACAAAAAGAAAGCTCAATGGCCTACTCACTTGAAAGTAGGACAAGTTTTCTATCCTAATATTGTAAATATTTTCATCATCACTCTTCCCTTCTCATTTTTCATTGAACTCCCAACAGAAAATATAAATTAACCATCAGCACAGTTATGTTATAATCTGGCATTCCCCCTGGCCAGCCTTCTGAATCTGCTGTTAGAGATCTCATTAATGACCTCCAAAGTACAATGTAAATATCTTTGTCTATTATATCATCTTATGCCCTGACTATATGAGTTTTGACATTTCTGATCACTCCTCAAGTTCCCTCCTGTTCTTTTTTGGTGTCTACATCTCTGTATTTCCTTACTCTTTCATGAACTCTGACTTCTTTTTTCAAGTCCTCTGCTTCCTCTAATCTCACCCCTTTCCTTCCTCCTTTCTCCTCATGCTATACTCTCCTGGTGATCTCCCTCATATCTATGACCTCTAGTTATCTTCCTTTTGTAAAGGATTTCCATATGATGTCTTTGACTCCAATATAAAAACTGGGCATCTGATCTACATATTAACTTATTAATCAACATTTATAAAGACTTTGTCCTGCATGAAGACTGTTGCTAAAAATTGTAGATACCAAGAAAAAACATGGCCTCCTTTTAGTATATCAAAATTTAAAGGAAACAGTAGCAAGATAATAATACAGGATAACAATTGTCACCACAGAGGGAGGCCATGTAGGGGACCTCCAAGAGAAAGGTAAGGGGAGGGAGAGCCTTGTGATGTGATGGCAAAGGACATTCTAGGCAAAGAGAACAGCAAAGGTATGAAGACGCAAGAGACCATGCATTGGTCAACCAACAATGGTTTCCATCAAACATATGCTAGGTATTTTCACAAAATAACATTACCTCACATTTATTCAGTGATTATCAAACACCAATCATTTTTCTAAGCATTTTTCATACAATGTCTTATATAATAGTCACAGAACACTGAAAAAAAATAATATTACCCTCATTTTACAGATGAAGAAATTAAAACCCATCTCTAATGTGAGCTCAGTGACTTGGTTACAGCTTTTAAGTAATAAGTGGCAAAGGAAGAGGCTTACAGATTGATAGTTTAGCTCCATGAAACAGAAACTTTTCAAGCTAACTTAAGTAAAAGTGGATTTATTATGAGGTATCTGGGATGTGTCCTAGAACCCAAAGGTGGCAGCTAATAGTCATGCCTCAGGAGAAGTTGACACCGGGCCTGGAGAACTCACAGACCAAAGCAGCTACTTCCTCTCTCCTTCCTCCATCAGATTGTCCTGCATCACAACTCCTAATAATGTGTTCCACCCTGCTCCTTTCTCTGTGTCTATAGATTTGCTTTCTCCAATTATTCATCTTGTCCCATGGTAAGATCATGGAGACTCAAAAATGGCTTCCTTTTTCCCCAGACTACAGCACCTTACAAATTCAACACCCACAAAGACTGTCATAGTCATGTGTATTAATTCCAAATTCTCGTGAGCTGTATTCTAATCAGCCAGCTCATATCAAGCCACCATTCCTGACTCCATCAGTTATGCCCAGTAAGGGACAATGGGGGTGGTTTGAAGCGGTAACAAATATGGTTACAGGAGAGGCACTTATCAGAGAAAGAAGTGTGGGCTGACCAAGCACACATCTGAAAAGGTACCTTTTACAGTTTATCTTCCATCCAGGTGTTCTGAGTTCAATTCTTTGAAAAATCTATCCCACACTGCCTAAACATATCAAAAAGCAAGACATACTCCCTTATCAAGTCTTTCCTGCTTCCCTATTTCAAAGACTTAACATCAGCTTATGCCTCCCCCTCCCCTTTTTAACATTTCAAAGTTAACTTTCCTGTCTCCCTTTCTTTACTACTCTACACCTAATATTCTGCCCTTATGATACTTCCAGATTATTCCCCTTTTCCATACCAAAGGGTCAGCCACTGTGACTAAAAATGCAATAGTGATCATCATTATTTATAAACAAAAAGGCCAGAACAACAGACCTCTATTTTCCTCATGAAGCTCAACAGTGAAGTTGGCTTATGAAAAATTGAAGCTATCTTGGATTGAATCAAGAAAATTATAGACACAATTGCTACTACTTGTATAAATATGAAAAGTGTTAGCACATACAGGATGACCCAGTGAGTAACTTTTGCCCAATCAAGAGCTGGCACTCTGGCTTTTGCCTATTAGTTAAAGCTGAACTGATGGAACTGTTGGGAAAAGAGTGAGCAAACGAGATGGTACTGCAGAAAGGAACACACAAAGATCAATGAAGGACTCAAAACAAAAATGGCCAATTTGTTTTGATGTCCCCAGCACTGTGCTGGTAAATGTTTAACAACTGGCCTCTCAGGGGACAAAGGGCTGAATTTATACCAATTTACATGGCATAAAAACTCCCACCATGGCCAATTTCAAACTATCAACCTAACCTCATTAAATGAGGAAGCAGGAAGAGATGTTTGCTGTTGACCCTCCCAAGTAAACAAAACCATGTTCCCACGCTCCCCTGGGTGTTTCCAGCCATCTTGGCTCTAAGCATGTTCTAGAGTGGAAGGAGTTTCTGTTCACCCAAGTGAAAACCCTCTAGAATGAAAAACCACTCACCTCAGCCAAATTAATTCACCCTGGTGTCTTTCTATTATTTTTAAAAAATGGAAGTAGCCTATATGTCCATCAACAGCTGAATGAATCAAAAATGTGGTATTTACACAGTGGAGTTCTAGTCTTCCATGAAGAAGGATAAACTTGAGTAATTTGTAGGAAAATGGGTATACTTTGAGACCATAATTTTAAGTGAAATGAATTGGACACATAAGCTTAAATACTGTATGATTTCTCTTATATGAGAAATCCAAACTATAAATAAAGAGCAAAATAAAATATAAAAAATAGGAAGTAAGGAAATAAATTTTGTTCAAATGAGAAGGCCTTTAAGAGATGGAGGGAGTGGTGAGGGAAGGGAGGAAAGGGGGGTGAAAAAAAGAACTGAGACTGCTATGTACATGTATCAACACCCTGCAAAGAATGTAATCATTATGTACTGCAAACATGTTCTAATAAAAATGAAATTGAAAAAAAACTGCAGCACTTGAAAGGCTGAGGCAGGAGGATCACCACAAGTTTGCACCCAGCCTAGGCTGCATAGTGAATTCAAGGTCAGACTGAACTCAAACAAACAAACAAAACCCAGCTACAACAAGAAACCCCTCCCAATAACAGCAACAAAAAGTTATTGCACAATTAAACACTTCTTGTGTCTTGCCATAAATCAATTTGTAATCTACTATACAAATGTGCAAGGCAGACTTTGAAAAGGGCACTTGAAGAATGGAGGAAAAGAAATCCTTGTAGATGTGGTAGAGATGGATTTTGATCTGGATGTGGTGGACAGAGAGAACTAGAGTAGAAGAGAAGATGTCAGGCAGAGGCCTGGATGGAGACTGTGCAGGATGGAGTGGTGGAAGCAGGGAGGGCCTGTTTGTGAGCAGTAGACCCAGGCTTGTGCAGCTTCCTCTGGGCATGGCACAGACACTTGGCCAGGGCTGCACTGGATGAAGGACACTCTAGAAGCAGTGTGATCTTGGAATAGGGTGGCAGCTGCAAGTAGTGTGTGTGTGTGTGTGTGTGTGTGTGCGTGCGCGGCACATACACAGGAGGCAGGGTTTGAAGGAGGTGACAGTGATAAGACTGTTCACAAAGAGATAATAAAGCCTTTGCAAGGTCCTGAGGCCTAGGATTTTAGGGAGGTGGCAGAGAGAATGAAAAGGAAGCAGTAGGTTCAAAAGGCCTTGGACCCATAAAGAAGTAGCTACTCCCGCAGATGCAAGGCCTCAGGGAGGGAGTGTGAAGAGAAAGTGCACTTGGACCCAGAATTCAGATTTTCAGTAGTGAGCCAAGACATTCATCTATGGATCAGATGCAAACCCACACTGCATCTTCCTGCCCACATCTGACTCCTACAGGGACACTGTGAAGTCGCTGTCATGCTTTCAGAGTTGGCCTGCCTGACTCTGGGCATGGGGAAATTTCACATCTAGGGATATTTCAGAGGTCCATTTTTTTAACCTCTTTTGAACATATTCAGAAACTGGATTAGATACTTCTGTTTACCCTCTATTTTTGTAAACTTATTTTGAAATTCTTAATTTAACTTCTTAAATATAAAATAATTTATATTGTTCAAAATTCAAAATATGAAAAATGACACAGAAGATATTTCACCCTTCCCTCTGTCCCACATTTGTGCAGTTCTTACCTGTATTCACATATGTAATCACTTTTCCCCCCAGTACTGGGGATCGAACTCAGGACCTTGTGCTTTCAAGGCAGTGAGGTGCCATTGAGCTAAACCCCCAGCCCTGTAATCACCTTCACGGCACATGTTTAGTTTCTAATCTCCCTCAGTGCTCTTGATCACTTACCTCTTTATTTGACTGAAGTCTCTTAAGTCCATTGCTTCCCTCTCACTGCCCCTGCTTCCTCTTCAAAATCTAATCTCACATCTCTTTATTGCCCCTTTGCCAACAGTCTTAACATTTTCATCCTCACACACCTCCACCATATGTGTATGGATGCACGCACACACACACACACACACCCATGCATGCACGCACATGCACACTGCTCTCAGCTGCCACCCCACCCGCATACCACAGCTTCCAGAGTGACCTCCATCCAGTGCGGCCCTGGACAAGTTCCTTTATGGCCAGAGGAAGCTGTGCATGCCTCGGTGCCCAGGCTAAGCCCACCCTGCCTACCTTCCTTGAGCACAACCCCTGCCCTTCCACAGCCACCACTGCTCCTGCCTCTTGATCCCAGCGCTGTTAAGCAGACCCTCCTTCCCTCACTCGCTCCCTCGGTTCTCAATCTAGTCCTTCTATGTTGAATTGCTTCTTCCCCTCCCATTCTTTCCACCCACACATCCAGATCAAATTCCAACTTTATCATGTCAACAAGGATTTCCTCTCCTCTGTTAAAGTGTCTTTTTCAAAGTCTGCCTTGCACATTTCCTCCAAAGTATGCTAGATTGCAGGTCCCTTAAATTAAATGAATCCATGGTGAATGGATCTCATCTTGTTTCTCCAGATTCAGCACCTAGTTAACATCTTACATACTCAACAGAAACTGCAACCTCCTTTAATACCCACTCTGACTATCCCCCTCAGGACTGACTTTTGCCCAGGCACATGGCCTCCTGGCAAAGGTGGCATTTGCTAGCTTCCCTGTGTTATTGCTGGCCCTGGGTCTATGTTCTTGTTAACTAGCAGTGGGCCAAAGGGCATGTGCAGGCTCCAGTTTCCCTCTTAAAAGGGAGAGTGCTTTGCCCTCCTTTTCTCCAGCTGCAATGCAGATGTCTGGGCAGTCACGTTGGTCGAGGCAGAGGTGAGCATAGTACCCAAGTAACAGGACAGAACAAAAATAAGAGCTTGTCTCAGACACCACAGGGCCACCTTCCTAGCCAGTGGTGCTGCTTATGTACAGGTGGTCAGTCACCCAAGAAAGAAATACTTTCCCAATGGGTTTAAGCCATTGCCACTTTGGGACTAGCATCCAACAGCTGCATTTATATTCTAATATTCTACAAGGTGCTTCATACATGTTTATTGAATTAAGTTCACGGGTGATAAGTTCTGGGTTTGTACAGAAAATAAGAAAATGAAGGGGATCTTCCTTCACTACTTTAGATTTAAGATTTACACAGCAACACCTTGTAGAACTCATCTCATGAGGTCCTGTCAAACAGAACACACCTTATAAACTGAACTGATGTTGCACTTGCTTTATTGATTAAAGGGTCCTAAGATCAAATATAGTCCAGTTGTGCCAGAAATAAGCCCCACTAGTAAGTCTGGCACAGTGTGGCACTTATTGCCCCAGAGGCCTTGCCACATTAGAGAAGGCAAATGAAAAATAAAAGTTCACAGAACTGTGTGACCAAGAGCAGCTGCTGTACCATGGCCTTGGCAAATGTTCTTTCAGAAACTTCTACAACCCAGAACGTCTTGGGACTTTCTTCTGTGTTTAATCTTCTGGTTTTCTAAAGTGACAGGATCCCCAAGGAGTCTAAGCATTACACAGATGAAGGGTCATTTCCTCATCCATGAGCTCAGCTGCTGCTCACCCACCCCCACCTTAGAACCCATCCTCCAAGATGAGCAGGCAAACCCCAGCCCAGGCTGCTCAGGGTGTGGGGAGAGGGGCCAGAGACAGGTGGAGAAAGCACCTCGGCCTCCCTGCACTGCCACCCCCTAACCATGGACTCACATGCATCTTACCCCTTGCAGGAACTGTGTGCCACATGTCAAAGGAAATACGAGATGCAGGAAATGAGCTGGATTCCTAGGCTGCAGGGAGAGTGGGCTCCTTGCTAACGAGAAGGGACCAGAACAAGAGCAGCCACACAAGGCACACAGAGCCCTTGACAATCCGCGCAAAGCAAGGCTATGTCCACCCATTCTAGAGACAGTTAGGGATTGGATTCTGGAGAGTTCATTTTGTTTCTTTTTCCCTAAGCATGAAACATTGAAAATTCAAAGTGGTTTCATGTGTGTTTTTGTGTTTGTGTGTATGTGTTGTGTGTGCATAGCCAGTTTTAAACATGGCTGAAGATCAGTGTGAAGGTTCAGTAGACAAACAGCAGACACACAGCAGAAAAAGCCAGTTCTGGGGCTTTGGGAGGTGCACTGACTCAGCAACTCAAACCACAAACCCAGCCTACTCTTTCAGAGCCCCACTGGGTAGTTAAACCCCGTGACAGGACCTCCATGGAGTCTGAGCTTCCGGTTGCGGGTTTCCCCATAGCTCATCTTCTCTCCTCCTCACACCCAAATCATGGAGCCCTGAGTATGCACCCTTCTACTGCAAAAATTTAATATGGATTTTACTTTAACTCCTCTGTGTCCGAGTATGTGTGTGTTATTGGGGGTTGAATCCAGGGCCTTTGCACTAAGCTACATCCCCAGTCCTTTTGACACTTTTTTATTTTGGGGCAAGGTCTCACTAAGTTATTAAGTTGCCCAGGCTGGGCTCAAACTTGTAATCCTCCTACCTCAGCCTCCCAGGGTGCTGGGATTACATTCCTGATCAACCATGCCCAGCTTTGGGCTTTCTTACTCCTCTCTTTTCTCTTTAAACTTCCTTTCCACCAAAAGCCATGCTCCTGGAAGCTCTCAGCTTCCCCCTTGGGACTGGCACCTCCTGGGGGCAGGGACTTCAGCATCTATTCCTGCCAATACCTATGGTATGTTGGGTGATGCCTAACACACCCCACTAATGAATATGTAATCAGCTGCTTTGATTTGCTTGGAAGGATTCCTTTTTTCTGCACTTTGGGAGACAAGGTAATGGTCAAGCCATCGCATCAGATCCAGGGGGAGCTTGTATCCTCCACTGTGAGCAGACAAAGCAGAGAAGAGCGCACACCCGGCTGCCTTTGCGTAGCCCAAGCCAATCGCCTTGCCTCCTCCCCTCTAAATCTCCCTGCTTCTGAGAGAAATCAGTAGAGAACTCAGCAAGTATCAATGACTTGTAACAATTAGAAAGCAAATTAGGGCCGGGGATTTAACTCAGAGGTTTCCACGCCTGCTGCTAAAGCGCAAGAACCCGAGTTCGATCCTCCATACCAAAAAAAAAAAAGCAAATTAAGGGGTATGAATTACTGCTTCGAGATTGCTGGCAAAGGCTTGAACACCGGAAGACCGTGGCTATCCACAGCAATGGGTGGAGGTGCCGTCCTCGGAAAAAACCGAGGGGCCCACTCTCTCCTGGGAGGCTGCTCCTCACCTCAGCCCCACATAGGAAGGTGTGAAGGTGTGCAGAGCTCAAGGCTACCCCTCCTGGACAGTTTGGCCCAGGGCAAGGGAGGAGAAGGGACCCCATGGGGACAAAACCTGCTCTACACAAAATGGCTTCCCCTCACAGCCAAAGGATTCGGAGGTTACTTTTCTGGAGGCATCAGAAAAACACTGGCCTTGATTTTTCCTAGCAGTCAGAGAGAACCCATTTCCCAAATACCTTCAGTAACTGTGGCCTCAGGTGCAGCATATTCCAGGTGGTCCCAGGCCCATTTCCGGGAGGTTTCTGGCCAGCCCATCTTCTGCCTTGTAGCTCTCACCGCTGTGAGGTAGGGAGCAGCAGGGAGATCGAGGCACCAACCCCAGAGGGCAAGCATACTGTCACACCCTCCCTTGCTTCTGCCACTCCAGCATTCAGGCAGCGATGGTTCCTGCTGTGCCCGCCAGGCTACAGCCCTGGGTCTTTGCACAGGCGCCCTCGGCCTGGAACACGCTTCTCTCCCAGGTTCCTGGGACATTCCCTCGCTTTGTGGAGTGTGCTCAGACTCCACCCTCTGAGAAAGCTCCTCCTTGAAATTGCTTTCTGCCCCTTCCACCTGTCCTTATCCCCTTCTCTGATTTTATTTCTCTCCATTACTTTTATTGCTGCCTGATTATTATCAGCTGCTCACACATTTTGTTTGTTGCCTCCTTCCCCCTCTAGAATCTATGTTCCCTGAGGGCTGTTTTGTTCCATGCTGAATGCTCACCACCTAAGACAGGTCAGACATAGTAGATGCGCAAATGTACTTAAATGTTTATCAAATAAATGAAGAATTGTTATCCCTGCTATTGTTATCACTTGGGTGTATAAGTCACCCCTGGCATCATCAGGGGCAATAATCCATCCAGAAGCTACCCTTCCAAGGGAAGAGGACTTGCATTAGAGGCCCCAGGCCAAGCTTCAGGACAGGCTGCCTTCCTTTGCTAGGGCTGCAGTGATAACAACCACAACCTGATATCTTTGTCACAGCAGAAGCTTCCTGTCCCACATTTCTGGTGTGAGATCAAGGTTGGCCGGGTCAGCTCCTTCTGAGGGCAGTGAGAGTGTGTTCCACACTCTTGTGTGCAGCCAGCCTGGGTTTTGCTGGCAATCTTGATGTCCTTTGGCTCACAGAGGGGTCGCCCCTTCCTGTCCTGTCTCCATCTGCATGTAGTGCTCTTCCTGTGTGTGTCTGGGCCCCAGCTTCCCATTTTGATAAGAGTATCAGTCATCTTGGATTAGGGTCCCCCTCTAATGACCTCATATTTGCTTGTTATATCTGCAGTGACCCTATTTCTAGCTCCACATTCTGGGGTTCTGGGAGTTACAGCTTCGGTTTAGGGATTTTAGGCAAGGCAGTAGGGATGGGTACAGGGTTCAGCCTTACCACTTCCCATCTTATCTGGAGACAGAATTGCCTTTCTGGCTCTATCCTCTCTTCCTTTCATGCTCTCTGCTTTACAAGGGAAGGAACATAGACCCCAGATGGGGGTGGCCCAAGAATCTGTGCCCCTCTTCCCAGGCCCTCCCCTAAGATAGCCATTGTCTGGGTAGTGAAGGCCTCCTTAGTGGCAGCAACTGGGAAAGACAAGTTATGCCCCTTCTGAATCCAGCCACAACCTGTGTCTCATAGGGTTGGGTTGGCATCCAGACACGAACTGCCTACACAATGCTTCTCAGGGAGAGCATGGACCCTCCAAACCCAAACATGGGGCATAAACACAAATGGATCCCTCTGCAGGTGAGGGCTCTTGGGAAAGCAGGCTCAAGTAACCCATGCTGCCACTACAGCCAGGAGGAATTCCCAGGGACTGGGCAGGCAATGACACCAGCACCTAACTAGGGCTCCTGAGGTTAACACTTTGAGAAATGGAAATGACAAGATTTTTCAAGCAGCAGCCAATATAGTCTCTCCACATGACACAGAGGTCTTTGGAGACCTCATTGGGATTTATTATAAAGCTGCCCATTCAAATCATCACATGAGGCTGGTGTCAGAATGGCATCAGGAGCCCAGTTCTGGATGTTTAATAACCCACAGCGAAGTGGCAGAGCAAGCCCTACTAGAGCCTCACCTCACTGTAAGCCATGTGCATTTCCCCCTCCCAGAAAGAGCTCTACAGAACATGGGGATTGTCATTTCTACAACCCATGACGTGTGGGCTGTGTCAGAACTAAACTGGAATATTTGAAACCCAGTGGCCTGAGCCCAGGTATGTGACCTCAATAAAGCCTGAGCCCCAATTCCTAGTACTGCCTAGAAAGTACTGTTTTATTCCTTCCCTGCTAGTCATGACTATGAGATAGCCATGTACTTTGTGCCTAGCCTAGTAGGTACTTACTAACGTAGAGAGGGGCTTAGTTGAAGAAGGAAAGCCCCTCAGGAGTGTGCAGCCCTTGCATTGCTCCCCCAACCTGACGATGTCTGCTGCAACCTGAGACAGGGCAGAATTGCTCATACCAGCACTCTTTGTGGACAGAGAGCAGTCTGTGGCACCTTCTCTCTTGCCCAGATTTAAATTAAAGTATGAAATTTGCATTCTGTCCCTTTGAGACCTGGCTGAGTGACCAAAGCCTCAGGTTTGAAATACTTCTGCTCCAAGGAACTGCAGGTTCAAATCCCTGAGGGATCTCTGCTAGGCCTGGCATCCTTCTGAGACATATCATTTGAATAAATGCAATTTAGGGAGGGCAGACCTTGCGGAGGAGTCCTCTAGAAAGGAGAGATAGAAAGCCAGCAGGAGGGCGGACAGAGTCAGTTTTGTCAGGGTTTCTCTGCCTCCCTGCCAGATGTCAGGCGGGTTTGTGAAACTTTGCAGAGACCAGAGAAAGCTCAAGGCGTGTCTGTGTGCCAAGGCCATGTTCTTTCTTGTCTTTCTTGTGAATCCTTCATCACTTGTTTTCTTCCCTCTTCTCTCTGCCCTTCGAGTGGGTGTGTTTTAGGAATGGAGTGCTTCTGCCTAAACTCTTCCAGTCTGGAGCTGGGCCTCACCCTCCCTGCACCTCAGCTTATGGGGGGTAGTTTGGTCCAGTAGTTATAGCTGTGACCTCCTGAACTGGCTGATGAATGTGTAAATCCTGTTTTCTCCACATCCTGCCTGTGGGGCCTGGGCCATCTCCTATGACCCATACCAAAATGTACTTAGTTCTGCATTGTTTGAAACATCCCAGTGTTATCGATTCTCAGGGGTTGTCACATTACTTAGCTGCGCTGACCTTGGGGACTTGTTGGATAAAAGGGTCTCCAAGGAAGCTTCCAGCAGATTTCCATTTGCCTGGGCAGGGACAGCAAGGACATTCAGAGTGACCAAAGGGCTCAAAATTTCTGAGACACATGAGCTTCCCCTAGCACACTATAAGCTAATGAGAATTTGAATGGCATTTGAGGGGCTGTAGCTCTCAAGGCTCTGATCTGCATAGGAACAAAACAAAGGGCTATGGAGAGAAACCAAGCAGTAGAGCAAGAGGGGCATCTTCCAGGTGGGACTCTCAGGAAGGACAGGGATTAGAGGGCAGCATGTTCACTAGAGAGGGGCACGTGATCACCCCCGAAACTGGAGGGGGCAGGAGGCAGGTGGCCAGAGGAGAAAAGGATGTTGTACAATCTCAGTGGAGGTCTTAGCTGGCCACACAGCATGCTCAGGAGCTGGAGCAGCCTTAGAGGGACTTAGGCTAGAAAGGGAAGTCCAGCCTCCAACCTGGGTGCTGTCACCAGTGATTTAGTCCTAGGGTTTGAAGGGGGTGATGGGCAGGACCACCGAATCTACCGTGAGCTCCCACCTGGCCCACCTCTGTCTTTACAAGTAGAAATACCACTCACTGTGTTTCAGGAGCCATAGATCTTTAGCAATTAACTGAGAGGCCTCTTAATGAACTCTTCTCCCAGTACAAAGACAGGATATCCAGCCTCTGACTGAATGTCCCAACAGTGGGTTGGGTGGGGGGTTCCCCCTACCACAAGGTCTGAAGTCACTGTTCATTAACCAGATCTCCCTGATATTAAGTTACTATCAACCTCGCAGAAAAATATCACTCACAATTCAGAAAATAAATTCCTCAGTTATAGATTATCCTTGCGCTCTTTGAAGAAAATCGGTCTGTTTCTTTCCATGATCACCAGCTATGTGCCTTCTGAACATTTGACAATCATTGGACAAATGTGACCTCTGTGTCTTCCTCCCAAACCTTTGAGTGTGCATAGAGTTGCCTCGTCTGCAAGAGACGTCACAGGTGAGACACCATCCCTATTATTATCCTTGGTCCCTGCCCTGGGAAATCAGGGACTTTTCCTCGGGAAATAGGAGACACTGTGTCAGATCTGGAAAAATGAACAGAAAGTCTCTCATCCTAGGGCAGACAGCATTTCCATTTGGGGGATGATGTTTACAGACCTAGACCACCCTGGAGTGAGCATGTTGGGGGAAAGCTCTGGATGTGGCTGGAGCAGTGGTTGTTTACCGAGGATAGTGTTTCCCAGGGACATTTGGCAAACTCTAGAGACATTTTGTCACAATCACAGGTGGGTATTAATGATATCTAGTAGATGCAGGCTAGGGGCATTGCAAAACATCCTACAAGTCATAGGAAGTCCACACAAACAAAGACTGTCTTGTCAAACATGTCACAACTGCTGAGGGTGAGAAGGCCTAACCTGGGAAGATGGGATTGTGAACAGGGAAACCGGAACTCAATTCTGAAGGTCCAGCTATGCAGTTAGTATTATCCTGTTTCCCTACAGGATTCCTACAGAGCCTAGATTTGGTAAGAAACTTAAAGAATGTTGAGAGTGAGTTGAATGTGGAGTCAGGGAGATTGTTTAGAAGACCATTGGGATTGTTCATTCCTTCATTCTTCATTCTTTCCCTTATAATCTATTAAGTATTTAATGAGCATCTGTTATGTACTAGACTCTGTGTGCATCACTGGAATGTAACGATGAGTAAAACAGACCCCCTCCAGACCTTGGGGATTTTATAGTCAGACTGCAGAAGAGAAATGCTGTCTAAATAATCCCACAAATACGTAAACACTCACTGCAGGTATACTGAGGAGTAAGGGAGCTTCCAACAGACAGGAATAAGATGACCGAGGGGGAAGAGGATAGCGATGAAGATCTCTCCAAGAAATCAGGTGAGACTTTACCCGACAAAGTACAAGAGAAGGCAAGCCATTTCAAGGTACATTTTGGAGGCTGAACCACAGGACTTCACACTTTTGCTGTCATGGGTGAGCAAGGAGATGTCAGTGCCTTGGCCTAGATTCTGGCTCCAGTACTGTGTTGGTCACAGTGGCCATAATTTCAATACAGGGAGGGACAACTGAGAGATCAGTGTGGAAGCATCAGACCTGTGACAAATGAATTTTCAGTGCATGGCAGTTCCCAGGATCCCCAAGTCCCCATGACACACTGAAGAGATCCACAGTTGGAGCTGCCTTTTCCCACCCCACCTCATTTCATTTCAACCTGGAGAAGCCCTGGCTCCAGTTTACAGATGAAGCTCCCAAGGCCAGCTGGGTAGATGACATTCCCCAGTTTGCCCAACTTGTTAATGCCCAACTTCAGACAAAGCTGATTCTGAGACTCCAGCCCTGAGCATGACAGAGCAAAGACAGAACCTCACATTCCAGTCCTCCACTGCATTCCCCAAACTGCAGCACCGTGGACCTTCTTCAGCCAGGGAAACTTGGGCTAAATGGATTTGGAAGCATTTCAGCTCCACCGTGTCTCATCCTCAGCAATGAGATCATAGCAGGAGAATGGGGGGAGATGAAGTCATCCAGGAAGCAGAGACAAGCTTGGGATGGGGCCCAGGAATTCATGGGTGAGAAGGCATGGCCTGCCAGCCCACTTCCCAGGGTTGGGGCACCAAGGCAGCCACAGTGGATTTGCTGATGCCTGGAGGGATCAAGTCTCCCTAGTTCCTCTGTCTAACCCCACCCAGTTGTTAAACAAGACTCTTCCTGTTTCTGAATGTTGTCTGAGGCCCCAGAACTGAAAACAATGGTTGCTTAAAGCCCTCTGGAGAGTGAGATGTTGGGTCCTCCAGCAAACAACCTTCTCTTGTCTGGAGCCTAGAGGCCAAGATGAGGAAGCTGAGGAAGCTGGGGACCATGGGGCAGAGTTTAGCTGGTTGAGAAGCTGGTAGGAAGGTCTTCCTCAGAAAGGGTCAGCCTGTGAGAGAGGCTGTCTACTAGGGAGTGAGGGATCAACATAAGGTGGTACTCAAAGGAAATACTCCACAGGGAGCTTGTTTGTGACCCCTGGAATTAGGGACAGTACAGAGGCTGATCCTTGACTGAAAGATGCAAGATACCTGAGCAGGAGGCAGAGCTTTGGACAGGTCAAGTGTCACCTGATTCAAGAAGGACCCTGGAAAGGAGCCAGCCTGAGAAGCAGATAGGGAGGAAGGGACCCCAACATAGGGATATGCTTCTGGAGCCCCGAAGTAGAGAAGCATTGCTCATGGCAAGTCACTACAAGTAGGAGACCACCAAGAAGGGAGGAGTCTCCAAAGAACCCACAACCTACATTTGGGCCTTCTTAAGGGTCTAAGCTCAGGTCACAAGCTCATCTCTTGATCTGTGTACTTTTTCTGTCATACCCCTTCTTGTAGTGTGTACCCTGCATGGCCAAGAGAACACTATAGGGAAAGAGAGGAGGTGGGACTTCCCTATGACAGGATTTAAAGGTCAGGCCACAATTCTGTGTGTGTGTGTGTGTGTGTGCGCGCGCGCACACTCGCACATGTGTCTGTGACAGTCAGGCAGGGGCAGAGATGTGAAATATATGAGTGAGTAGTGCTTTGGTTTAGATGGACGGATTTTTAATATTTTGGATGATGAAACTGAGCTTGAGTGGAAAATCCACATGTCCTTCTAGGCATAAGGAAGGGAGAAAGAGCCACTGGTAGGTTTGATGGGATGGCACATGCACCGTGTTGAATCCATCTCAGTCAATAAACAGATTACCTTTCTTCAAAGATCAGAGGAGGCCAGAGCTTACATCTGGACTGGACATAGCCAGGCTGGCTATTGTGGCAGGAGGGGACAGCAAGAACCGGCCATCATCCTGGGACATGCTGTATCCTCTCCGAGTACTAGGAAGCTTGCACAGAATAATGTCACTGGGTCTTTGGGAATGAAGATGAGAAGAAAGGACTGGACTCTCCAGGAAGAAATTCCTACCCTTGAAACCAGCACATCCCACAGGAGGCCCCAACCCTAGAATCGCACCCTGGCCAGGAAGTTTGCCTTCCTTCCTCTCAGTGTGGAGACAGCAGTAGCTTTGCGGGCTTTGTGCCTTCCCAGGAAGCTGATAACTTTGCAAATGAATTCCTCACCTTGAAGCAGAAAAGGGGCTGCTGCCTACCTCTTCTCACTGATGCCTGTCCCTTCTGGGTGCTGGGAGAATGAAGCCTAAGGTCACTTAATCCCCACAACCAGGAACTGGCCATTTTAGTGTTCAGGGAGTCGATTGGGTAGAAGGTCCTTTGGCTCCACAGGCCGTGGCTGCATGACCACAGCAAAGGACTTGGATGACCTGAGGCAGTCATGGGAGCAGAGAGGAAGGGCCAGGGCTACCCACTGACATGTCCAGACCTTCATTGGTGTCCTCTACCAAAAGCAAATCTCTTATTGTGGTCAGTAGTGTGACCATGGAGAGGTGGCCTCTGAGTCTCAATCCCTTCTTCTGTAAAGTGAGGGCAATAATATGAAGCTCACTTTATTTGGACATTGTTGGGATGATTAAATACAAGGCAGTATAGAATGGCAAGAGCAGTGCAGGCACATAATGCATTCAGTAAATGCTCCTAGCTTAAAAATAAACCCACAGGGCTAATTTCCTTGGCTGCATTGTGTCAGCTTGCCTAACAGCTCATTGTCCCATCTGCTGTCCTCCAAAGGTCATGTGTGCAGGTCAGAAAGACAAACATAGGGTGTGGTCAGGGCAGGCTGCAGGCAGGCAGGTCACCATAGTGTGAGGACCCATAGTGTGAGGACCCATAGTGTGAGGACCCATAGTGTGAGGACCCATAGTGTGAGGGCCCATAGTGTGAGGACCCAGAGTGTGAGGGCTGGACTTTTATCCTCCGTGACCTCTCAGTGAGGGGGACTTAAGCCAGCTATAGTCACATATGGCCCATAGATAAGCCAGGCTACTACTGAGTTAATATCAAGGAGTCGGGGGAGGAGAGGAAGAGGTGATCCCTTCCCTGTGTCTGTCCAGGATTCTAATGTCCCAAGTTCCAGGGCTTTCTCTCCTCTGCTGAGGGGAACCTTTCTTTTTTTATGGTGCCCTTTCTTTATTACAGTACCATCTTCCTGGGTTCTGTTGCAGTTTAGACCTCTGGTGCCTTCATCCAATACATTAACAGTGCTGATGGTACCACTATGAAGTTTCTGTGGGCCTGGGAGACCTGAGTGTCTTTCATTGCACATTGGTCTAATTAGTTTAGTCTTCAGAGCCTCTAAGAACTTACTTTTTTGTTGGTGGTGGTGGTTTTGTAAAACAGGGTCTAGCTCTTTAGTTCAGGCTGGTCTCAAACTTGCAATACTCCAGATTCAGCCTCCCAAGTGCTAGAATTTCAGGTGTGGGCCACCATCCCTGGCCTGAGTGACTAGTAGTAATACTGTTCCTGATCCCTGTCTCCTGAGCCCCAAGATGGTTCCGATTCTCACCTCTTGAAAAGCCTCGATGCAAATGTCTGATCAGTTGTAGCTTCTGAGCCAGACATGGCAATGGTTACCACAGCATTGTCTAAAGAAATACTCCAACAGCTTCTTCTAAACCATTATTCCACATGTGCCAGAGCCAAGAAAGAACTAAGGAGCCAACTAAGAGCAAGAATTTGAGGGAAAAGGGAGGAGTTGCAGGAGAAGAGAACATATATAGAGAATAAAAATGAGAGTGTATCTCGAAGACATTGGCATAGGAAAAGACTTTATGAACAAATCCTCAGTAGCATGGTAACAGCACAAAGAATCAACAACTGGAATCTCATCTTATTAAAAAGCTTCTGCACTGCAATAGAAACCACCAATAGAGCTAAGAGACAACCTACAATGTGGGAAAAAATTTTTACCAGGTGTTCCTCAGGCAAAGGTCTACTATTTAGAACATATAAAGAAATTTTAAAAATCAGACCCCCCCAAATATAAAGACCCAATTCAAAAATGGGCATCTGAAATGAACAGACATTTCTCAAAGAAGTCAAAGCAGCAAATAAACATATGAAAAAACGTTCAACATCACAGTCATTTGAGAGATGCAGATGAAAACAACACTGAGATTCCCCCTCACCCCAGAAAGAATGGCTGCTATCAAGAAATCAACCAACAACAAATTCTAGCAGGGTTGTGGTGAGAAAGGAACCCTTCTTCACTGGTGGGAGTACAGACTGGTACAACCACTTTGGAAATCAATATGGAGATACCTCAAACAACTATTATTAGAAGTCCCATTTGACCCAGCTATCCCCCTGCTGGGTATCTTCCCAAAAGAATTAAAAGAATCATACCACAGTGACATATGCTCAGCCTTGTTTATAGCAGCACAGTTTGTAATAGCTAAAACTTGGAAGCAGCCCAGTTGCCCATCAGCTGGAGAAGGGATAAAGAAGATATGGGTTTTTTTGTTGTGTTTTTTTTATAAAATGGAGTACTACTCAGCCATAAAGAATGAGAAACTAGAAACATTTATAGTTAAGTGGATGCACATTGAAGAGATACTCTTTAGTGAAATGAATAGGACACACATGTATAGATACCAAATAATTTCTCTGGTGTGAAAAACTAAAAGTGTAAATCAGGATCAAAATGTATAATTGATATTATGAAATAGGAAGGAAAGGTCTAAAGAAGTAGGGGAAGTGGGAGGGGTAGGGGAAAGGAAAGAAGGGAAAATAAAACAATATGAGAAAAGGAAAAAAATGGAAACAAAGTCTTTGTAAATAGGGAAGGGTGGAGGGGGTGAAGGGAGGGCAGGGAAATGGGGAAAAAATAAGAACCAAGATACATCATGTAAAGGTATAAGATCCCAATGATGAATGTGACTGTATTGTATACCTAAAATGTACCAATAAACTTCATAGAAAAAAAAAATGAGAGTTTAGATTAAAGGCTGCTCAACATGGAAAAAAAATCACCCAGAAGGGTGCCAGGTTATCTGTATGAATTTTGCTATTGCACAGGAAATGTGCATCTTGTCCAGTTCCTACAATAGTTAAATTCTGTACCGTTGTGGATTGTAATGTCTTTGGTGTAAAATCTTTGGACTATCTCTTGCATAGATATTTCAACTACTAGAACTCCCTCCCATTGGGCTTCCCAGGCAGATAAGTAAAATTCAGAGCTGAAAGCAGGATGCAACAGAGGCCCTGGTTGCTGCATGGCAAGACAAACTTGTTGGGTAATACTTTGGTTTGAATGTGTCCCCTCTGAAACCCAGGAATTACCAATGTAATAATATTAAGAGGTGAGTCCTTTAAGAAGTGATTAGGCTATGAAGGCTCCTCCATCATAAAAGCAGTCAGGTATCCTTAGAAAAACGCTCCAGAGAGGGAGCCCTTTCGCCTTTTTGCCCTTTTGCCTTTTGCCATGGGAGGCTACAACTTTCTTCCCCTCTATTTTCCCCTCCAGAGAGTACAGTGCAAGAAGCACCATCTTGGAAGTAAGGCAGCCCCAGCCCTCATCACACAATATACCTGCTGCTGGCTCAGTCTTGGACTTCTCAGCCTCTAGAACTGTGGGGAATATATTTTTGCTCTTTACAAATTAGCCAGTCTTTGATGTGGTGGAATAGCAGCAAAAAAATGTGTGGTTCTCTAAGCCCAAGAGTGGCAGAAATGAGTGTGGTGAAGAGTGGCATCCCTGAACAATTCAACAGCTCTACAATTAGCTCATAAGCTGTTCCCAATGGACAAGACTGAGAGGAAGCTCAACCCAAGTCCACTCAGGCCAACAAACTAGGACCCATGCAAGGATTCTCAATGAAATGGAGAGATTGGAGAAGCCCAGACACTATATTAGAGAGAGAAAACAGGACTAGGAGCTTTTAAAAGCCCTGATCACCTTCCAGTTGTGGTCTGAGTAGCCCCCAAAATAAACAGTTTTTTTCAGGGTTAACTGAGGTGTATTTTTATTCCTTGATATGGCAGAATCTCTCATCAGATTGTGCTGGGCCAAAGAAAGAATGAAAGACAAAAACAAACAAAAAATTCTATGAGGACATAATAATCTCCTGGATATTCCCCTACTACTGTGCCCTTTGTGAAACAAGTGTTGCCATTTCACGAACACCGCTATTGGAGAGACTGAGGGATAGATCCCATTCCCACATTATATTTTCCAATCCTCACAAAAATCAAGTAGGGTAGATATTACTAGCTCCATTTTATAAATGAGAAAACATTATCAAAATGGGTTTTTAAAATGGCCAGAACATTCATACATTACTCATGGGAATATAAAATGGTACAGCCACTTTGGAAAACATTCTGATGGTTTCTCAAAATGTTAAAACAGAGGTAACACATAACCCACAATGCCACTTCTAAGTATATACCCAATAGAATCCTGAACAAATGTCCACACAAACTTGTGAGTGTTCATTGCAGTATTTACTCATAATAGCCCGAAGTGGACAATCCAATCAACTGATGAACAGATAACCAAAATGTAGTATATCCACACAATATTACTCAGTAAAGAGAAGAAATAAAATATGGATACATGCTACAACATGAATAAACTTTGAAAACATAATGTTATATGAAAGAAGACAGACGCAAAATACCATTTATATGACATGGGCAAATCTATAGAGACAGAAAGTAGATTAATGTTTACCTATGGCAGGGGGTGGGGATAAATGGAGGGTAATTGGTAATAGTCATGGGATTGGTTTCTTTTTGAAGTGATGAAAATGTTCTAAGATACAACTCTGCAAAATGTATTTTAAACCACTGAGTTGTATACTACAAATGGATAAATTTTATTCTATGCAAATATTTCTCAATAAACCTGTTTTTAAAAACTATCATTGAAAGAAGCCTTGAACTTAATGTTCAGGAAGGCTTTTCCAAGAACGAAACCAAGGTTCTCTGTGTTATGGAAGAGAACACAGAACTCTGGTACCAGGCAGATCTGGGATTGCAAGACCCTGATTTACTTAGTCCTTGAATGTCAATTTCTAGGTCTTTTATGGAGATGAAATAAGACAATATTTGTTGCAAACTCTTATATACTTGTGCTTAAGTATTTGTTAATTATACCAATATTCCCATTTCCTAGAAGAGCAACTCAAAAGAAAAAAAATGGTCCAGCTCTGAAAAGTGACAAGGACATGAGTCATGAGACCACAAGAATCTGGGACTAATAATAAAGTCAAAGCCCATCATCACTCCTGGGCCCCACTGTGAGGACTAAGGCTCAGAAACAAATGTGCAGTTCAAGAGCGAAGAGGTGATACAGAGCCTTAGGCTGGTAGAACTTGAGATATTAAACACCTCTGTGTCCTGGCTATGCCTGGTTCTACCTGAGGAGATTGTGGAGGCTGTAGCTGCAGGGAAAATGGAGGACATCAGAAACAAGACTTGAATGTAGGACATTTTCAAAGCAAGCAACACAGACACCTGAGTAATCTCAGTCTTTTAATGGTTTTTCCACATCCCAGGTAGCTATTTGAACCATAGAGACCTATTACATTGTGAAAAGGTTTTTAAAAAGCCATAAGGACAGGGAAAAGTGGGTGGGGCTACTTAAGATGGCCCCAGACCTACTTAGGATGGTCTCCCAGACTTTAGAGGGCAAAAAAGGAAGCAATACACATTTGTGTTTAGTAAACAAACGCTATGATCCTTCTTTCTTCTACAATATCTTCAGCATTTATCTTTTGTTGAAAGGACAGAGAAAGAGCTCTCCTCCTTGACACTGCCTACAGAGGAGGGAGCCATCTTCTACTGAGCATCATGACAGCCCTCAGAACCCTCATAAAGCCCAAGATCATCTAAAAGAGGATTAAGAAGTTTATCCAGTATGAGTCAGACCCATATGTCAAAATTAAGCACAATTGGTGGAAACCCAGAGGTATAGACAACAGGGTACGGAGAAGGTTAAAGGGCCAGATCTTGATGCCCAACATAGGTTACAGAAGCAACAAAAAGACAAAGCACATGCTGTTCAGTGTCTTTCAGAATCTCCTGGTGCACAGCTTCAAGGAGCTAGAGGTATTGCTGTAGTGTAACATATCTTACCGCTCAGAGATTGCTCATATCTCCTCCAAGTACCGCAAGACCATCACGGAAAGAGCAGCCCAGCTGGACATCCCAGTCACCAATCCCAACACCAGGCTAGGTGCAAAGAAAATGAGTAGACATCTCAGCTCATTTATTTATTCTTAAATAAAACCATAAAAACTGCAAAAAAAAAAACCTGCCAAAAAACAAAACAGAAAAAGAAAACCATATAGGTATATGGTTAAAAACTTGGCTCCTGATTTTCAATTCAGTCAGCCCACTTAAAATTCAAGAATAGGACCATTCTTGGTGATGTTGGAGCTAGAAATATGGTTAATAATAAACACCTCAAAGACTACCATAGAGGCAGAATAAGATGGTGACCCAGTTGAACAAATTATAGACTCAGAATCAGGTAGAAGCAGGTCCACATTCGAAATTTCTTTAAACCTCAAACACCAACCTCAAAGCTCTTATAGATATGACTTCTAAAATTCCCAGTGCATTGTAGGCCTCAGTGCATGGTAAGAAGTGAAGCTCTTCAGATGGTGATTGGCACAGCCGTGGGCCCCAGAAGATGCTGGGGGTCAGAGCCAGGATGGGATGAAGAGCAGACTAGAAGGCCCTGGAGTGGGAGAGGCATTGGCCAAGTAGGTGGCTCAGTCTGACAATCTCATGCCCTCAACAATTTGGCTTCAGACCTCGGGACTGAGGCAGTTTCTATATTGGCTAGAAGTTTTCAGCAGGGCTGATATCACTTCTGGGGCCTCCTGGGAAAAGCCCTGTGCTCCATAGAACAGCCAGTCAAACTGACATGAGGTCAGACAGGAGGGTACATTTATAAATATGAGAGAGGACTGAACAACCAGAGTTGTCCTGCAGGCAGTATTTAACCTCAGGGAGTGGCAGCTGCCCCACCCAGAGCATTGACAAAGTTCTGAATTCTGCAAGGCTCATAGAAATGCAGTGGTTCGGAACAATTGGCCACCCAACTTCCCTGTCTCAGTCTGAAGCTTCTTTTGAGCTCTTGGATTCAATAAGAGAGAAAGAGGCCACTGCCTATATCCCAAGTCCTTTGTGTGTACCGTTCCTGCCTTAGTGGGTTGTGATTTTCTGTCCAGAAAAAAGACAGCTACTTTTACTAATTCTCTTTGTGGTTCTCAGCTTTCTCCCCAGCCTTCTTGGTGACAAGCTCCTCTCAAGCCCAGTATATTCATTCAGCAGGCAGGGAGGAGCAGTTTCCCTATCAAGGGTAATCATCCCTGGTAAGAGGTTCTGGGAGAATAGGGTAGCAATGAGAATACCTATTAGCAAAAGAAGATTCTCAGCTGGGCCTTAGAGTTTCCATGACGAAAAGCATTAGGTCTTGTATTTTCAAGTGGCCTCGGTCTATAACCTGGAGTCAGGTAAAGGGAGCTCAGAACCAAGCTAGAAAAGCCAGAGAAGACAGAAAACAAGGCAATTCAGAAAAAGGGTTGAAGAAAAAATGGCATAAACTTGAGGCTCATGAAGATGTATCAAAGCTTGGATTAAAAATAATCTATTGATTAGTTCATAGAAACATATAGTATAAAATTATAAAGACAAATGTGAAAAATTGTCTTTCTTACCTTTGTATCCTAGCAAAGTAGATCTCCTCCCTGAAAAATTTCTTGTACATTCATTGAGAGATAATCTATCAATTTTATATATAACATATATAATTCATATATATATTACTCCCCACTTTATAAATGGTAGTATATTGTATATTTTTTTGGCTTGCTTTTTCTCTGCTCAATAATTGTCTAATTACTTACAATTAAATCTATTTGTGCTATTGTCATTTACCTGCTTTTAAAAGTTTGTTTGGGGCCAGGAATTTTGCTCAGTGATGCCACGCCTGCCCTATAAGTGCAAGGTCCTGAGTTCGATCCCCCGTACTAGAAACAAACAAACAAACAAACAAAACATATAAAAGTTTGTTTGACATCCAGCTCTAAAGCATTTTTGCTTCAGTGTGTTTGCCTTTTTTCTCCCAGAACTTCACATTTTGGTGAATTGTATTATTTCTACGTGATAGTGGCAGATCATGCTTACACTCTGTTTTTTAACCACAATTTCCACAAATGATCTAATTCTGAGTCCACAGCTGAATGGATTCTGTGCTCACCACCATTTCTTTTCCCAGGTTCTCAACTGATCTCTTGATCACCAAAATTGGCCCTCTTGGAGTTTCAAAATCTGGTCGATGAAGCTGTCAGTTGCACATATTTGAAAATGCTTTTAAACTTGGTTGACATGTTTGCTGGGTATAAAAGTCTTAGGTTTTGTTTTTTTTTTTTCCACGTTTTCTTTTCCTGAGACATGTTGGTTACCATGGCAGGGAAGTTTAATATGACTGATGTTTGTCCCTGATAGATCCTCAAAGTGTTGTTACTTCATTTACTCTGATTTGATGCTTTGTGGGCCAGTTTTCCTTAGGACATGGTATGCCCTTTCATAGTATAATTTCAAGGCTTCTTTTATTTCTATAAATATTCTTGAATCATCTTTTTGAGCATTTATTCTATCTGTGGATTCTTTTCTATAGGGATATTATTTATAGATCTTCCTAGACTGACATCTTTACTATTGTCACATTATTCTCAAACTTGTCATTTCCAGTGCTTTTCACTTGCTTTTCAATCCTTTTCTTTCTGCCTTTCTTATGTTCTCATCATGTTTTTCCCTTGTGTGCTTATTTCAACATGCTCTTCATTTCTCTGTGTCTCCTCTCTGCTCTCCTATCTCCTGGAAGTGGAGTACAGTGGTTAAAGGTGAGGGCTTCGAAGTCAGGGTTGCAGAATGTAGCTCTGGTCAAGTTCTTTCACTCTGGGATCTTCACCTTTAATATGAGTAAATTGAGAGCACTCATCTTATTAAAAGTATTGTAAGGGTGGACGAGTTAATATATAAAGTCACTCTGAACCACAGTGGCACATTTTAAGGTTTATGAATTAACAAAAGGAAGTAATAATAATAATAATAGTTACTTCTACCTTCAGTTTCTTTTTCTCTGCCTTGAGCTCTTTGATGTGTAATTTTAAAAATTCATTTAGTTTTTCAAATATGGTCATGGTTTTCATCTACTTGATGATCATATTTTTCTGGTGCCTGTTTTTAAAAAAAATCATTTCTTTTTCTTTTATTACTTTTTGCTTTTTAATTATTCTCTTCCAATGACTAGGTCTCTGGACCAGACTTTTGCAGGAGAGTCCTATGGGCCAGTTCAGCCTGGGCTTCAGACCAGCAGAAAATTTCTGCATAATCATAGTGCTGTGTGTATGAGGCATTTTGTCCTTCACAGAAGTCAGCAGTTACAAGACTGTGTGCTATTAGGAGTCTCTCCTCTTTACTATCTTTAACAAACTGCCATCTTGAGAGATAATTTCTGTGTGCTCCTTATCCAGCCTCAAGTTCTGCCAGTTGCTGAGGGTTATCAAACAGGACCAGGAGAAGATCCCCAACCCCACGTACCTATGGCCACCATTTCAGACAGGGAGGGGCTACTGTGCTCTCAGTAGAGTTTCAGTTGCTTGCTTTCCCTCCTTATTTCTGGTGGATGGTGGCTTTCACCCTTGTGATAGGAAAGTACAGGGCTCTATCTGTGCCTTCCTGTCTCATAGCACCAATGGGGCATTCAGACCCCATTGGACAGGTGAATGGGGGAGAGAGGCTTTCGTGAAAGCTCCTTCCACTTTGCTAAAGCCATCTTCTCTGTAGAGCAGAGCCCACCTTGCATGGTTTATAAAAACATTCTGAGATTCCCATCCTGATCAAAGTGATGTAGAGCATTTCACCACATCTGAGGATCTCCTCATTCTGAGTATGCACTTTATAACCATAACAACCAGCACAGCTTTAATTGGAGAATCAAGATAAACCCAGCCACAATTTTGTTTTAGTGACTTGGAGTTGAGAGGTTACAGTCAGTCTCATACAAGGAGGCTTTCTAACCTTGGACTTATCAGAACTAGAACCAATTGGGTAAACAGTCAGATGAGAAAACATTTAAATGTCTTCTTAATCAAAAAGACAAGCAGCATCTGAACCTATCTAGTTCCTCTTTACTGTACTTGAGCAGGCTAGACAGGGACTTCCAAATCATGAAGGAAGTGGGCAGAAAGGCATTTGCTACCTGGGCTGGAAGTATCTAACAAATACAGGAAGCCACTTTCTATGGAGGAAGGTTGTGTGCACAGCAAGACCAAGTCCCATGATCCAGAAAGGCCTCAGAGGGAACAAACCACTGCCTCAAAGTCATTGCTTTTATAAAGCGGATGTGGGACTTTGGGGCTGTCAGACAAAGTGCTCAGAGAGGCACTTGAGAAGGTCATTGAGATAGAAGGACACCTCCCCCACTTCGATTTCACCTGCAACACTAGCAGGATACTCAGGAATCCCGGGGGGAACTGAGGGGCAAGGAGACCTTGAGTGTGAATTCTCTGCCTAGCAATTTAAAGAAATGTTTTTCATATATCACCATCGGTCCTGAGTCCCTCAGAACTCCTAGAGTGACAGCAATCAAAATTGATTTGGGGAATTTCATCCACAAATTCAATTTCCTGGTTCCCAATATGGAAGCTCAGCGACTTTGTTTCACTGCTAGTGAGGGGACCTGCAGCTTTGATGTATGACATGTAAAAGACAGAACAAAAAGGCATTTGATCAGTAAGCACAACAGAATGGTTTCAAGAAGATGGAAGGCAGTGTCAGTTGTGTGCACCAGGCCTGGCAGGGACCTGTAACACTCTGGGGTACTTATTTCCTGTGATTCATAAGAAGGCTCTTGATTTCAAAGTATACTGCCCAATTTTCTCCAAGCCCACATTTCCTTAGGTGCCGTGAGCATAGGCTAACATACTGATCCTCTAGAAAGCCATCCCTGACTGAAATTTTGCTCCAAGAGTGCTCTCTTCCTGAATGCTTTTGGTTTCCATTCACAGTTTTTGCCAGTGTTGAGCCTGTGCTGCAGCATTCTCTGTCCCAAAGGTTACCTCGGCTTCTATGAGTTGCAGGCAGGAATCACAGGGAGAGCAGCGCTCCTGCAAAGAGCTGCCAGCAGAGAAGGTAGGTTCTTTGTGTGGGGCTGGGGTCCAGCTTTTCCTAGAGCCCATTTTAAAAACCAAATAAAGATGGCAGAAAAGCAAACTTCCTCTGACCATGCCTGTTTGAGGGTCCATGCCTGCTTTTCCAGTCCACCTTGTTGCATATGCAACACTTGGGAACATTGGATGTGAAGAGCAAAATAAAAATGCTCCTAAAACAGAGCTTTGTTGTACAGATTCCTCCCCTAATAAGCAGTCTGGGTTGCGGGCCAGGAATGGGCATGTCTGACAGTCCCTTGAGTGATTCTAATGTAGGTGGGCCATGATCTATGCTCTAATGCTGCTATTCTAGATGATCCAAACACTAAGGGAAGTAAGATGTATTGTGTTAATGTGAAAGCAATTAATGGGCCTGTACTCCCCTTCCACTATCTTTTGCTAACCACTGGCTGGGATGCAGATGTGATGGCGGAATTTAGATTAGTCAACTTGGACCCAGAGATGGAAAATGTGGCTGTGCTCTGGCCTGCCTATCTCTGGACTGTGAGATGAGCTATTATATTTCTATGTGATTTCAAACAAAGAAATATATACACACATAAAAGTGGATTATCTTGGCTTGGGTAAAGATAAAATTGATTATGTCATATTGCTCCATGGAACAAAAATGTGAAAATTCAGAATAGTTGTTTTAAGAGTTTCACTCATCTTGACTCACTTATTTTAAAGTCCATTGCCAATCTGTCTTAAGGCAATACTATGTCTTATATGTCTTCGGGTCCTCTACAGTGCTAAAAGCATAGTACATGTTCAATAAAACAATAATTTCATGAGAAGCAATGGAACATGATTACTTATGAGTGTGACTTTGGGGCCAATTGCCTGGGTTTGAATCTGACATTAGCTGTGTGACTGGACAAACTTTCTCTACCTCAGATTCTTTATTGGCAAAATGGGGATAGTAATAGTACAAGCCTCATAGGACTTTTCCAAGAAACAAATGACCTAATCCATATAAAGTGTACATAAACAGCACCAGGTACACACTATGGGGGAAATGGGTTAGCCATCATTATTATTGTGATCGTTAATACAATGACGATAAGCAAAACCACTTTATGGTACCAAAGTGTGCCAGCAGAAGTTCCTAATATCATTCAGTATCTGTGGATGTTTATAATGCAATATTTTTATTTGTTTGTTTTTTGAGACAGGGTCTTGCTATGTAGTTCAGGCAGGTCTTGAACTCACTGTGTAGCCCAGGCTGGCCTTGAACTTGCAGCAATCCTCCTGCCTCAGCCTCCTGAGGAACTGGGATTACAGGCATGTGCCACCACACCCCGCTATAGTGCATTATTTTAAAATGAAAGCCATGTTCAAACCATTCTGAAGGATATTTCATGTTCCTCATTTTGGATTACTAAAAGGAACATATTTATAAGGCAGCAGCCCATTTAAAAAAACACTGATGGCAGAAGAGGAAATCCCTCTGAAGATGCCTGTTTGAGGATCTGTGTCCATCAATTTAGGATCTATCAGTGGAGCTGAAGGGGTTCTTTTTCTTAATATTAATAGACACAGTGAAGAAAGGCAATTTCTTTCAAAAAGCATTTTTTTCTTCTTTCTACCTCCTCCACTAAGATGGAGTCTCTATTTTGTCTCTAAAGGAAAAAGAGTAGAAGAAAGAGGCTATTTTCTTCCTTGCTGAGTGGGAGCCACTTGCCTGAGCAGAGCTCAAGCTTTTCCACAGAGGGGGACTTCATACCAGACTAAACCATCAATTCTGAGTGTGGGGCACTGGGACCCTCCCAACTCACGCAAACAATTAGGAAACCACAGCTATCATTTTCTTACTTTTTCAACCTCTTCTGTATGTTTTAAATTTTCAAAATAAAACAAAAGAAAATGAAAATGAAAACTGGGAATAATAGGGATGATTGCTTCCTTCTCTGACTTTTAAGCAACCTATGTTCTCCAAAATGTAGAAAGTAAAAAATTCTTGCCAAATGACAGCACCAAGTACAAAATAAGACAGTCATATTTCCAAAGCCACAAGGCTTTTATCATCACTAGCAAGGAAGACACAAAATAACTGCACAATTGGAAATCCTTCTCTGGAATTTTACATCTCAACCCATAGGGTTCCTACCTGACCAGGTCAGTGCCCTCTGACCCCACCTGTGTCTGGGCCTTGGGATTTTCCAAACTGGAACTCACCAGAAGTTCCTCTGGGGTGGAGGAACTGAGCTGTGCAGCTCAGAAGCTTGTTTTCCACCTATGGAGAAACTAAGAGAATAAAGTCAATCTGTAGACCATAAAAATAACCACAGAGGACTGAGTCGTAGAACAAACGACCACAAAAAGTTAGGAAGATGAGAAAGGACGGGCAGGTGTTTTTGTCACATTAACAATTCAACCAGGGAAATGAACATTTTCAGAATTCTCTATTTGGGAACAAAATATCTTTGCTCTCTTCTTGTCTCATGGTTATGGACAACGTTTTAAAACTAAAGACTTCCAAATGTATATATGTAGCCCTGAATTAACTCCAACAGGAGCGCTCCACTTGGGTGTCTTCTCTATTCCAGTTAATAGAATGTCTTCATTCAAGCTGCTTTTAAATTCTGGGGGTAATTTGTGGTACTTCTTTTCTCACAGGCTACCTCTAATATCAGGAAATGGCTCCACTCCCATGGTCTAACTATTTGTCACCATCTCCACTGACCCTACTGGAACCAACCATCATTTCCCCTGGATTACTGGAATGGGTTCCTGTCTCCCTGCCCCTCTCTTGCTGTCCTAAACACACAACTGCCGTATCTCATCACATCACGATTTCCCTCTGCTATCTATCCTTCTAGTACTCTTCGCAATGACCTAGAAGCTCCCTTAGGAATGACAACTTGTCTCTCCATCTCTTTAGCATGCCTCTTCTGTACACCACTCTGCCCCCCCACCCCAACCTATCCATAACAGTCCCTTTGGCTGGTTGTTCTAGACTACGCTAGTACCTGCCCACACTCCCACCATGGTGTAACACTTGCTGTCTCTTCTGCTTCCCAGGTCTGCCAGACGTTACCATGGCCAGCTCTCACTATCTCCTGGGTCCTGTCCATGTTTCCACATCATAGAGGTCCTTTCTGATCACTGTGCCTAAAATCACATACCTTTGCCTTGCTTTTCCTTGTGACACCCATCACCAGCTAGTCCTGTCTCTCTCCCTGAAGAATCTATGCGGAGAATAAGCATTTTGCTGTTGTCTTGCTTGTCCCCATGTGTATCTCATAGTAGGCACCAAAGTTTGATGAATTAATCTTTTAGAATCCTTCCAATACCTGTTTTCTTTTGCATAAACTAAACTAGTCCACATATTGGTATAAAACAGTTCATCTTTAATTTTTCTCTCAGTCACATCTTTTACTGAAATCTTTTGGATCACTTAATGATATTTTCCCCTACATTTTCTGGTCTTCTGACCATTTATCTCCTGAATCAGCTGCCGTTTAAGTACTTTTTCAGCAACTTAGAAAAAGTTCAGTTCTCTCTTGCTACTATATTGTACTATTACAATATTGTGACTACAGTGATCTCTCTTAATTTTTGTTCAGCTGAATTAACTTTTGAAAGTTAAATTCGTTTCCCTCCAAAATTATAGCTCGTATTCTCAAATACAATTCTAAATAAAACACATTGAAATGCACTCCTGTCTGGGCCCCAATTAGAAACTAATTCTTTTGTTATTAAATTATCTAAGCTTGTTGTTTCTGCTTCTGCTATTCAAATTTTTAACAGCCTCAGGACTTTTTCTAGCACCAGCCCACTAGAGAAAGGAAAATATGCACATATCAAATCAGTTTGTCTATTTGGCAAAGAACTTGAAGGCATGGTGGTTCAGGAATGAGGACTAAAATGGGGTGGATAAGTATCCTGATCTCCATTTCTCTTCTAAATGTCCATACAAAGTTGCTCAATGAACACCAATTAATTTCTGTCAAGGAGGATCTCCCAGTCTTGGCTACTTCTCTTCTTCCTTTGATGCCATCTCTCTCCTTTTTAGTAGTCTCCTTCATTATGAAATGTCTGTTTCAGTGACCTATACAAATATACATTTGTCCTTAGGCAATGTTAACGTTCACAAACTAAGAATAAACTTGCAAAGAATCAACCTATCATTTTATACTTTTTATTTTTATTTCTACTTGTCATTAATGGGATTTTAAATGTCACCATGGACTCACTTATTTTAACTTCCACCTACTGGCTTAACCTCTTGATATTTGGAATCTACTATAAGATTACATGTTAAAAAGAAACTTTTAGAATATTTTCAGGAAGTACTCTAAAAATTGTAGCTTTAAAAAAAATTTGTCAATCCCATTTTTGGGTATAGATCCACAAGAATTAGAAGCAGGGTCTCTGAGAGGTTGCATCCACAGATTACAGTATTATTTACAACAGCCAAGTAGAAATAGCCCATATGTCCACTGGCGGACACATAAGTAAAATGAGATATATATAATACATAAATGGGATACCACACAGCCTCACACTTCTCTCTCATGCCACAACATGGATGAAACTGCTACTTGTCAAGTGAAATAAGCCAGTCATAAAAAGGCAAAGACTGTATCATTTCACTTATAGGCGGTATCTAAAGCAGTTAAATTCATAAAGGCAGAAAGTAGAGTGGCATTTACTAGGTATGCAGTGGGGGCAGCTCTGCAAGATGGGGAAATTTCTGGAGATTTGCTTTACAATAATTCAAAGACGCTTTACTGAGTTTACACTTAAAATGGCTAAGATAGTACATTTATAACATAATTTCCTCTTAAACCACACACACACACACACACACACAAAAGCCTCAAACTATTTATTAAACATAACAAGTATGAAGCATACTAAATTAGAGTTATTAGAGGAATGACCAAGTGTACAGACTGAAAAAAATTATTTGTTCTGTCTTGTGTTTTATCCTTGTGACTATCTGATTCATGTCTGTCTTCTCCATACGAAGACAATAAGTTCCAGGGGCTGGTTTTGTTCTCCATTTATCTCCAGGGCCTAGAACACTGCCTGTAAAACAGTACAGAAATTTTTACTGAATAAATAGATCCACTATTAAACACTGTCATCACCAAATTCAGGTGTAGTAAGAGATGTACCATAAAGGACACAGAATCAACTTTCAAAAAACTAATTTTAATCAAAACAAAAATTGTTGATCATTAACAAGTTTATAAAACAGTGATTTAGTTACATAAATAAATTGATATCAGTGTATCAAATCTTAATTACTTTCAACTTCATGAGCATGTTTACATGGGTGATGAAATACAACCTTTTTTTTTTCTTTTTACCTATTATAATAAATAAAATGGAGCGCATGAAATAGTTCTAAACAAAAATACCTACAAACATACCTCTAGCATGTTCTCTAATGAAGGGAACAAGAGACACTGGACAACTTTTGCACCAAAACATAAACATTGCTTTAAAAAGCACAAGGTTACAGAACCATCAGCTAAAGAAAAGACACTATACTGTAACCAAAGTTGGTATTTTAATAATATAATGAACAGTTTGGTAGTTAGATCTCCAGTTTGGTTATTTTAAAGCATTAAGACAAGGCAAGATAGAAGGCTGCTTTTGTTTGAGTAATTCTAGAGAAAATAAAATATATCTTAAAAAAAAGAAAGAAAACTGAAAAGTAGAACAGTCATACCTACACAACTTTCTGTCCTGCACAAAGTCAAAATACCTATGCAGAATAGATATATAATATATATAATGTTATTTGTGCACAAAGGTTAGCTTATTATTAGCTCACTGCAAAGGCGAAATGTATCATATGTCAATTGTTTTGGAAAACATTTTGTGTTTTGTGTCAAAAGGGTATTTCTTTTAAGTTTCCTAGGCGAGGAGGCACGAACCCCAATTCCGGCATACTGAATATTCTTAATGCTAAGGCTTGCTGCTCTGGCTGTATATTTTGTTGTCCTTCTTTACTCTAGTGCCTGTTAAAAGCATGTGTGGTATAGTGGTTGTTGGTGGTGTGTGCGTGTATACATATATATATGTATACATAAATTGTATACATATATATACATATAAATTTCTCCCAATAGATTTCAGTCCAACCATGCAATCCAAAAGGTGGCTCTGCACAGATGCCCAGCATGAAGTTCACCACCCGAGCCAACCCTGAAGCAAGGCGCACTTTTAGTCCTTCTGGTAGGTTTTCTCTCATTTTTTTTGTTTTTGTTTAAAACCAAGCTACTGCAGCTTCAAGTATTTTGCATTACATAGAATATTTTTATAAATTAGTTAATGTTATATTTTCAATATTCAGACATATACTATAATATATATACAGTACAATAAATGCTCTCATTCTTTTTTTAATTTTTTTGGATAAATCCCTGAGAATGTATGTTGACAGTCGCTAAGTTTCCACATGCACAAGCATCATGTGCCATGCTTCTGGACGAACAGCACTGCAAAGCCACGTGGGTCAGCCTTTTCACTACTAGTATTTCATGTTGTTGGTTTGTTTAAATATGCTGAAAATGTAAAGATGAGTTACAAAGGAGTAAAGCTGAATCCATTCGAGGTACTTATCACAGGATGGAGGTGTTTTGTTTGGTTTTTAAAGCCATTTCAATTATTTTTTTGAGGCTGTGAACGTATACAGAAAACAGGAGAGCTATGTGGACTTTTGCCACTTGACAACATATACTCAGTGTAAACCAAACCTTTTTAACCTCTCTCATACAAAACCAATAAAAATAGAATTAAAAAAATAAAAGCAAAGAAAGAAAAAGGGAAAAACTTAAAAACACACAAACTTTCACAACATGACAATTTAGTCTGCAAACGCAATATAACTATACACATATAATACCGGTGTGGCTCTGTTCTTTAAGTTAAAAAGGGTACAAAGGCAGGCTCAAGTAAAAACAAACCATCCCTCCCATCCCCACCCCCTCACCCCATTCATACAATTTCTATCAACCAAACCTCTCCCGGACCAACATCATCAGTTTCTTTTTGCCTTTGTAGATTTGTTTCAGGTTGTCAATGAACTGTGTAAACTGAATGTGTCCATCATGCGCCATGAGGAAGGTCTCTCGGGCCTTGCTGAGGAACTCTATAAACTCACTATAGTGCCGAGGACTGATGTGTGTGAGTCGTGAGTGTGTTGTGTTGATGTACGCCCCGATTGTGGCATCCAAGAGTTGCCTCAAGGGAGCTTTGTCCAGTGACATGAGCTTGCCAGAGTTCCTCCTGCCGTGAAGTCCCACCATGCCCGGAGTGGTCAGAGTGCATCTGCGCAAAATGTCTGACAGTACCGTTGCACACTTGACACTCTTGACCACCAGAGGTATTATAGCTGCCAGCTCATTTTTACCAAGGGAGTGGCTAAGTGCACAGGCCCACAAAACATCATTAATGGCAGGGTGTGTGTCCTGATTGTAGCTCAGGTTGAGATGGGTCATGGCCAGGGTGGCCAGCTTGTAGGCCCTCATGGGGTACCCGCGGTGCTCCATGTACCGTGCTATTGTGAAGAGCTGTGTGTAGCTCATGCCGGTGGTAGCAGCATCCAGGACAATTTGGTATGCCGTCTCAAAAGCTATGTGATCCTTTTCACAAAGGGTTAGCGCAGAGAGGGCACAGTTCTGCGGGTCCTTCATGGCGCACTGCAGTGCGAGTGTCCGGGCGCTGCTGGCCAGCTTCTCCTGTTGGTGGCAGTCCAGATGGAGGCGGACGATCGTGCTGTTGGACATCACGGTAGTTGCAACAATACTTGTGGCTTCAGTGGGAGTAAAGAGAGTGAACCAGCTCTGCATGATGCTGTCTAGGGCATAAACACCTGCAGGGAACACAAATGAGCCCTGTTACTGACAGGAGGCTGGGTAGAGGTCTCACTGCCACTTTTATAATCAATGCTTACATTGTTAACCACCACAGGACACGAGCTAGCCAGAAAATCTTGTAAGGTAAGGTGCCCGGGAGCAACCTTTTAGAATAAGGTTATTATGGATTGTTATTCAGTGAAATGCCTGAAAGGAACATGAACTTCCTATAATGAAGAAGCAATCCTCTTGGTAGCTGGTATTTGTACTGTGCTGCTTGCCATTTCAGACAATGGCTTTTTGCTAATGAGTGCTAGTTCACTGGAACCTCCTGTGAGTTACCCACTAGAGAACTTGAGGCAGAAGTAAAACATTCACCCAAATAGGGACTCTATGTGGTGTTTTTTGTGTGTGTAATTTTAAAGAATACACAATTCAAAATTTTAAGACACACGAAGAAGCAAGAAAATGTCACTCATAATCAAGGGAAAAAGAATAGAATAGAAGTGGATCTACAGATGACTCAGTTGCTGGCAATGGCTAAAAAGGTATTTAACCATTTTAAGTACACAAACCCCATGTGCACCATGTCCAAGAAAATCCTGAAAGTGCATGATGTGACAAGAAGGTATTAAGTCATAGAGAGAAATTAGGTGTGTATCTTGGTGCAGAGACAGAAATTGTATAGCAGTTCTTAACTTGTATTATCTTCGTATTGCTTCAGTAACATATGACTTCAGTGACCTAAAAACATAATTTCTATATTGAGACCAAGTGCCCGTTCCCCAAAATAACAAATTGTTACATATTAATGAAAGAAAAATAAGAATGATTTTACAGGATCGACTGTGTCAGTATCTAAACACTGGAATGGCAGTGTCTTCTCAGCAAGAGATATATTTCCATATACTTCCAATGCAAATAGAAAGATGGTTTAATCAATATTTATCTTACATAGCCACCGTTTTTTTTGGATTGCTTTCTTGCTAAGAATGTACATTTTTCTTGGTACTGATCTACTGTAGCATAGGGGAAACAGTAGGCTGATGGGCCTCACAAATCAAAGTTTATAAACAATTGGGATCATTTTCTGACCAGCTACAATTTCTCACATCTGAAAGTCCACCAAACCACACCCAGAGGTTGTCATTTCTTTGCTGGATATTTAGACAATGAGGAAAACTTTATAAGTAACTTTATATGAACTGAATAAAAAGAATTTAGTCACAGATTTATTTCATTTTAAATAAGAAGTTGGGGCTCCCCGTATATGGTAGCTGAGAAGATGAACAACACAAGTGTGTAAATGAAGGCTGAGGAGACGAGAGTGGGAGGACAGAGGCCCTGCAGGGACTAGAAGAGGCAAGGGTCTTGGAGAAGTCAACATAAAAGAGTGGCAATGTTTTTAGACCTGTGAATGACAGGTTAAATCCTACCATGAGACATCATGGAAACTCCTGGAGAGTTTACCTACCCACTTCAGTAGCACATGTCACCAGCCACCTCACCATTTCCCGGCGTCGCCAATTTAAGGTTGAAAGTGTCATTCTCATAACCTATAAAGGCAGAAAAATAACACGGAAGATTACCCCATGTCAATGGAAAAAGAAAACATTGAATTCCAAAGTATAAAGCACTAAGCAGATTGTCTACTACCAGGAGGATGAAAAACACTTTATTTATATCAAAGATATGCACATGCACCTGGGTTTGCCCATGGGTATCCCTGACTTTGCCCTTCCTGGGAAGAGGCAGCCCATTGTCTACTCCTTTTGAGCTCACTGGGCATCCTGGGCAAGTCACTCCATCTCTTCTCATGTGAAAACCAGAGAACTAGATAGAGCATTAGACACAGTCCAGGCCCTCTTCTCCCAGCTTCAATATTCCATGGTTCAATTTCTGATGTTTCTTGTGAGTTCATTTAAACAAAGAACTTTCCATGATAAAGCAGTATCTTAAAAACAGTAACTTTAGTTATTTCTTCAGTCTCTGGCTGCTGCTTTCTGGTATTTCTTTCTGTGAAAGAAATCATCTTTGGTAAACTCTGCAGTCTGATTTTTCTTTTCACTTTGTACTAAGAAGTCTCAAAATGAACTTACCTTCCCTCTTCCTATTCTGCTCATTTTTTAATGATTTAAAACATCTAGGGGCATAATAGCCGAAAGCCTAAAAAACGCCCTGGAGGATTATTTTTTAGGTCCTGGGAAGACTGATGCAGGGAGTAAACTCTCATTAATCTGTCATTTACCCAGAACTGGTAACATTAATGTTTTTTTCTGCATCACGTCTATAAGATGAGGCAAATGATAACAAAAATAAGCCAAATAACATGAATTTATTTTTAAAAGAAACTTCTAAATTGTTGTTTTATGCTCAATAAAAATAATCTCCTATACCCTCTACTCACACAGAACTGCATGTTACAGTGATAACTGTATTTTCCAATGATCTAGTTCTTTAAATTTTATTAATATAATAACTATAAGGAATCTATAACCGGAAAACTAAATTAGTTATCTAATTATGGCATTCTATTTCCCATACTTTAGGTAATTAGGATATAACATATCCTTTCATTGTTTTTAAATAAGAAAAATAAAAAATGCTAATAGAGATTTCATGAGAAAAGTAGAAACAAACTTTTCACTTCCTGGTTTATACCATAATCTGTTCAAAAACTATAAGGAAGCAAGTATCTATCTGTATGACTAACTGAAAATGTTCTTGGTGTTCTGTCATACTGAAATCTGAAACTGGACCCTGGTCTAATCATCATTCCTTTACCTAATTTTCTCAGGGTTATTAAAAGGGAGCTAGAACTGCCAATGCAAACATCAATAAAAATCCATACTTCCTCTAAAAACTTAACCCTCACAACTGAATATTACACATACTAGCTTTACTCAAGTCTCTTGCCAGCAATAGTTCTTCTCCATTCTTTCAAAGAAGAAACAATATTAAGGTTATAATTCAGATTTTTAAAACTGAGAAACACAAATAGGGCTTCTAAATGTATAGTCTCTATACCTCCAAGGGCAGTTGGTTTGGGTGAAAGTGAGCACAACTCTGAAATACATATACAGAGCTCTCCTGAAATCTAACAGATTTGTGTTCTGAAGAGTCATTTACCTGCACTAAAAACCCAAACAAACAAAAACAACTCTAAGAAGTGTCTTTAATCAGCAGTCTTTAGTGCCCCAAGAAAGACCAGTAGCCATGTACCTGCAGGCCCAGCTCCAGAGACACTTTCAAAAGAGTGATGTCTGGCAAACTGTCCATGAGAGTTGCAATTTTAAATGCATCTTGGGCAAGCTTGAAGATGTGTGATGAGGAGTGAATATTTTTCTGGATAGATTCTAATACTGTTTCCAGCCTCCGAACATCGCCTGCAATGAACAAGGGAAACCCAATGCAAACCAAATCAAATATAAGCTAAGAAACATAAACACAAAAACCGTATTAACTCCCCCATACACACAGAGACAGAGTGGGAGGGGAAAAAAGGAGAAAAACAAAACATAAAGCACAATTCACCTGACATATCCACAGATGGCCCAGATGTTACAACTAAGAGACCATAGTTACTGCAATGTCTAGGAATCTCAGCTTCACAGAAAGATCCACTGAGACACACCCTCAATGAGTAAAAAGCACATAAAACCAGAATCCTCATGCTCTACTAGTTTCTACTTAGATCTTCTTGATGAATATTTCAAGGACAAAAACAGTAAACAAAACTTTTGATCTGTTTTAAAATCTCAACCATTTACCTTCTTTGGCATGACAACTATCCCAAACCCTGCCAGCAACTAATTTAATGATACTGATAAATAAGGAAACTGCCAGATGCAGTGAGTAGAACCTTTTTTACTTCATGAGCAAAACATGAAGCTAATATATAAGAAAAAGATGTTTACAATTCATCTGACATTAATACTACTGTTGAGAATTGGGCTTTTTTAAAAAAGGCAAACAAACATAAATATGAGGCCACTGTCTTACCTTTGGCTGCAGTTAGCATGGTGGATGCCAGCTCACACTGCTGGGATTCAATGTGGCTTAAAGTGAACCAACGAGGGTATCGGTTGGGAACAACTGATGCAATGTGGTGTGGGCGGGTGAGGTCTCCCGTTGGAGCAGTAGATTCCAATACTAGTAACCTATAATGAGAAGAGAAGAAAAGTGGCCTTTAGTTACTACTTGTATATGACCTTGGCCTCAGGAATGGCTGGCAGAAAGCAGAGCAGTGGCAGCAGATGCTGAAGGCCACTGTTCAGGATTCTGGTTCAGGAAGAGCTGGTACAGTTACCTTCTGCTGTCGGAGGCCAAAGTCACCTTGTTAATGCTCATCACTCCAACTTAAGAGATTTCCTTTATTTAGCATCATTCAGCAAACTGCACTACTCAGGGAAATTAATATATTTAACACTGAAGAACTTTGGACTGGATTTTTTTTTTGGTACCGGGGATCGAACTCGGGTCCTTGCACTTGCGCAGCAGGCGGTGAAACCACTGAGCTAAATCCCCGGCCCTAACATTGAAGAACTTTGAAACACAAGTCTTGAGGTTCACCTACTGTTGTTGAATCTTATCATTCATTAAAAAATAAAAATCAATAAAAACTGATAGCAAAATGGGTATTTAAGCCTGAGATTGGCACAGTCAGTGATCAGTAGGAAGCTCAGGTAAATAAGCTTAACCCACAAAGGAAAGTTAAAAAAAAATGGCCTCTCTATTCTCACAAATCCCTAAAAT
Source organism: Heterocephalus glaber (assembly GCF_000247695.1). Next base: position 8,488,456 of record NW_004624815.1, read on the forward strand.
TTCTGCGGTTAGTTCCTATGACTGCAGGAATTTAAAGTTAAAATGTGTTTTATCGGTATCTCGGAGAAAATGACCACAACTGCATTAAGTGTCTGTTCTTTGATAGTTTTGCATAAATTCAGTGTGATTTCTGATTTCAATCTATCATGATAGGCTGACAAAATGAACAATTTTCAAAAACAAAGCACATGCCTAGTGATCTCTTCTAAATGTTAAGTACCAAAGAGATTAGTAAAGTAGTTGTCACTGAAGTGATTCCTTTACCATAATCAAAACACTGGCCTTCATCCAAGTCAGGGACTATCAAATAAGCTGGAGACAAAGAGTTAGTAGGGTCAGGGAGGGCATGCTGGCCTCCAGGCCTCAGCTAAGAGCAGTAATTGTTCTACTTTCATCTAAGGATAGAGATGTCAGCACTGGAAAGGGTGGCAAAGTAGGCGATTAAATAATAACCATTTTTACAGGTTTGCGGCTTAGCTTATTTAAAAACTCAAAAGTGTCGTGGCAGATCTTGCCAGAGCCACTAGAAAGGAAACTGGTCACCATCCTGGGAAGATGAGAAAGTGAGTGCTGCAGACACCCTTCCTCAGCCTCTCCTGCCTATTCCCCTGGCTGCCTCCAGAAGCTCACGTAGGGTTTGTTATCTCTCTTCCACGCAGGCCTGTGGCTGGGGCAGTCATGGCACGTGGAAGAGAAAGGTACCAAACAGTTCTCCTGCACCCTGCTGTTTTCCCCCCATGAAGAAAATGCCTGAGGAGCAACCACAGGAGAATGTAAATGAATTCCAGGCATTCATTAGAAAAGCAAGGCTTTCTGCCTGGCAGATACCGTTACATAAGCCAGGACCACACTGAAACCTTATGCTAGTTTGTTATATTCTACCAGAAGTAGTAGCAACAGCATCTGGTGGCATCATAACATTAACATCCTTCCCTTTAAAACAAAAGTAGAGTTTTTAGGATTAGAATAAGTACAGAGCATCTGTCTTCATAAGACAACTTCTATTTCAGCTTCTGAAAATGGGAATAGGATCTATTTATTACAAAAATGTGCTCTGAAATACAAACCAGGTGGGCTCAAGCAATTTGGTGAAACTGTTGCTTTTATTAACTACTAATTCTTGGTACTTTAAAAACAGATAGCAGTATTTATAAGGTTCTTCTAATAACTTACTAAGATTTCATGCTACCAAGGAAGTATATCAAATTAAAGGATGTCAGCCTGAAAACACACTGACACACAGGTGTACAAACACACACATTCACCCCATCACTGTGTAAACGTAAGACAGATATAGGCTCAAGTTATTGATACAAGCTACACTTAGAGTAACTTTGGGAACATTCGCAATTTATAGGCAAGGATTTGTTTTTGAATCTCACACTGATTACAGATATAGAATCTTTGATGAAATTCTTATGGGATCAAACTATTCTTCAAGATACTCAAGCTTTTAGATCTATACAGGGCATGTTCTTACATAGTTAACTAAGTTAACTATACTGCTGTCTAGCATGTACTTTCCGTTAGAAACACAGAAGAGTTTTATTAATTTTTTAGAAAGGAAAAGGAGAAAAAGACAATGTTTTAAGGAAGGTATATATATATATATATATATATATATATTCCTTGTTGGCCCTTACAATTTAGTAGGTTATATATAAGATTTTAAAATATAATTTTAAACTCAAGAAGTATCTAGCTTGAACAAATTCATAATAAAAACAATTATTTGGTAAATTAACTTTAAAAAAAGAGCATGAGAATAAGGTGCATGGCAGAGAACAATATATTCTAGTTGTCATTATGTCCTGATGAGGAGCTGGAAGCAGTCACAGATCCTCCCAGTATCATCTCATCTTTTCTTGGCCTCCAGTTGCTCACAAGTGTGTCCTGCTGACGCAGCAGCCTTGCTGCACTCCCAGTGGAACGTGGAATTGTAACAGGTATTGAAGGTCTCCCTTGATTATTATATTTGATAAAGTATTTACCATGGTTTCAAAAACTGAATTTGTTCAAAACAATCATTCAGGAAGGCTTCAATTGTTGTCTTATGATTACAGTGATCTGAAATAGCACTCTATTCCCAAATTCTATCGTCCAAAAAAAAAAAAAAAATTGAGAAAAAGCCAGGACAATTGTAAGTGTGATAGCAGTTAAATATAAATTCTTCAATTATTTGGGGTTTTTTGGTACCGGGGATTGAATTTAGGTCCTTGCGCTTGCGCAGCAGGCGGCAAAACCACTGAGCTAAATCCCCGGCCCTCTTCACTTATTTTAAAACAAAATGAAAATAACAAATCACCTCTATAACAATCTAAGAAGCATAAATAAATCTTTAGCTTTTCCGCTGCCTACAAGAAACATGAATGAAGGCGGAGTCGGTTAGCAGCCTTTTCTCCCAGCGGGGACTCTGGCTTGCTTCTGCCCGGCTGGGCTGTGAATACGTACCTCATTGCTCTCAGTGCAATTCTGTATGCCAATTCAGCATCATGAGGTAGGAGAGAGGTGAAGAGATACTTGGCAAATGTGTGCATTGGAACGCTCTCCCGATGGATTATTTCGCCTAAACCACTATATGGTCCGGCTGTGGGAAGAGAGCATACATATTTTACATTCCTAAGAAATGAACTAATACTTCTTGTAAAGTATATTTTAAATTTTTCATGTAAAGTTGTAACATATGCAAGCTGATCTCGTTAAAAATTTAACCTAAGTGATATGTAGAAAGGAATAAAATTCTTAGTCAAGAGTCTACAGGGTATAGTACCCAACAGAGACTTGTCGTCATGAACAATCCCTGCACTGTGCCATAGCTAAAATGAGAACCACAGGACGAAGGGCCTCAAAGAAAGGAGTGCACCCTCCTCTCTCCATGTGTGACAAATGAGCACGGGAACTTGCAAACTCACAGAGGACTCTGCAGGCTAACTGCAGAACCTGTCCCTAGACTCACACAATCTTAGGGATACAGAACAGGGTGTTCTGCTTCAGAGGGGGAGGTGTGCGAGGACCCTGAGCCATGGCTCTCAATCTAAACACTATATGCTGTTGCTTCTGATAAGCAGAAATAGACACTAATTCCCATAAAGTGATTAATAAAAAGTTACCCATTTGATACTCACCATAAACAAAAGAAAAAATTGAATATAACTGGAAGTCTACTATTTTGGGGGCCCCAAAAGGCCAATTTTAAAAACAAAATTATATTTAAGCTGTTGAAATTAATTTCTCAGTAAATCCTGACAGGCACAGTGGCAGAGCTGACTTCCCCTGTGTGTTCCCTGAAAGCCGCTTGGAAGGAGCAAAGTAGACTTTTAAAATAAATTTTGAAAGGAAACCATAGTGGTCAGTTCAACTATTTTACACTTATGTACTTTGAGGCTTAGTTACTATAAAATGTTTAATAAATTAGTTTCCATGTCACCTTTGGGTGACATTTGGTTCATGATTTCTAGAATTATGGGCCATGACACTACTGCTCAGAGGACATAATACATTTATTTGTTTTTCATGAGAAAAAATCCATCTGGCAAAGGGTTTAGAATGCAAGAAGTGCAGCTCAGAAAAAAAGGTGAGGAGGTTATTTGAACTGGGTATCGGGTAGGAACATGACACATTCTAGAAGGTTTCAATAGAAGTTATTTTAATGCAATTTTTGGTTAGTATTTTTAAATTATTCACTATTTAAGTACTTTGAAAAAATCACATGAACTTATTTTTTTTATCTGCACAAACTAAAATCCATCCTAAATTTTAAGTTTTACCAAATCTACTAATCTTCTTAAGACATTTTAAAATGTTTTAGTGATCTAATACTCTTCAAAAGTAGATACAGCATCACACTTGGACCTTTAGTTCATATAACAAGGCCACAGTATTTAAGATACTGTCATGGACTAAATGTGTATATCTCTCCAGAATTCGTATGTTGAAGTCCCAAACCCCAACGTGATAGAGATTTTTATGACAGTAATTTAAGTTAAATGAAGTACTAAGAGTAGGGCACTGATCCAACAGGATTAATGTCTTTATAAGAAGAGATTCTAGATAGCTCGGTCAGTCTGTGGGTCATAAGAGGACACAGGAAGAAGGTGGCTGTTTTCAAGCAAGGAAGAGAGCCCTCTTCAAAGGGAAACTGGCCAGCACATTGAACTTGGACTTCCGAGCCTCTAAAACTGTGAGAAATAAATGTCTGTCTTTCAAACTATCCAGCCTGTGGGATCTGTTAATGCAGTCACAGCTAAGACACTAATTCTATTTTACTTAAGGAATAATTATAGGAAATTTGCAGCTTATTCAGACTGTTCATTTCGCCTCCATTTTCTTTCAATGTTTCCCTTTTAAGCCCTCAAGTTACCTTTTTTGTACTATTCAAGGAAAGGTAGGATACATAATCACCACTTCTCTAAGACACCTCCCAACAGCCAGGTATTACAGAATTACATGTTGATTAATAACTGGTGTAAACCCTGAACTCAAATGTGCCGAAAAACAAAAAACTGACTACTGGCACTAGGTTCTCCCAGAGGTGTTTTTCCAGTATGCCAACCATCCATCCAATATTGTGGCCAGAAGAAATTAACACTTAACAACAATACAGGTTACTGCTCCCTTTCTTCAGATATCTAGGCCTGCTAATTTACCCCTGCAATTTTCAAAGAGTAGGAATGCATGGAGAGCTTCATGCCCCAGTGTAATCCACTCATTCATGAAGCTCTTCCTTTTTGGAATTTATAGAAGCAGTCCCATGGCCTGCCACTGGACTGCCTTCAGTCCTGCCCACCCACTCCTGGTAAGCCCTGCAGGGACAGGAAAGGAGAGGAGGCAGAGATGCATCAACAGGGACCTCTGCTCAGGCAAAACACTCATTAAAAAGGTTTGAGGAGAGGGACGGACTAATCATAGAGTAAGACAACGTTCAAAAGTATTCACAAATAATGAACATGGAGACATAGTTAAAAAGGTAAATGATAAACAGGTATCACACATTACTCTTTGAAAATCATACATCCTCTTCCTGAAGTTCAATATAATGGAAATCAAAAGTCATGTAGTACAGCTAGTGACAAACAGCATTAAAAAAAGGTCTATGCTTAGCTTAGTGCTTATGTATCAGAGAGAATTATATGGAAGGAAACTGAAAAAAAGTAATTAAATAATCAGGATAATTCTTCAAGTTTGCCAAAATAGCTTTTTATGTTTAGAAAAACAAAGCAAAACAAACTTTGGGAGTTTCAAAAAGTTAAAATTACAAATGTTTACCAAAATAAAATCATGCTATTAAGATGCTTTATCTCAAGAATATTTTCTAAGACACACAAATGTATAATATATTTGAAGAAAATATTTTCTTTCAAATAGATCTAAAGCTTTGGACAAATAAAGGAGATTTTAAAATGCTATTTTCTCTAAAGCCCTTCCCACATGTAACAGTTCAGGACAGAACATGAAAACACCATACTTTATCTGCATGTCAATCACAAAAAAAGTTCCATGATAATAACATACATGTACTTGAAAGAAGCAGTTTTATTAATCAGACACCTCCTACATTTATACAAAGATTAGGTTACTATACTGATTTAATTTACCTTTTTGAGAAAAAAAAATCTGAAAAATGGAATTAGGCAAATTTTGGGGGGCCATTTAAATCACGACCTTATAAAAAGAAAATCAGAAGGGCCAGGGATTTAGCTCAGTGTAACACGCCTGCTTCATAAGCGCAAGGTTCTGAGTTTGATCCCTGGTACCGGAAAAAAAAAAATTATAGAGTTAGCTTTTGAGATTCTCTGAAACATTTTCCTTGGTATATGCCTAATAGCATACAATTATTTCCTGTGAGATAATTATAGCATGGAAATTCACTCCTGTAGTCTTCAGTTCTTTGTTAGCATATGCATATGATTTATTAAAAACACAGAAGTCAGGTAACAGCCAATAATTAGCAAGATGCAAACCAATTTTTACTTTATATTGATTAAGCAAATGGGACCATGGCCACCAGTAATAACTCGTTAGACATGAAAATTACAGTTATCTCAGGCATATCAAAGTCTACAGAATTAAATGGGACTGATTTTCAATAGGCTATCCCTACATGACATCCTTAATCAAGTGATAGAAACCTAAACATTTGCACTTTTTTATTTGGTGACACTATTTTTTAAGACAGTGAATATGTCTTTGACACTCTGTGATTATATCAATCAAGATAACTACCATACTAAATGCATTTACACAGTACTCAATATGATAAGGATGAGCACCTAAATCAAACTGGCTAAGTGGAAAACTTATTCATTAAGCTACCTTCTAATAGGAAGACTGCTTGCTTGCGAAAAATTTTCACCAGTGTGTCATCCAATTCAATTTCCTGAAGTTTAGAAATGAGCTGCTCCTCGTTCCGGCAAACTTTCTCCTGGGTATACAGCCCATCCGGCATGATCCGCTGCTGCCCCAGCCCTATCAGGGCTACTTCCACAGCCAGCGTTAAGTAGGATTCCCCTTCTTCTAGGAATTTGTGTGCAGGTAGATGGTGGTATTCCAGAGACTTGCACTGTCCCATATTTTCTGTAAAATGCCCCAAAAGAAATCAGAGCTACACTAATTTTGTAGGTACTTAGGCACAAATATTTATTCTACTCAGTACTGGTGAATGAATGATTGATTGCCTTAATTCAGAGAAAGCATGTATTTCAGATTAAAGTGCATACTTTTCCAGTATCTTTAAAAGTGACCATGAATAATTAAATGTGTATGTTTTGGAAGAGAGAATATTAGAAGTATTTTTCTTCCACTGAAAATGAGTCACCAAAGAAAACTAAATCCAAAAAGGAATGAAACCAAGAACACTTAGTAGTGAAAAAATATTTTAATTAAACAATAGTAAAACTGTATGACTATAACTGTCAATAGTATTTTAAAGACTGGCATTTAAAAATGGTTTCCATACTTTAGTTACAGTGTTGAACTTTATAACGAAAACAGTAGAGAATATAACAATGTAATTCAATTTCAAGGTGCTTTTTGTTACCTAGGTTCACTCAGTGAGAGCAACATCAGGACAGACCTTGTTCCCTTCCTTACCTTGCCCGCTGCTGCTCTGTGCAGTCTCTGGGGGGATGGTTCTTAATTTTCAAAGGGTCAAAGGGAAATCTCAAAACACCATTTTAAAGGAATATGTGTTATAAAATAAAACAGTTTGAAATGGCATTTAATAATCTTAAAGTAGACTCAAAATATTTAAGTCACTTTTAATGAGAGACCAATTTAAAAAGCAACTAAATTAAATTTTCTAGTTCTCAATTCTATGATGCCTATCTTTATTTTTTTATCTCTATGTTGGAAAACAGTCATAAATACAGATAAATTCTTAAGATGTAGAATCCCTAGTAGTAAGAGAATAAATATTTTTAGGTTTTTTTATGCATACTGCCAGCTGTTACACTGACTTTCCCAGTCTGTGGAAGTCTGACTGAAAAGTGAAAATATACTATTTCCCCGTTCTCTTGCTGACTATAGGACTGTTAACTACATGGCTTCATAAAACACAACATAAAGGGCCAGGGATTTAGCTCAGTGGTGCCACTGCCTGCCTCACAAACCCAAGGTCCTGAGTTTGATCCTGATACCAAAAAAATAAAACAAAACAACATAAAAACACAATGTAAAGAAAAATGAAGACTAATGCCACTCAAGGTATAGAAAAAGAAAAGAAAACCAGACACATGCCACTGACGTTACCTGTAAAATCTGAAAAGCCAGGGAAGTTTTCCTCCTCAGTATGGCAGGCTTCCATGAGGCTGCTGAAAAGAGTACCCACAGGGTCGAGGGGATGTCCAACCCAGCCTTCCAGATTGGTTATCGAGGTGATGCTTTTGTGCGGGAGCTCTGTGTAAGAAAAGGGGATTGAGAGATGGGAGCAGAAAAGGGAGAGAAAAGTTGAGAAGTAGGGGTAAGAAATGCTTGCCACTTAACTGCAGTTTGATAAATTAGTTCTGATTTCAAACAGACATTCCCCTTTAATTAAAAAAAGCAATCAATCAAAAGGTACCATAATCCCCAACTTATAGACACTTATGAGCTCTAAAGGTTCATCTGTAAACCAATATATACGGCACTAAATTCCCAAGAGGGCTCCCAGACAGCGATTTAATTCATGTGTCCAGTATGCTAAGTTGATATCACTACCCATGCTATTAAATCACGTTGTATGGGAAAAAAAGAAATTCCGTATTTTCTTCTGAGAAGTGAAAGACAATTACTCTCACTTCCTTAGGAGTGGCATTAGAGACAATAAAGAAGATCCCTTGGAACTCACACTGGATGAATCAAGAAGCCACCATCATCATCAAGTACAGGAGTCTGTACTCACTATCTCATCTAAACTGAGAGCCTAGGTCAGAACAGCCTGGGTCAGACTTGGACACTCACATGAGCATCACTGAACTACTGAACTACCCCCCATTACTTTCCTTTTTCGTTTGTTGCGGCGGGGGGGGGGGGGTCCTCCCTATGTATTCCAGGCTGGCCTCAAACTCACTATGTAGCCCAGGCTGGCCTGGAACTCAGGACGATTCTCCTGCCTCATTCTCCTGAGTGCTGGGATTAAAGGCATGCATCACCATGCCAGCCCTCTCCATCACTTTATAGAGGTCTTTCTTACTATGGATCTGTTAGTCATTTGAGAGGTCTTTACACAAAGGTGAATAACAGCAAAAGACTGTTATTCAGACTAGAGGAAATACAGTAGTTGTATTTTTTTCACAAAATGTTAGTGCTTTCACGTTAAATTAAGAGTGTTCAGGAAAAAAAAGCTGCAAAATTTCAAAGATATATTCCACTGTTGTAAAGTATTACTTATATCTGGGTTTCTACTAAAATAGTAGTACTTCTTTCTTAAAGGAAAAAAATCTATGTATAGAAAAAATTACACAGGAAAATATTGACTTCTAAACAGCCAAAAAGTTGTTCCTGAATTCAACATTTCTTCAGAAGTCTTCTGGTTTGAATTATTAACTATCACTACATAAAAATGAAAAATGGCTGGACACAATGTATGAAAATATATTTAACTTAGGTCCTAGAGTCCTTGGAAAGATCCGTCCCTCTGGTTTCTGTCACAGGCTTTCATATACATAACTAGCATGAAAAAACAAACATGAGCATTACTCTTGAGAAAAGCCAAGTATTTACGTTTAGTAAAAACAAAAGTATGTGTATGGTTAAGGGAACTGTTTTGTTTATACAAACACACCTATTGTCAGGTGGTGGGGACTAGGGACATGCAAGAAACAATTAAAAAAGGAGGATGATGTTTTCAGAATCAAGAAGCTGACAAATCATGGCAAATAGCACTATGAGTACTGAGGTACAGTATTTGCTAATTCTGGCTCAGTAACAAGTAACTGTTACGGCACTTTGGACTTGGGACAGCTACAAAAAGCCCACTCTTTAAATAATAATAAATATGGAAAACAATAAAAACAAAAAGGCAGGGAAAGAGGTAGGTATAGACATATAATCCTGTTAATGTTTTCATTAAAATGAAAGTTTTCACTGCTTACAAGATTACAAGAAAAACGAGTCTAATAATAATGACCCAGTTCTGCTACAGAACTGTTTCAAAGACAATTAAAGGAATCTAGCCTAACATCCCTCCAACTTATGTAAATGAACTAATAATATTTCTTAGATATTGCAACATTTTTACTAAATTTTTAAAATGAAAATTTCTTAGTAAAATATGTATTAATAATTTTTAAAACTCAGAGGATCATAATGAGCTAGTTATTTTTGTAGTATTACAAAAGTGTGGTACTCTCTCCTAGCCTGAGTATTATCCTCTATATTATTTAGAAGTAAATGCTTTTGGCCAAAGACTGTGTGTGTTTAGGGAAAGAAGGATTTCTGAATATTTTTTCAAGAGGTCTAGCAACATATTTTGCAAGCACCAGTGATGATGTGAAGAACATGTAGAACTGAACAAAGTAATCACATATCAGGGCTATTTACATTCCAACCCCATCTGAGCTTCCCTTTCTTTGGTTCAAACTGTAACATTGGAATGTTTTTCACTGTATAAATGATAGTGTTTGTTAGCATTCATAATACTTCCCACATAAAAGGCTTTAAAAGTTCCAACAAACACTTGTTTCAATGTCCAGTCTATTTCAACAACTTTTAATAATTTAGATGAAAGATGTGTGTATAATCACTCAAGGATTAAAAATCAAAATAAACTAAAACAAACAAACAAAAACCAAAACACAAAAGTCAAATCGCAACTAAAGCTAGCCTTCTTAACAAAAAATAAGATTACAGAGTGAAAGGGAAAGAAACTGACAAAAGTAACATAAAACTAAATTTACAAGTATGGAAGGAATAATAAATACATAGATTAGAAAAAGCATATATATTTCATTACCTGATTGGGACCTTAAGCACGAAATACAACCTTTTGTGATTACTATCATGGTACTTATTTAAAGTTTAAAAGTTTAATAAACCGAGATAAAGAGTTAAATATGCTCTGTCAGCCAACAGCTCACCAAATGCCATTTGCAGAACTCAAAAAATCCAAGAATTCTCTTCTAGTCACTTTAAATAAACATGTCCTGAAGTACAAATTATTACAGCTAAAAAGTTTTACAGTTATTGCACATTATGCCAGGCCTTGTTTTAAGGGTTTTTTTGTGGAAATTAGTTTAAGCTTTGTAATAACTCTAAGAGGCAGGTCTTATACTGAGCCCAATTCTGCAGGAGAGGCATCTGACTCAGAGAAGTCCAGTCATCCCCTAAGGTTCCAAGCTGAGACCTCTATCTGGGACTCAAGCATACACAGTCTATCCTCACAGGCCCACTAGAATCCAGGTGCACTTTCACAAAGTAAGGTATTTGACTAACTTGCCTTTAGATGATGCGGAAATAGTTGTTATTCAATTAAAAAAAAAACTTTTCTGGTTAAAAAAATTACTCTAAGATATTTTTTCCCAGTGCTGAGGAATGTACCCAAGGCCTTGCAAACATTCGATCACTGAGCTATACTTCCAGCCCCCTAAGAGGTTTTTGTCAAAATATTTTCTTACAACATTTAACCAAGAAAAAAAAGCTTAGAATTTCTTACACATCAATTATCAAGTGTTTTAAAAAGAATGGTAAGTAGAGCCATTTGCGAGGCTCTCATTTTAAAAGTCATCTCTCCTGAAAGAACTCAAAACCTAGTGATGTCATCATGAAGAATCCCGTTCCACTAGAAAAAAACCTCCTTCACATTCACCTTTTTTTTGAGCCCGGAACATTTCCAACTGTTTTTGTTGCTGTCGTCTTAACGTGTTAACAATAGCTATTGCTAGTCTCAGTGCTTCTCTGGGGTATCCGTGAGACCGTAATGCATCCACCCTTGCACAGGCTGTAGGGACATGTTCTGAAAAAGAAAGCCAAGGGGTAAAGTTGCGACTGTCAGATATATCTGTAAAAACACGATTTAACAGTAAGATGTTTCTCCCAAAATACTATTAAAAAGACATGAGAAACCATTTCTGAACTTGGATTTGAATGAAAAAGCTCAGCTCCTATTGCCAAGCATTCATCCATCTCCCATTGAATCCCTTAATTCTCTACCTCCCACTCCAATAATGCTATAGAAACTAAACAAAGAAGTAAGTCATGGAAATGTCTTTCCGGTTTGGCCACTTACCATGCCAGAGGGGCCACCCGCGAGAGTCAAAGAGGGAGTTTTCAGTGTCGTCATGGTAACAGTAGTTGGTGTATAGGTCACTGCTGATAATGTGCTGCAAGTGGCTATCCTGCCAGTGGAGATCGCATGCCTCGATGGCTCGAGTGAACACTGTCCGATGTGGCCTGTTCGATGAATCTGTTTTTTCCACAATTCAGAAAGCCGTGTCAGCTATTATTCACATGTGAATAAATCAGTCATACCATTCTGTGGCCAGATGTTCATGAACACACCCACACACATTGTCCTGCACCCCCTAAGCAGAAGGGTGAAGGCTGAATATTCCCACATCCTAAATAGTAAGAGGCAAGTCAGCCCAAAGAGCTGCCACTCATTCACTCACTTGTTTTATCAAACACAAGCATTCTGCAGCCATTAAAGCTAAGGTTAAAGGCATCCTGCAAAAAGAATTGTCAAGTCTAGTTTCCATGCCAAATACACTCAAAAGAGGCACTCGGCACAAAATCACATGAAAACTCACTGCTCCCCACTTCTGAGGTGCTGTGGTGGGCTGCCCCTGATGGGATCAACAGCTCTCACAAACACTATGCAAGAGATGCGACACCAGCCATGGAACCTTTCAGGAAGATGCAGTCAGACTTTAAAAATATGCATAAGGGTTGTGCTTTTGGTTGTATTTTTTAACTATATTGTGCGGTTTTGCACAATTAAAACTATTATGCTTCTTGGGATATAATGATTAAATGCCACTTTATATCCCAAAGGGCATAAATGCATATATTTAACATTTCACAAAGCCACACAACATAGCTACAAAACAAACCAGCGCACTTACCTTGCCCCTACAGGCTGCCTCCTGACTCCTGGGCAGGTTCCATGACTGGTGTGATGTCCCCAGCATAGTGTATGCCGGGGCATCACAAAAGAGCAGAAGCATACACTCCGAAGAGGGTTCAAGTTTCAGGACCTGACGGAGAAAAGAAATGTTTGGGGAATAAAGGATATTCTCACCTTGGCTCCTGGGACTACTCAATTTCTAAAGATTCTATCTATACTCCCACCCCTTGGGTCCCCACTCTAAACTTACCTTCAACTGTGGCATAAGCCTTAGCAAGCCTCAACTAGAAATAAGGGTAACAAACTATTTTTATTTATGTGTATTTAATTTGGCTCAAGGACAGCCTTTCACCATTCTCAAACTCAATTAAATGAGAAGAAAAATCTGGAGCTTCTTTATGATAAACTTTCACAGCCCTGTCCTTGGACATTTGGCTCAGCACAGACATGGGAGAAAACATTAAAAAACCCAAAACTCTAAGAACATTGAGCTGATAGGAGACTGGAGAACTCATCTCCTCCAGCCTCTCTGTTCTGTGGTGGAACTGAACAGTGGGGGAAACAAAGTGACTTGCCACAGTCTCACGGCCAGGCAGTGGAGATGGAATGAATATGAAGACTCCCTTACTACAAATTCAGCTAATCTATCTGTTCAGAAAGGCTTCAGACAAGTCTTTAACAGAAAATGACTTCAGCTTAGTCTCAGATCAACAAAAGGCATAAATTTAATGATGCCTCTGTTATGGTCCCTCCCTCCTAGATTCCTAGTTAGCTCCAGACAGATGTATACAGTGCAAAATGGGAAGGGTGGACCCTACCTTTAGTTGCCTTTTGAACTTATTAGGGCTTTTTGCTGAGCAAAATAAATTATGCCCAGACCCAGAGAGAAACTGGTTCTATGACCTCTCATAGTCAATCAATCAAATGTCCTATGGTGTAAGTCCCTCAGAAGATATTTTTAAGTGGCTTTCTCATTTCATTCAGTTTAGCTCATGTCATAGAAATGGAATTTAAAACTAAATAGAGACTTAAACATAGCAACTTAGTATTATGTGTGCATTAAAAGAATGAATTGGAGGTCTACCAGTTGACTTGGGTCACTATGTTACTACTAATAAAAGCAAGCTGTAGAGTCTGATTTCATTAAAAAATAAAAATAAAAGCTGAACTGTTTACATGTTTATGGGTGACTGTGGGAACAGGGTAAGATGTAGAGGACACAAACCAGGCTTTCAACATTAGTTAGCTCTATGACACCAATAAAACCAATGGGGCAACAACAACAAAAGGCAAAAAAGATAACAAACAAAAAAACCCAAGAGCTAAATTCTCATGAAATGATATTTAAATGAAAATGAAGACTATAAAGTCCCATCATTGCCTGGGAAATACAGAAAAAATTGATCATACACACAATGATTAAAAAGATGATTAAAATTTAAAATGATGATTAAAAATGATTAAAATTATAAACATAAAATGAATAAAAAGATCTATAGTTGAAAATATAGTTTGATGAGGTAGTCAGTTTGTATCTTGGATATCTGTGGTTATTCAATTTTTATTAATAAGAATGAAAAAAGAAAAAACAGTCTATCTTGACCCAATTTTTTGAATGATATATCTAAAAGTTTGTATAAAATTTTAAATAAAGTATATGTAGAATTAAACTTGAGAAATTTAGAGAAAAGGAGAAAATTCTTAGTTTTGAAAAATTAATGAAAAATTGGCTTATTTGGTATATCAAGAAAGTACTCTCATGGTTCGTAGATTCTAATGGATTATTCATGAATTCTAAAAAAATAGCTCAGCAGAGGCATAACTCCTTCATGTTGCCTCTATGTGTAAACACATGAAATCCTGAGTGTGGCCTCGGCCACATGCACTATGGTTCTGTCCTAGAAAAGACAGCACTACAGGGGAAGATCTGGAAGGAGCACCAGACCCCCTGTAACAGTCCCTCAAAGAGGGTGTGGGTGTTCTGGTGCCTTTAGGCACAAGAGTTATAAATACTGCCTTTGGAAACTGCCTAGGCCAAATCACAAGTGAAATGAACTATGGTGTCTGGAAGCTGAATCACTTATCAGCTTTCTAAGGCCTATGAAATAAATATTCATGTTTAACCAAGGGTAACATAATAAATGGAAAGCAAAAAGAGTAGGATAAAATATTATAGTGGCAGTCCCAAAAAAGCAGTGGAAAGTGAAACACAGAGACCTCCAAGTATAAAAACAGAAGGGAATTAACGATTGCCTATACAAATGTCAGCATACCTTTCTTAGCAATGAGGAGAATAAATGTCTAATAGCTAAACTTGGAAATTCTGAGCATCTGGAAAAAAGGTGTGGGTGGGAGGAGCTCATTTACTTAGCGATAAAGACAGGACAGATGTCAAACACAGCACTGAATTCTCAAGGCATATATCTCTATAGAAAGCAGAGCCAGATAGTCATCTTTCCCAAGTCCTAAAACTTCTTTTTGATTGGACAAGTACCTGTGGAGTAATACATATCATTTTCTTTCTCTGTAGAGACCGAAGACACTCTGCTAATATCACATGCAAACTCAGCACAATGCCAACTCTTTATGTGGCCAGCCACACACAGAATGATGATAGTCTTCATTCTATATTCTTCTAATGTCATTGAATTCCCACTCTGCTTCTATCATGACTTTAAAGTCTTTCAAACTGTCTCAAAAAGAGGGAGGGCACAAAATCATGCAAATATTGTGGTATGAATTAGTGAATGCAATTTGTATTTGCAAGAGTTAATCAGTTAAGAATTTAGTTCTGAAAAAGTCAGAAAAGTAAACTAAGGCTAAGGAAGAATTGTTTAAAGATGGAAGGGACGAGCAGAATAGATGAATCCAATAGAGGGAGAAGCTGAAAAAGCAGGATAGAAGTGAGAGAAAGAGGTTCTTTGGGAATGTCTGGGAGCCTTTTTTCATTGTACCTGAAATTGGAGGCCATGATAGACCTAATGTATAGAGGTGAGGACAAGTATTCTAGAAAATCCTTCCCAATGAAGAATGTTCCCAGTCCAAATGCCAATAGCATACCATGCCCCTCAGTCCAGCCATTAAAATTTTCCTTCCTGTATTCTAAAACTAAGAACTTTAATTAATTACAGGGTGTTGTGAATATAAACCGACCAACAGATATAAACCCATAGCTCCATAAGCCTGTGTTTTTTTTTTAAACAAAGTAATATACTGCCACCCTACTCTCTAAGTCTTTAAATTAAAATTCAAACTAAGTCATTAATGGACTATTTTAACGCATACTAACTAATGTGTTACGATTATATCTATCTGTATTCTGAAAATATTTTTAAAAGTATTCAAAGGCCTCAGGTAGAATTAAAATACATACATTCACAGTCAAAACATATTAAGTCCTTGAGTTATAGTAGGTTGTAAAGTGGATAAAATCATTTTCCCATACATTATTTCAAGTTACCATCATAAACACATGCAGGATGAAGTACAGACAAGCTGAGCGGAACATTACCGTGGACTCACCTTGGTTGGCATTTGCACCCTGAGGCAGAGCATTGGTTAAATTGGGTAATTCACTGCCATGATTTCCATCTTCCCATGGACAGACATCAACACTATTCCACTTTTTCAGCTGCTTTAGCCAGCTGGCTTTCTGTTCTAACTTGCAGTGGGGGTTTAGAACTATACACATCCACAGAGCACCTATAGAAAGAAATTTTCAAAAATTAGAAAAACAGCTAAAGACAAACTACTTTAAGAGGGACTGAACTCTGACATTTTAATAACTCAATTCGCTTAAAGTAAACCATAAATGTAATACTTCAATGGGAGAAGGACAACAGAGCCTGAATTGGAACCAAAGGCCCAAGTACTGTTATACATAAAGATGAAATATATTTCACAAATGTTAATTGTAATCACATTCCTACTTGTACAACAGTGTGACTGTCAATGATGTCAACTTTACTGGATTAAAAAAGGCCTAACAAGCTGGGGATGGTGGTGCAAGTCTGTAATTCTAGCATTTAAGAGGCCGAAGAAGGATCACCACAAGTTTGAGGCCAGCCTGGGTTACATAGTGAGTTCACGGCCAGCCTGAACTATATAGTGAGACCCTGTCTCCAAAAGCCAAAAAAAAAAAAAAAGGCCTAACAGATTAGAAGAGCATACTCCTAAGTGCTGCATCAAGCCCCTTCTGGCAGGATGTTTCTGCATTGGAACCAGCTGACTATGGACTGAACCTCCTCAAACCATGAGCTAAACAGTATTATGTCTAGCAAAGGGAAATCTAACACAGACATTTTAGACAAAAACATTATAACATGTAGAACCCTAAGGTTGAATCTACAAAGTCTATATACTGATGCTGCAATATACCATTCCAAATAGTTCTGCACAAAAATTGTGTTTATTTTCTAAAATTATGTTTTTACAGAAAAATAATAAGGTCATATGTAGACAAAAATACTTTCTTAGTCTCCTCATAAAAATTTTAACTTTATTTTGTTTATGAATTAGTATCCATAGATATGTGTATATCAACAGAATACAAATAGTTTTGGGTAAAAAGAAAATCAGTAAAATAGATCTTTTAAAAATAAAATTCACAAGCCAGGCATGGTGGCACACACCAGTAATCCCAGGCTGAAGCAGCAGAATTGCTGTAAGTTCAAGACCAGCCTGAACTACAAAGCGAGACCTTGTCTCAAAACATAAGAAAACAAAAAAAGAAAAGAAAAGAATTAACTTAAACCAAAAACTTAAAATTTTTCCCTAAGCAACTTATCTAAGAAATAATATTTTTCATAAATAAAATCACTACACGTAGGTCTTACTATGCATAAAATAAACATTAATCAAAATTTCACTTTTTCAAAGGAAAAGCAATAATGAAAAGAAACAATATAATTTGGGCATTGATAAATTTATTTTTCTTTTTTACATTCTTCCAAGTGTTAATTCAAACAAATATTACAGAAATTTTAAAAGTCCAAGTTATAATTAATAATGATACCAACATAGTCACAATATTTTTTCTTTGAAATAGTAAATGTAAATCTGTGTTTTCATCAGTTTGTGTTACCCAAGTGAATAATAAAGATAAGAACGATCACTTTGTTGTAGAACTTCATGAGGTGTTTTACATTCCTTCACAAAGCATCTGATATTTAAATATCAAATACATTTTACCAACATAAAGTAAAAATGGTCACAACCTACCTAAGCCAAATATTAACAATCTACATTTCTATATTTTAAAATGCTGACAGAAGACTAACCATGGTCAATCAAGATGAAGCAACACCACCATAGACTATCTCTACCAATCATTACAACCAAAAACTGCAGACAAAATTCAAAAAGCAACAATAACCTGAGAACTCTAAGAAGTAAACAAGAGGAAGCAGAAGGAGAAGGGGAAATACAACATGAAGAAGCAACCCATACGAGTATCATTTACTATTACCCCACCCCGCCCATTTTCTTTTGCCTTTGACATAAGATTACTCTAAGGCCATTCAGAGAACTCTAGTACCTGCAGCAAAAAGTTGTGACAAACTTCATTTAGGTGGTATAAATACTGGGAAAGGGGGACCCCCAACTTGGAGATGGAGGATCAGAGGAATCTCAAGTGCTGGTCATTTCTCACATGGTTCAGACAGAACCAAGGCAATATAGCCAAGAAGACTTTGAAAACTGCTTATTGGAACCATCACCCAAAGATGGTGAAAAAAATTATGATCTGAATCTACTCTGGTTGACCGATTTAAATTTTTTAAAAATCTCTGGAGGATTTTAATAGAAACCAGACTCCCACAATGCAATATCCAAAATGTCCAGGATCTAATATTAATTAGCTTACAAAGAAACAGGAAATGTGACCAGTTCTCAAGGGAAAAGTCAACAGGCAGCTAATAAACTATGTTCCATGAGATAAAGATAAATACCATTAAGGGCTGGGGATTTAGCTCAGTGGTTCTGCTACCTGCCTTGCAAGCACAAGGTCCTGAGTTCAATCCCCGGTACCAAAAAAAAAAAAAAAAAGATAAATACCATTAAAAAATATAAAGGTAGTTCTCAAAAGTGAAATACAAACTATAAAAAAGAACAGAAATTTTAGAAGTGAAAAAATTGTGTGAAATAAAAATCTCATTAAATGGTTTCAAGAGCAGAATGAAGATGACAAAGGAATAAGTCAGTGAACCTGAAGATAAAAATGATCTCATTTGAAGAAAACAGAGAAAAAACAACTAGACAACATTGAACAGAGCCTTAAAGACAGGTCAGAAAATATCAAAAGGTTTATTAACATTTGTGATGTGTCACTGGATTCCTAGAAGATGAGAAACAGAAACATTTGGGGGAAACAATGATTAGTAACTTCTCAAGTTTGGAAAATAATATTAATTTACAGATCCAAGAGGATTAGTAGACCCTAGGAAGGGCAAACTCAAAAAAAAAAAAAAAAAAAACCTCGTGCCTGAACATACTGTAATCAAGTTGCTGAAAAGCAAAGATAATGAAAACATCTTGAAAACACAGAAAAATAAAATGCCACATAGAACTACAACCCAATTTTATTACAGATTTCTCAATGGAACTTGGAGTACAGAATACAATGAAATAATATCTAAGAGAAACTGACATGCCAAACCAGAATTCTACAACCAGCAAAAATACCACTCAAGAATGATGGAAAAATATATTTGTTCTTGGATTGGGGAAAACACAGTATTTGTTGCTGAAATACCTGTTCTAAAGGAAGTTCATCAAAGTAAAGAGACTATCAGAAGGAAACCTAAAACCTCAGGATTAAAGGAGGAGCAAAATAAACTATATCTCAGTAAACAGGCTATTTTTGCCTTTTTAATTTCTTTAAAGGTAAGTATGTCTGTGGAAAACTCAAATTTAAATACTGTCTTTGTATTGAAGCATGGTCATGCAATAGACACAACAATTATAAAAGGAAGAGAGCAAAAGTTGTTAGATTCAACATTCCACTTGGCAAAATAAAAACTTCAATTAGACTATTAAAGTGTAAGTATATTTACTGTAATACCACCAAAAAGGAAAAAAAGATACAAACAGTTAAATATAAACAGAAATTAAATTAAAACACTTAAAATGACTCAATCCAAACAAAGGTAGTGAAGACAGAAGAACAGAGAGGATAAACACAAAATTAAATGAGATTTTAATTCAACAATATCAATAATTTCATAAAATACAAATGGCCTAAACATACCAATTACAAGACATTCAAATCAGATTAAAAACCAATAACAAATTCTATGTTGTGTAAAAGAAATCCAATGTAAATGTAACCATTGATTTAAAAAGATGAAGAATATATACCACCAAAACACTGAGACAAATGACATATTATATAATGATAAAAGTACTCCAATAAAAAATAACAATGCTAAAAGAGTATGCTGCACTCAAGATCTGAAATGTCTGAAACAAAAATGAAAATAACTGAAAGAAAACAGATAAATGTACAATTATATATGGAGACTTCAATACTATCTCAATCACTGACAGAACAAGTAGACAGAAAAACAGCAAATGCCTGAACAACACTACCAACCAATTAAATTAAACTGGTATTTATAGAACATTCCACCTAACATTAGAGAAAAAACAAACAAAAACTTACTTTTAAAAAATTCACAGAGAATAATCAACAAGACAGTTCATATTCTGGAACATAAAATAAACTCAGACAAAATTTAAAAGAATGGAAATCACACAAACTACCTTCTCTGACATAATAAGATTAACCCAGAAGACAGTAGACAGGAAGATCTGGAAAATTCCTCTAAGTCTGGAAATTAAACAACATACTTCTAAATAACACATGCCATAGTTGGTCACAAGAGAAATGAGAAAATATTTTGTACTGAAAGAATATGAAAATAAAATATATTAAAATTTGTGGTATACAGCTAAAAATGTCTTCAGAGGAAAATTTATAGCATTAAAGTGCTCATTTTAGAAAAGATTCAAATCAATATTATAAATATCATCCTTAAAATAGAAATACAATGAGAAATCAAAGTTCAAGAAAGCAAAAGAAAGGAAGTAACAGATCAGAAATCAATGAAAATAGTCAAGGAAAAAAAAAAGCAATGAGACTGAAAGCTGTTTTTTTTTAAAGACCAATAAAATTAATAAAGCTACTCAGGCTAAGAAAAAGCTAAGATATAAACTGCCAGTATGAGGAATAAAAGAGGGTTAACGATTACAGATCCTAGAGGTACAGTAAGATTTATAACTACATATAATTAAGATATAATACAGGTATTATAAGACTTATAAGAAAATACTATTAATAACTGTATGCCCATAAATCCTACAGATAAAATAAAATGGAAAATGTTCTTGAAAGTCACAAACTACCAAAGTTCACTCAAGAAGAAAAAATAACCCAAATAATCATATATTTATTAAAGAAATTAAATTTGCAGTTAAAAGCTCCTATAATGTGGATCCAGATGGTTCCCTGGAAAAGTCTACCAAATATTTAAGAAACAATACCAATTCTACGTGGTATCTTCCATGTACACAAAATTCCACTGTATTTTATGAAGCCAGCATTAGCCTGATACTAAAATCAGATAAAAATATTCCCTGGTAAACATGTAAAATATTAGTACATTGCAAAATATTAGTACATTGCAAAATATTAGTACAAGTTAGGGAATATTACAAAAGGTAAATACACCACAACCACATACATTTTATGCCAGGAATGCAAGACTGGCTCAACATTCAAATATCAATCAGCATAATTTATCCCATCAGCAGACTAATTAAGAAAAATCATACCATGAAGAAAAAGAGATGCAGAAAAGGTGTTTGACAAGTTCAACAAATCTTCATGACAAAGCTCTTAGCAAATTAGAAATAAAATAGAACTTATTTAACTTGATAAAGGACATCTGCAAAAAATTCTACAGTTAACATCATAATAGCCAAGGACCTAAGCTTTTCTGCTAAGATAAAGGAGTTTAAAAATAAGAATGAGACATTAAGAGACTGGGATAATGGAATCAGAAAGTCAAATGTGTGTATAATTGGAATACCAGAGGAAGTGAATAGGAAGAATGTAGTAGAGACAGTATATAATCATAGTGACTTCAAACTTTTTCAAGAACTAGAGGAAAGCATAAATTCACATATTTTGGTTGCTTTTTTTCTTCAGAAACTCCAATGAAATGTATATTTGATGCCAAAGCACTGCTGGCTTTTACACACAAAATATCAGGTGTTCTTGCAAGTCTTTATAACCTCCAAAAATTCTCTGAAACATTTCCAAATGCTTTCTTAGAAGTAGACCTGCCCTATGCTACAAAACCATTGTTGCAGAATTAAGATGAGGACATAAACATTTGACCTGCCATAATCAGATATCCACATTTTCAAGGTGCTTTAGGAGAGTACTTAAAATAACTGAGGCCAAAGATTTGAATTCTGAAATTTAATTTTAACTCTTGAAATTAGTGGTATTCAACAGATATAACTGTTAGAACCAAATGCACTTTTGCAATGATACAGTATGAAATTCCATCAAATTCAGAGCCTCATAGATTCAAGTCAGTGCTGAAAGTCTATTGCTCTCTTTCCTCCTGTATTTCTCTGTTTTATGTGGCAGTCTTGCTTCAGACATCTAATTTAGTACATTATATTGCTCACACGCTGCTGTTTATACCACGTGTGAGCCTTTCATTTTTAAGAGTCTTGTTGGGAGACCAGAGGATATTAAGTGGGGCTTCCCTGAGCTTTCCAGAACAGGTTCCATACCTACTTTTGAACCAGCTTATCTATAAATATTTGTAAATTTGGAAAAACCTACTATAAAACTCCCTTTAATTATAACATACATTTGTTTTTAAGGTTGTGGAGGAGAAATCACATAGGTTTGTCATCAGGGCCTACAGATATTAAACAAAATATGTGCTGAATAAACAAAATGGCACAATTCATTTCAGACACATACACACAAACTGTATGTGTAAATATATACATATGATTGTGCAAATATAAAAGGTTACATAGTGATTTCAAGATCTGTATTTCTAGTATTATGAGTTTTTAGGTTTGCAATGGAGAATCGTTAGCAAATACTTATTTTCCAAATAAAAAGTAGTAATATAAAAAAATTTTTAAAAGATCTTATCATTTCTATTCGGCATCACATTGAAAGTTTTAGCCAGGTCAATAAAGCAAGAAAAGCAGATTAAAAGTATAGACTGGAAAGGAGAACATGAAGGAAATATGGAAAGGAGTTGTACACAGACAACTACCTACAAACAAAGCTCCTAGAACTAATACTTTTAGCAAAGTCACATATAAAAGTTCAAAGCCAAAACAAAAACAAAAAGACCTTTCATATTTATATGCTAAATAGGAACAAGTGGAAACCAGGAAAGCATCAAAAAAAAGAAAGAAAAAGAAAAATACTTGGCTCACAACTCTATCAAAATGTGTGCAGCATCTGTTATGTTTACAATGATTACACATTAATGAAGTAATCAAAGACAATCTTTCTAAAAAGTGGAAAGTTAGGTTAATAGATTAGAACACTCAGAGTTGTTGATATATCATTTATTCTGAAATTATTCTATAAAATAAACAAAACCTCACTCAAAACCCTAGTGGGTACTTGTGTACATATTGACAAGAATGGAAATAGAATAATCCAAACAATTTTAAAGGAGAAGGAAAGAATCAGAAAAAGGAAAATGCAAGACTCAGAGTACTTGAATTAAAGACTTTCAATAAAGTTACAGTAATCAAAATAATATAGCATTGTCAGAAAGGCATAATAATCAATGGAACAGAATAGCAAATTCAGAAAAAAATCACAAAGATGGTCAACGCAAGGTTCAAAGTCAATTTAACAGAGAAAAATCTTTTCAACAAATGTTCTAGAACAATTAATCACGTAAAAAAAGAAACCTAAATTCATGCATACCACATACTATATGAAATAATTAACTCAAAATGGGTCACAGACCCAAATATAAAGCTTAAAATTGCTGGAAAAAACAGGAAAATAACCCTTAGGTTAGGCAAAAACAGTATTAGGTACAGTATCAAAAGCATGATCCATTAAAAAAATTTAATAAAGTGGGCCTCAACAAAATTAAAAACTTTTGCTCTACACAACACAAGAGAATGAAAAGAAAGAAATGGACAAAACCAAAATGATCTGTCTCAAGCCAGGAAAAGACATGGAGAAAATGCACATAAAGTATTGAGTGAAAGAAGCCAATCCGAAAAGACTGCATATTGTATGATTTAACACTCTGGGAAAGGCAAAACTGGAGAAAGTAAAAAAAAATGTCTAAAGAGCTCTCAAGAAGTGTGAGGGTGGAAAGGGATGAATAGGTGGAGCACAGGAGATTTTTTAGTTCAGTGAAATTACTCAGTATGATACTACAATGGAGGATATATGTCATATATGTCATTTTACACTCACCCAAGCCTATTACATATAGAACACCAAGAGAGAATGCTAATGTAAACTATGGACTCTGAGTAATGAGGATGCATAAATGTAGGATTATTAATTGTAACTATGTACTTCACTCTGGTGGGAGGCTATACATCAGTGGAGATAGGTAGTATATGGGAAATCTCCACTCAATTTTTCTGTGCAACTAAAACTTCTCTAAAAAAATTTAGAAAAACATATCACCAAAAATATAAAGATGGTTAAAAAAAAAAAATGGTCAACTACAGACAAAAACATGCTCAGCACTGTGATCATGAGGATAATGTAAATTAACATCACGATGAGATACTGCTACACATATATTCTAATGGCAACTATAAGGGAAAAACATTTTAATCTGATAACAACTACTGACAAGTACGTACAGTAGCTGGAATGCTTATAACTGCTGCTGGGAGAGTACACAATCTGAATATCCTCCAGTTGGCGAATGGATAAGCAAACCGATACATTTATGCAAGGGAATTTGATTCTGCAGTAACAAAAAACTAAACCTTTGATACATACATGATATCTCAAATGCACTGTGACAAGTGAAGGGAGCCAGGATTGAGAGGTTATGTAATGCACCCCCTCGGTTACTCAATTTACAAAATATTGTGAAAAAAACAAAACTAAAGGGACTGAGAGCAGGTCTGTGGTTGCTAGAGGTGGAAAGTAGGTGACAAGAGTTAACTACAAAGTATTTGGGGGGACGGTGGTAGAATCTTCTCTGCCTTGATTGTGGTGGTGGTTATGTGACTACCTGCATTTGTTCAAACTCAAAATGCACACTAAAATATTTTTGTACTTGTATTTTATAATAAGTATTTACAGTATATATTTTATAATCTTAGAATTAAATAATCATTATTACAGTTTATAGCCACCATTTATTGGATGCCTGCTACGTACTAGAAGTTATATATTTAGGGTTTTAGAGCCATTTATCATTAACTCACTACATTAAGTCTCAGTAATCACAATTACTACTGCCAATTCAAAGATGAATGTTTCAGGCTATTCAGATTTCTATAACAACAATATGAATTGGGTGGCTTATAAACAACAAACACTTATTCCTCCCAGTTCTGGAGGCTGGGAAGTCCAAAATCAAGGTGCCAGCAGTTTTGCTGTCCAATGAGGACCTGCACCTCACACAGCTGTGTCCTCACAGTGCAAACTATTTCTTTCAGCCCTCTTTCACAGGGCAACAATTCCATTCATGATCTAACTACCTCCTAATACTATCACTCTGGGAGTTGGAATTCAAACATCTGCATAGGGGAGGGTGTCACAAACGTTCTGACCACCTCAGTGAGAAGTAAAGAGGTTGAGGTCTTTAAAAGCAAATCCTAAATATTCTTGGCAACTTAATGATTTCTATGACTTTGAGGAAAAAAATCCATAAAACTCATCTTAGATTTTCATGCTTATATTTCTCTAATTAGAAAATTTCCATTTTGAAGATGAGAAAAAAATTTTTAGAAAGGCAATCCCTTATTACTTTGCCTGTAACATTCTTTTATCACTTACCTCCCTAAAGAGAGGTTTCATCCTGAAAGGGTGTTCTTAATGTTAGATTCAAGTTCAGAACCATAATAGATAAGGTCTTTTATCTTTACAGTCATCACTACAAAAGCTGTAATTAGCCTTAATAACCAAATTAACCAAACTGAGTAAGTCATTTTCCAAATTTTATTAATTCACAGTCCCACTTTGGGCATTTATCTCCTTTCCTTCCAACAAACCTGAAATATTGGTAGCTTTAAAAATATAGCTCTTTGATGATTAAACACTTCATTCTGCTATTCCTGTGAAATCGTAACTCTTTTAAGGATTCACTCAAAAACAGGATAGAGAACCTGATGAGAAGTTAGCATTTTCAGCAGTTAGCAAAGGACCTGGCAGCTCATAAGGTGCTACTGGTTCTTGCATGAAGGATGCTCAATTATTTGGTATGAATTACAATGAAAACAAATTTGATACCTTTAAATTCCTTTCCTAGCTACAATGCAGCAAGTATGTAATGCAATTATCATGTGGGTGTGCATCATCCAGTTTCAGAATGATCTAGGGCATATCCCAGCTCCAGCTTTTATCTATGCCCATCATGCTTGCACTCTTCCTGTCCACCACTATGCCTAATCTGAGCTCAGTGATTTTAGCTGTAACACAAGGCAAAGTACATCAAAAACTAGGAAGGCAATCCTCAGAAGGAAAACAGGCATTTTTTCACCTAAGGTAAATGGTCCTAATCTACTTAGTGGTCTTCAATCTGTTCATATCCTATAACAGACCAAGCAAGGAAGCAGAACATAACACATCCTAAAAGCCTTTTGATTATTTCTGCATTCCAGCAAAAGCAGAATGCCAGTGGATGTGAACCTATGCAATCAGCAATTGTGGGCAACACAAGCTAACTCTGCATTCCCCACCAGTTTTCCATCAAATGTTTCAGTGTACAAATGGTTACCACCATTCTGCCCCACCTCACATACTTGTTGTCTTATATCTCTAACTGGAATAAAAATTCTTATCAATGAGTTTTGACCTGCAATGAGCAAGATATGAATTACCAGCCATAAGATCTTGGACAAGCCCACTTGGTCTTTGTGGTGCCATTTCCTTTAAAAATCAAGGACACTGATTTCTACCTGACTCATAGGAATGTTTTAGATTCAACTGATTTTGCAAACTTTATTTACTCCACTCTAAGATGTACACCCTTTTAACCACTTTTGATGTTTGGAAAACTGAGACTCAAGGTTAAAATGGAATTTGAGCATTCAAGCTGCAAGTGATATTCAATACCATTATAAATATTTTTAATTTAATAAAATTAAGACAGCATATTAAACAAAAAATAGTGACACTAAACACTTCTTAAATTAATACTGTCTTCTTATACAATTAATTTCTACTTCCATCCAGAAACATTTCAGTTGTTCCTTTTTCCTCAGTTCTAGCAGGCTTTAAATGTGATTTGTGTTCCTGTAGACACTACTCTTTCTAGTCTGCTAGGCCCCACCCTGGGCCCACAAGCATGGAGTTACTTGGAGGTCTGAGATGCTTTGGGTAATGTTTCCCTTACTCCTATTGAGGAGGCATTCTCAATTCATGCCCAACCCAAAGGAGTTATTTAACATTTCCTCTGCCTCTGGTAACTTCATGTCAAAGGATGGGGAAAGGATACAGTGCTTACACACTGTGCTGACAGAAAGTGTCTCTGCCAAAGCACTTTTTGTCTATCATCCACTCTATATCTCTTTCGTAGTTGGAATGCACAAGTTCCAGTCTTCTACATGAACTCAAAACTAAAAGTGTTCACAACATTATTAGTGGAAAAGAACTTGTAAGTCAAATCAGGTGAAATCTGACATAAGAAGAATATGCATATGGGAAGGAATTATTATAAAAATTATAAAAAATGGAGATGTAGGGCCAGGGATTTAGCTCAGTGGTTTCACTGCCTGCTGCGCAAGCGCAAGGACCTGAGTTCGATCCCTGGTACAAAAAAAACCAAACAAACAAAAAAAGGAGATGTATTCTAGAACTGTGTAATACTATTTTTATAATTTAGATTTAATTTTGATAGATATGTAACATAGCCCAACTCAAGAAATAAAAGTTAGGTGAAATACAGATATTCAGTATTATGTATTATTATATTTTACATTTTTGGAGGACATTGGGCATTTGGTATATAACCATTAGAAGAAGCATGAAATATTGTCAAATTCACAACTATTGTTCTGGCTATGCCCTAAAATTGGTAGCATGTATATCTCACAATTCTGTAGGTCAGAAATTCTCTTTTCTCCCCCTAAGAAAGCAAGCATAGGCTTTCCTATCAGATGGTAGCTCTACAAATAGACAGATTTTTTACACAGAAACTGAGATTATAAATCTGCTGGATTATGAAATGGTAAACTAAGTTATTTGTCATATAATAGTATTCTTTTTTATATATGGCAATTTTTATTTTCTATACAAGAAGTAGTCCTTCCTAACGTTATAGAGTTAAGAAGTGAACCATTCTATTTATTCTATTTATAAGACATACAGCTTTGTAAGAAACAAGTTATTTTTCTTAATTATCCATTATTATACAGCATTTAAGGATAACTTAAAAATTTTATTTTTATTGATACCTATTTACAATACATTATAATCCTTGTGAGGAGTTGGTACATGTACATAACACATCTTAATGCTTTTTTTATATGCTTCCCTTATGCCCCGCCCTCCTTCTTTGGTGTGTGTGTGGGGATACCAGGAATTGAACTCAGGGCCTCGCACTTGCATGGCAGGCACTGTACTGCTGAGGTACATCCCCAGCCCTCCCCCTTCCTTTTTGCAAAAACTCTATCTCCCTATTTCCTATTATCTATCTTTTGTTTTGTTCTTTATTTTTATTTAGGGTTTCTCATATAAGAGAAACCATGTAATATTTAAGATTGTGGGTCTGATTTATTTCACTTAACATTATGGTCTCAAGGTGCATCTATTTCCCTAAAAGTGACCCAAGTCTATCCTTCTTTATGGCACAGAAGTACTCTATTATGTATAAATTCCACACTTTCTTTTCCATCCAACTATTGATGGACATATAGGCTGCTTCTACAATTCAGCTATTATAAGTTGTTCTGCTATAAACATGGGTATGCATGTATCACTATAATACAGTGTCTTTAAATCATTCAGGAGGATATCCTAGACGGGGGATAATTAGGTCAAATGTAATTTCTACTTTTAGTGTTTTGAGGAATCTCCATGATGTTTGTCCTAGTTTATATTCCCACAGTGTAAAAGGGTTCCTTTTCCCCCTGCAGCCTCACTAGTATTTCTTATTATCTGATTTCTTGATGATAGCCATTATTTCTGGAATAAGGTGGAATCTCAGTGTTGTCTTAATTTTCATTTTTCTAATGGCCACAGATGTCAAATATTTTTTCATGATTTATTGGTCATTGTATTTCTTCTTCTGAAAAGTAGCTATTCATTTCAGTTGCCTATTTATTGATTAGGTCTTTTATGGCGGGGTCTAATACCTTTGACTTCTTTTTATAATGCTGTCTTAAGATTTCAAATTTGAGGAATGTTATCAATGGCAAGGTCCCCCACCCCAGCATTGGAGAAGGATCCATGGCCTTCATACTGAGCTATATCCCCAGCCCTTGTATATGTGTGTATTTTTTTCTTAGATTTTGAGACAGGGTCTCACTAAGTCACTAAGTTGCCCGGGCTGGACTCAAATTTGAAATCTCCATGCCTCAGCCTACCAAAGAATTGAGATTATAACCACCACAACCAGCTCCAATGGCAAATTTTAAGAGTATATGAATTATAGTGGAATTTTAAAATTAATATATACTAATTTCCTACAACTTGAATCTATTTAATTTGAATATTAGCTTTTCTCACTGTCATTTTTTTTCCCCTTCTAAAATAGAGGGTGAATATTGACCGTGATTCTCAACTACGGGTTATTCTGCTCCCTAGGGGACTTTGGCAGTATAATTCTGGTTGTCATGAGGTAAGGGGAATTATGGCACGTAGTGTCTAAGTCCCAAGATGATGCTAAACTATAAACAGGATGGACCCTCACACACACACAATAAGAATTATCCAGCCCAACACATATATATATAGTGTGTACATATATATTTATATATATGCGAATGTTGCTAGTTACAACAATTGAATTAAAACAAACCACTCAACAGATAAGAGCTGTAAATCAAGAAAACAAAGCCATTATAAAAATTTAACAGTGTAAAAGGTATCCCAACACACATTGTAGAATTAAGTGTTGGTTTGTATGCTAATTTTTATCCCTTCAAGGAAAATCCTAACAATATCAAGTAACACATGTTGGGTTTCTAATTAGATGGTACATTTAAAATTTTAAATGTCTATCTTTAGGATACAGAGATTGCTCTGTCTAATTTAGCTAACATTATTAAAAGTGGCATCTACACTTATTTACCTGACAATAATTGCTGCCATTTATTGAATCTTTACCCCACATTAACCCTGTGCTAAATATTTTATATATTATCACATTTTACTCTCTCAGAATCAAACAAGCAAGCAATTTAAAAGCACTACCTTGTGGATAAGAAAACCTGAGGTTATGAGAGAAGCAGAAAAGTGAGAGAAACTATTAAAGTAAACTAGGATCTGGTACAAGGTTCATGTTCCCTCAAAACCAATAATCTCAAATAGTATGGTATTTATGCTTCTATCCAGCTTATGTGGTCATAAAGTTCTTTGTAAGTTAGGAATTAAGTATGCATTTTAGTCTTTTGACAGAATCATTTTATTCCTACTTCAGTAGTATAATTAAACATTATCTAAAATTATGAAGTAGTCTTAAATGTACAGCTAATAAACTAACCCTGCTTTTATTTAATCATATGTTTTAATATACTTAGAACATGTCTCTCACACGTAGAAAAGTACATCCAACAAAAAACACAGGCTCATCTAAAAAGAGCCTAATTAAACAAAACAAAACTGCATTTTTCAGGACTGACAAGCATAGCAAATAAGTAATTTCACTGTAGATTAAAACAGCAGATAAATAATCAAAAGCTCAATTTATGATTCAAGATGGATTATTCAAGTCAGAATAAATCTTTTTTTTCTGAAAACATTTTGATCGGCTCTGTTAGAGTTAAGTCTACGTCAGCATTTCTGGGATAATGCATGTGTATGTGACTGAGTGTGCTTTCTGCCTGGTGCAGTGTATTGCTGGGTAAAGCATTATAATGTGTGACTGAATAAATCATCTCACCATTCTATTGTTACCCCTGCAGTCAATAAAAGCTGTTTTTTAAGATCCTTCTTCTTCATGGTTTTTTGTTAGTATCAAATTAATTCAGTAATTAAAAGCTATACATTTTTGTGGGGTGTTATTTTTGGGAGAGACAGATTACTGTAATTAATATATAATATAAAATAGTATTTTTATATTTTATAATATAAAAGCTACACATTTTCCATAAAAGACACTCCTGAGAGTATCTATAAATGTTGCTCTTCTCCCTATTGAAAGTGGGGAGTAAGGGCAGGTCAATGGGGGACAAAATAGGAGGACAACCACCAATACTACCTTCTCTAAAGGGAAAAATAAGAAAGGTCAATTGTTTGCTTTTTCTTTGTCACAAAAGCATAAAAATGAAGGCTGTTGCATGGAAAGTTTAATTTCTACTTTTTAATACAATGTTCTTATGAATAGCAGGCAAAGTACAACAATCATTTTGGTATTTGCAAAGGTCCAACAGATAAAAACAATTCATAATATTTATCACATTTATTTTTGTTCTCAAAGACTATTATAATAGTCTAGAATTTTATGCATGACCCAATGATCTAATTATACTTATTTTGGGGTTATGAAATGCCTAATTGCTATCACAAATAGGAGATCACTGGGATAATTAGTTGTGGTAGCAAAACTACAGTCACAAAGTTTCCTGAGTCAGACCACACTAAAACTGTGATCCTAATTATAGTATTGTTCACAGTATAGTGAAGTCTTAATATCAAGTCACTCTATGTCTGGAAAATAAGTTTAATTGGTAAAAATATTCTCCTTAAAATTTTATATGCTAGTTTTTAATTTATTAGAATATTCCTGCAAAAAAATTCAAAATAAAACCTCGGGGATACTGAAAAAAAGAGTTTTGAGATTATCCAAGTCAAGCAGGGCTAAATTCTCAACTGACACACAACTGGTTATCATTTAACTAGGCTCTGTGAAATTTTAAAGTAAAATAGCTATCTTTTTTTGTTGTGAACAAAAAAAAACTATTCTAAAGCAGTTAACTGGTACCCTGGATAATGTTCTTCTGGGCAAACCTGTGGCCTTTAACTACTCAACAGTCTTCTCATACCATTTAATTTGTCAGTGCTGTGGGGTCAACATGAAGGATTGATCAAAAACAGCCTGGCCTCATTAGGAGCCTGATTCTAAAGGAGATCACAAGAGCTAGCTTCTCTATCCCTCAAATACCTTTCTTCTTTTCAAAGGAGATAGGCAGGGAAGGAAGGACAGAAAAAAAAATCAAAGAGAAGGAGACAGAAAACACAGTGATTACATATTTTGATACACAGAAAAGGGAGTCATTATTGTGAAAACATTGTTCATGTGTCATGCACTGGCTACTTAACCAAGCCAATTTCATAACGGTCTTGTCCCTAAGTCTATATAAACTTATTTCCAAAAAGACTCAATTGACACAAAATGGTGTCTTAGAAGTGACTTTTTTCATTTTAGTGTATAAAATGTTCTAGATCTATCCTCAAATTTTTTTGGAAGCATGTCCTACATTATCACACCTCATTTCTACAGTTGTCTAAGGCTTAGACTTTCTTTTATTTTTCATTCATTTATTCTGTTTCTTGACTAGACTATAAACTCTCCATCAGTAGTAGTACCTACCATAGGGGACTACAAACAGTGGGCTCATGATATTCTTCTTGCTGTTCTGATAAAGCACTCAACAGTCTATCTTCCACATTTATTTATAAGCACTTCCTTGTGCCACTGGTACACTCTCATTGCATCTGGCAATCAAACCAATTTAGGACCAAAGACAATCAAAAGCCTTACTAAAAAAAATCAAATCATTATTATTTTAGAATATAATTCTAGAGTATCATGTTAAAATAAACACTTTTGCACTACACTTGTGCAAGAGTCCAAAGAAAAAGGGATTCTTACAGCATTCTGTCAGAATGGAACTGCAGTTTTATTCATAAAAACAATTTCTTAACTCACTGACTTTTCTCTGGAGTTCAGAAAGAATATAGGATGGGTGTTGGGTTTCTTGGAGAACAGAATGTTTCATTTTGCTCTAATTCATTCTATTACTGAATTAAACTTTGATGTATTGGTCTTGACAAGTGCTTCATGCTGATTGTATTGTGTATGATAGTATAATCACTCCCCATGCATTTCCCACTGGTTGGCTGATTAATCCAATAGATTACCTGCAGCACTGATGGCAAGGGGGATCAGTGGCCTTCTGTACTTTAAACTGTTTGTATTTCAGTGTGCATGTGCATTCATGCACACAGGCACCTATGAATATCTTGCACATGGTCAGACAAGGCTGGATAAAGCAGAAAGGCAGGAAAATAGGAAATTGTGAAGATTAATGTCTTTCAATTGTTTACTATCAGCAATATAATTCTTAAAGCCTCCAGGCAGGTATCCAGTATTATACTTTATTCTTTTTTTTTGGTTCATCCAAACACCAACTTTATGCCAGGGACATTTTTTCACCTTTACAGGAAAAATAACTTTTAAAAACTGTGTTACTTTCAGTGTTTTAATTAGAAGGGATTGGGAAAAAAGAAGGTGAGATGAAAGGAAGAATAGCTATAAAATTACCTTCAATGCCCCAATACAAAGACAGTAAGTGACAACAAAACTGTTAAATGTAATGAGTGGTTTAATCTCTTAAGATTAGCTGGTCTACATGTTCAGTCAATCTGTTATAGTGAACAGGCTGCAGGGTATGCTAAACTCATCAGTGATGTATGCTGAAGGGTAGAAGAGGACTTCTGGACTCTTGACATCATTTTTCCAAGCAAGATTTTCTCTCAGTTTTAAGCTTATATTTTTCCCAAGTGCCCTGTTTGGAATTCTCTCCTCCAAACCTTGCTCACCCACAAAGGTACTGTGCTTTTCAAGTTTCTATCTGATTTCTACTTAATGAATGCTTCTCCAGGTTTACTGAAGCAAACTCTTGCTTTGAATAAATGGGGATGAGAAGCATGACCTAGAGCAGTGAGGGTGAACCTTTCAGAGACCAAGTGCCCAAACTGCAACCCAAAACCCACTTATTTATTGCAAAACTCCAACACAGTTAAACCTGATTACCAAAGTTTTAGTTTAGAAAAAACAATTCATGCACTTGGCTCGAGTGCCAATAGAAAGGGCTCTGTGTGCCCACTGCACCTTGTGTGCCACAGGTTTGCCACCACTGACCTAAAGTCAACAGGGTCCAGGTTGGTCATGGATCAAAATCAGAGAGCTCTGGCTTTCTACTACAAAGGTTATCTTTTCAAGTGAAAGTAGAGAGATGGAGTAAGCCACATTTCAACAACTACAGTCACTACACTTGGCTGTTTTGTCACCAGGTCAAAGTCTGAGAAATAGCCTAAGGCCAGTTAATAACTCACTCAAGCAAGTTAATGTCCGAAAGCACCGATACTTTACTACAGAGGGTCTATTCTTAATTTAGCATTGTGACTTCTTCCCCTAAAGCATACAAGAGAAAGTTATTTAGTCATTCCTTGCCACACTTCTAAGAATGACTATTGAAAAGCCCACTGCAGACAGTGATTATCAAGTACACATTTTTAATCTCAGATTCTTTTGTCCCAGAAACATGTTTGCAGAAGAAAGCCTAGCACGTAATACAGTAAAAGCCACACTGCTCTCATTGAGTAAGACGGGTCCTGAACACTCTTCACCTGCTTACCTCCTGAGGGGCTCCCCTGGACAGGATCTGAACACCCCTGTCTAAGGACAAACATTTCTCATTGCCCTGGGTTTCTTTCCCCTTATGAGCCCACCTGAGTTTACGTTAGCAACGGTAGCATCTGCGAAGCCATGAGTGAGCTGTGCCTTTAGCTTTCCCTTCTTTCACTCCAGCTCCTGGAATCCCTGATGCCCCAAGAAGCCTTTGGGAATCCAGGATGGTTTAAGATGAGGCTTCTCAAGACCTTAAATTTTGTATCCTGCCACTTCCCGGTAAGAAATGGTGAAAGAATGATTGTCTGGGCCTGTCTCTCTTCACTCTCTCTCCCTACTCCCACTCTCCTCTCTACCTTGATAGCACTCTAGAGCAGCAACCTAGCATGGAGACCTCCCTCGTCAGATTTCCCTTCTATGGCTGTTCCTCAAGGGAAAGTACAGTACTAACTCTTAAGAAGCAGGAAAGGCCAAGTAAGAACTTTTCTATAAATTATTTTGAGGGGGAAAAGGACACATTATGCCAACTTTAGATTCCTATTAGCCCTTAATATGAGAAAAGTATTTACTAACGATGGGCTCATGTTATAGATAGAAAGATAACATAAAACAAAGGAACTGAAACCCATTCTTGGTACATATAATGCCTCTGGCACACTTCATAAATGTGGCAACTATGAAATGTACTACAATGAACCTTAAGTTATCTCCTAGCCAACTCTTCATGGTCTGTAATTAGAACAGAGTTTTATAAAAACACACAAATTATCTACATTTGTTACAAATTATCTACATTTGTTTCAAATTATCTAATTCTATACCTAAATAATTTAGACAATGAATACCACTAAGAATCTCCAATTGGTTAGGAAACAGAATCTAATGAACTGTAAATATTTCTTTTAGTCTTAAGAATGTACTATTTTCTGGGCCGGGGATTTATCTCAGTGGTACCGTGCCTGCCTTGCAAGCTCAAGGTCCTGAGTTTCATCCCCGGTACCAAAACAAACAAACAAACAAAAAAAGAATTTACTATTTTCTACTACTACATTACATTTTTTTCCCTCTATTTCTGCTCTTCCCTATATAGGGTATGACTGGACCATTGAACCCTAGAAGATGCAGCTGATAGAGAAGGACAGGTACTATTATTACACAGGAAGTATTTATCACAGGTTTGCTCACAGAGACCTTCACATTCTCTCTTTTGGCTAACTTCTAACCCAAACTAGAAACCACTCCGCCTATATAAAGAAGCAGAGAATGAACTCCTCTTCCCATCCCCACAGTGGTGCAGAACTCGGGGGCTTCCGACCCAAGAATTCAGAATTCTCAGTTTCAAGAGACAGAAAGCAGGGGGACTACATAAACAGAATGAAACCAGGCCTTGGTAATGAGGAGTCAGCAACAGACCAGCAATCTGAGAGCAGGGCTGGAGGGAGGCAAAGACTCTGTATGGAGACAGACTTCTGAGAAACAGAGAAACAGACTGGGACGGGAGCACACACCCCATTCTAGAGCAGGACAACCATGTGTAGGAAGGGGCTGCAGAGCCCACAGACCTTGTGAGATCAGTAAGTGCTGGCAACTCTGTTATCATTATTAGGGCAGGGTACGGGCCAGGGCAAAGACAGTGAGCTAAATGGGTCCTTACTAGCTCCTTACCAAAGGGACCTAGAGAATAAGATCAAATCCTTGCTGCACATCTGCAGCATGCAGTTATCTGTATTTATGACAAGTTGAAGTTATTATATAATCTCAGTAGCTTATATCTGGCTATTTTCCATCAGTGTGTTTGTTTGCTCAAAGAATCTGCAGTTAAGAGTCCCTGTAAACACAGGTGCAGATGGGCGACCACACTCAACTAGGTAAACTCAGCCACGTACTGCACTCAGGGTGGGAGCACCATGGGTAGGCAGACAAGCCAGGGAGCTTTTCCACTGCCACTTAGGCAAGCTACACTCTGCCTCTGCTCTGCACAGAAAGACCATGTGTCAGAGAAGCATTTAAAAGTCATTTAAAATAAACTGATGATATTCTCTAGTTTGGCGGTTAAGTTTTTATTCTGTTACTGTGACTTTAGGCAAGTTCTCTAGCCTCCTTCGCTTCAGTTTTCTTGCCTGTAAAATTAGGGCTAGTAATTGTTCCATGTCCCTACTTCCTAGGATTGTTTCAAGGATTAAATAAATTAAGGCATGTAGCCAGGTGTGGTGGTTCATGCCTGCAATCCCAGAACATGGAAGGCTGAGGCAGAAGAATCACTGCCAGTTCAGGGCTGCCCTAGGTTACATAGTGAGTTCGAGGCTAGCTTGAACTACATAGCAAGTTCCTGCCTCAAAAAAACAAAACCAACAAACAAAAAAAACATGCAACTAAGTACTTAACACAGTGCCTGACAACATTGGCAACTGTGTTATCATTAGCACCTGGAATAAAAAAGGAAATAAACCAAATAAAAAATATATATAGGTCTTATGACGTCTATCTGCTCTCTCCCCCTCTTCCCCTTTTAAGTAATAAGGAAAACAATAACATAGACTGAAAATTTCAAAGTCAGTATTTTTTATAATAAATTTCAAGCCTGTATATCCATCTCCACTGAACTCATCCCTGTTTTGCTCATGTTGTCTCTTTTTTCTGGAGTA
The DNA here is from genome assembly GCF_000247695.1 of Heterocephalus glaber. The sequence goes on from NW_004624815.1 coordinate 8,525,637, forward strand.
TCAGCACTGTAACTCACCTCTATGCACATCTCATAAAATCATGTTAAGTTCAGTCTGTACACATCTTTGTACTAATTTGCAATGTAATCTGTAATGAAATTATTCTATTGAAATCTCAATTCATTATGACTGTTCCAATTTATCATGTCTGCTAACATTTCCATCTCTCTACTCCTTCCATACTATCAGTGCCATCACCGACACTAAAATCAAATATCAAATATATCTATTCTTGTGGACATAGCAAGTGATTAATACATATGATGGAAAGACCACAATAAGACTACTGGACAGAAAGGTAAGAAGGTGCCAAGGATGGTATGCAGTGGTAAAGCTGTATTCTCCTTTGGCCCAGTGGAAGACAAACTGGTGGGTGGCAATCAATCCCTGATATACGTTCATTAGAACTGCATTCTACATTGACAGCTATCTGAGAGTCTCCAAGTCCACACTGACATCTTGCTGCTGCAAGGGAGTTCTGGGAATTGCTGTTTTTCCCTTTGCACTAGCAAAGAGCTAACTCCTTACATGGCAAACCACTTTGGAATGCTTTCTAGTTCTCAAGGAGAAGCAGTTACTCCTCAGACATTCATGAACCTCCAACAACTTAAAAGGTAGTAAGCCTAAGTTGGAATTTACCATGGAAACAAAGGGGCTCAAAACAGTAGGGGGAGTTGAGAAATAAAAGATGGTGTTCCTCAGAGATTTCTTCACAATTACCTTGCTAGCAGAACCTTTAGAAATTTATTTCTGGCTATGCACAAAGAATCTCCAAGAGTATCATTTTGAATATATGACTGATGCATATGTTTTCCACTGTATTCAAAAGTAACTTTATAAATTTTGTGTATTTGTAATACAGAATAGCAACGTTCATTTCTGTAAATTAGTTCATGCATATAACCTATCTATAAAAAATAGATAAATGAGTAAAAATTTTTAAAGGATTTGCATATAAATTTACTACCAATGTTGTTTTGTATGTTATTTAAAATAGAGCTTCAATTGAAAAAAGAATAATGTTTGTAGGAATAGAAGGTACTTGTGTCTGGGAAGATAGATGGGACAGCATTCTGGGTTATTGGAGCAGGCAATTTTTCATATTTTGCAATAAATGTGGTCCTGTGGGGTGCTGTTACATTTATCCTGACTCAAAGTGCCCTAAACCTGTACACCACACAATCTAGCACCCTAACCTTGAATGCAATAGCTGCTGCTTAATTACAAGTGGTCAAACTAGCCATACAATGAAATGCCAACTAGAAAAAAACGTCCGACTACAACTATTTTTGCTCACATAGAGTTAGAAGCTCAAACGAGAAGATTTAAAAAGAATTCCAAGAGACAGCATCCTGTTCTTATGCACTGTGTGAGTAGAGCGCAGTGCAGCACGGCCCCTGTGGTGGCAGCCCATCCTCTCCCCAGGACATAGGATTTAGATTTAGATGCTAGAAAGCAACACACATAACTCAGCTCAGAGAGAAAGTTAAGTGTTTAAAACTTGAGGAAAACCATATAATACTTAAAATCAAAATTTAAGAATTTTTCCTGGTGATAAAACTGTAATTAAATCTTATTTAACTGTTTCCTCTAATGACATCCATTTTAATTAGGTTTTAATAGACTGGCAGCCACAACCTATAGTTTTATGAAGCAAAGTAAAATTACAGTCTAGGAAGACATTTAAGGAAAGAGACCCATCAACGCAGATGAGAGGTTACAATCTATCCCTAAAGACCCCCACAGTAATTAAGTGTGCTGAACAGACAGCCATTCAGGCTAACAGTAGGTGTGCTCACCACCAATCAGCACTGGGTTCTTTGAAATCCAAGAGTTATTTCTGGGATTTGCCTTCCAGAAAATATGCATGTCACTGAATAAAGACTGCAACTGTAGATGTGTGTGTCCTATAGTTGCTACCAAATACGCAGCCTCTACCCTATTACAATGGCGCTTTCTGTCATAAGATTGTAATGTATACCTTTTCTTATAACGGGTTATGATATATTATTCATCATGAGAACACTATCATATGTTTGAGAAAATGAACATCATGTACAGAAAAATTAATATCTGAAAAACTGATTCATGCTCAAGATAAATGCATCTGCAAACAAAAATGCACTAAACAAGATCTTAATAGTATGCATCTGTATCTATTTCATACTATATTATGAAAACCAGGGAGTAAATCACAAAAATTAGCTCAGACCAAATGAATATTACAGGCACTTATATTAGAAAAGAAAAACAGAATAATCAGTCCCTGAGTTAGCTGGAGGATAGGGGAAGAGATGGGCCTGTGGCTACCACAAATATGTTTGCATGTATTTATTTGAAAGGGAGAAAGTTAAAATGAATGTGTTCTTTTTAAAACAAGTTTTGAAATATCAATAACTTAAAATTTTCATAAATCACATATAATGAGAATGTTAGAAAGAGATATCTGGCCTTATGAAAAAGATTTTGTAATTTTCAGGCTGACAATCTGATGGCTCCATATCCCTCTGCCAAGAAGCAGAGTTACTTGGCTAAGATACTCTCACTTATACACTTTTGTCAGATGAAGGCTTTCATGCCAGGAATCTTTTTTTTTTCCTGGTGTGTTGGCCACTGCCAGAAATGGACCCATCGAATCTACTGGTGCTAAGGAGTTAAGCATCTGAGATTTAATTTAACAGTTTCAGCTTTATTAAGCTGTCACAGAACAGCCCCACTTTGATAACAGTAGCTGCTCCAATTATGGCTTGGTTTAGGGTTGACAAGTATAATGATTCATTCGTGGCACATGAGAAGCAATAAAAGGTTGTTTTGCATTACAGCTTTAAAAATGTGGGCACTTTTTTCATTTAATTTGTCACTTAGCTTTTGCTAAGAGGACATTTAAATTGCAGTAAAAGGCAAATGGGGCTTTTAGTTTAAATGTAATCCCCATATTTAAATGATCTGTAATGGTGCAGTGTTGGAGTGGGAACACTATTGTCTCACAGTGGGTCCTGATGGTGACATGTGACATTTGTATTCAGGTCCTGTATTATCCATGTGGCTAAAGGGCTTCCAATTTCATTTCACAGCCAGAAGCCTGCAGAAAACACCAATTAACTTGCAGATCCCATTTGCCGACAAAACTCAGCCTCTTCTCAATGTCTGGCATCTGGCAGTGCTCAGCATTTAATTCCAAAGCAGAGCCTTGAAGCAATGTGAGCCCTGTGTAGGGGCACAAGTCAAATTCCCCCATTTTATTAAGCAGCAAAAGCCTTTGCTTTGTAGTCTAGAAGGAACTTTTAGTTAATTTTTTGGTGAATGAATATTAAGATGTGATAACAATTGTTACTTCTACATGGGATTCTTCACAGAACTTAGATCCCATTAAAATGGCAAGTGACCTCTGTTTGCCATTACAGTACACAGGAGAATTTCTAACAGTCTATTAATGATTTTGAGGTGGAGCAGACAAGGAGTTGTGTTCTTCATCCTGGTCTGAAATCAAGAACTTGTATAAAGTCTAATTCTTTTGTTTTGTTGTGGTTTTTTTTGGTACAGGGGATAGAACTCGGGTCCTTGTGCTTGTACAGCAGGCAGCGAAACCACTGAGCTAAATCCCCAGCCCAAGTCTAGTTCTTAATTAGAAAGTAGTCCTTGGAGGGCATGACTAGAGTCAGCTAGTAAAAACTTCCACCCAATGAGAATTTATACTTTTGGCTGAGGGTGGAGGTACATGATTTTCAAGCCCCATTTGGTAAAGTGAGATTAATTATGGATTAAATGTGAATACTGCAAATTTTGACTGTCCCTTGTTCTGTTTTTGGTAACCAAAATATTCAGGTGGTATTTTCCAAATTGGTTATTTATAATTCTGTGTTTTCTAAGCACTAAAGCTCTTTATTTTTCCTCATATAGTCCCTTTTCATTGGAGTTTCTTAATTCCAACTAGTCAATTCAACATGTACTACAGAATTACAAAACTGAAGAGGATTTACTTGGAAAAGTAAACCATTCTGTATTCTATAAAAATATTTATTTAAACTATGCATTATCTTTGAATTATCTAACACCACACTGTGCCCTCAAACATCATTCCAACACGTGGAAATTATATACTACAGTTATAGATTAGTTTAAATTCTGACTAGGAGAACCATTATTTCAGGAGACCCATACAAAATATAAAGATTTGAGGTTTTACAAGATACTTTTTCAAAAGGCTAGGAAAAAACATTAACAAGTATTTAATATTTGGCAAATGGAAATCTAAGTCTCTTAACCTCCTTGGACTTCAGTTTCCTCATGTGTAAAACAGTTCATCTCAAAAGTCTCAAATTCCAATTATGATCATGCGGCACCTTCAGACAACAGCTTCGCTTGGTCTAGACCTGGGATCAACAAGCATTCTGTTCTGAAGATCAAGAGTTCACCTAACTCTATGGCGGCCAAATATGAAATGAATATCCAAAATAACTTGATGGGGGGGCTCCAAATTTTAAATGAACTGATTACAGTATTAATCTAGAAACAAATAACCAACTCTATAATATTAAACAACTAGGTTAAAATAAAATAATATCTTTCCCCTCCATGTATTTAAAGGTTGATACCCACACTTACTTTCCTCAAGAAAAGGGAACTACCCCCAAATCCTGCCAAGGCTGTTTTCTGCAAATGCTAGCTCAATTCCTCATTCTTCCTATTCTTCTAACCAATGAATATTGGCAACAAGTTCACGGAGAGCAGCTTTCTTCAGCAATACTGCAGCTATGTTCTTAAAACATTCAACTGTGGTCTTTCTCCATAGACAACTCAATGGTAATTTGTAGGAAACATATTTACCCAGCTCATCCCAGAGCTGCCTGTATTTGTCAGTCATCGCAGTGCCTTGCTGCCTCCAAAGTGACAGGCGAGGGTCAGCCATGAATTGCTCTGTTATCAAGGTCAACATACGGGCTCCATTGGAATCCCTCATTTTCAACATCTCCCGCACCTAGAGGAAAACGCAGACCTTTAGAAAAATGTTCAAAAAAACCACCAAACCCTCAAACCAAAAGAGCAATATAAAAGACAAGCCATTTTTCCCTTTTCTTGTCTCTCTGTGTGTAAGTCAGAGAGAGACCTTCACACCAACTCTTAAGCAAAAAGTAGTTAAAATATGATCTCTATCCTCAATCACAATTTAATCAGAGAAATGATCATTAATTATGTTAAAAAACCATATGAGGAAAAAGTTTCTCTGACTTTCCAATTTCAAAAAATATTTGATTTTGTTTTACACACTGATTAAGGTAAATGCTTAAACTGTGTTTCATATGTCTGATGGAAACAAATTTTTTTTTTTGGTACTGAGGATCGAACTCAGGTCCTTGCACTTGTGAGGCAGGTGGCAGAACCACTGAGCTAAATCCCCGGCCCTGGAAACAAATTTTTTGAGGCCTCCTTCAAAGTATCTTTCTTATCTAAATTGAGTACACTCTATGGTCAATATTATATTACAACAACATAGATGATTAGGTAATGTTTTTAAAGTAACATGATAATGTTATGGCTTTTTTGAGACATAATTTCATATACCATACAATTCATCAATTTAAACTGTACAGTTCAATGATTTTTACTATATTCATAGAGTTTAGTCATTTAGTTTTTGAGATAAATTAGTAATTTCAAAGTCTCTTGCTACATTTTTAAATATAAAGACCAGCATACAGTTGGTCTTCAGAATCATGGGGAATGAATTTTAGAACCTCTTGAAAATACCAAAACCTGTGGATATCCAAGTTTCTTTCATAAAATGGCACTGTATTATAAATAACCTCTGCACATCTTTCCATATCTTTTAATCTCCACATTACAGTACTTAATAACACCTGCCTTAGTTGGTTACCTTATATAGTTTGGGGAATAATAAGAAGAAAATTCTGTACATGTTTCATACACATACAATTATCATTGTAAGCCTAGCTACATTTTCAATCTGCTAATGCAGAACCTGTGAACCCAAAGGGCCATATATATTCACTCTGATGGGAATGTTCTGAAATGTAAGAGGAAATGGATCCAGCTATAGGTTCAAGAACTCTCTTGCTCTGTATGAATGATCCACAAAGCAGAATAATCACTGACTTAATAAATTAACTTAGCCTCGCAAGCTAGAACCTCAAGTTCTACCCATTTCTCTTGTGCTCCATGCTCCAGATAAAAGAAAGAAGAGGAGAAAAAGAAGGATATGTCTTCAGGAAACACTAAATGAATCTATCCATCCCCAAAGTATGTACAACTATGTATTCAACAAATAAGAATCCCAATTGAGCACCAGTTGTCAATGTAAGAAATCAATGGCACAAGGTCATAAATTGTAGGTAGGGGAAGGGGGTGTTCCATTTCTCAGGATCCTCTCTATGTGAAAGGCAAGTAAAGGAGAAAATGGCAGTTCAGCAATAAAGATGCCTAAATGTGGGAGATCAATAGATCCTGCTTCAGGCCTTGACCCTCACAAGCACTTGCAACTCCCTCATCTGTTTTAGAATGAGCCCTTCAAAGAACTCAAAAAACACTTATACCCTGAATCACAGAGGTTGTAGTCCCAAAGGGTTATTTCAGTAATGCTAAAAAGTTTGTTCCTGATATGGAAGCACAAAAAAGTTATGAACTGGTGAACTCTGGAAAGAACAGAAGAAGTTGGCACTTGGTAGCTATCATACTAAGGAGTTTTATTTACACTTTTGCTTATTATTCAATCTTCAAACAACTGTGCAAAGGAGGTCAGATTATAATCCTGACTTATGAATTATAAAGCCAAAGTTCTGAGAAGTTAAGTAACTAGCCTAAAGAGCAAGGATCACAGCTAGAATCAGAGTTCAAACCCAGATGTGTCGTAACTCCAGAAGTTGTGCCATTTCCAAAATTAGATGGTACTTTTACTTTATGTGGCATATACAATGTATATATAAAATATAGGGGAAAAATAACAAAGGCAGATCAATATAAAACAATTTTCACCTTGTTTCCACTTTGCCAGTGTACTCTGCTGACATTAGAACATATTTATATGTATTTCAAAACTTGTCTAGATATATATTACATTTTACATTATCAGTGTATGAATATGTTTGAATTGATATTTTTCTGATAAATTTCTAACCTATTACTCAGCAATAGTAATGAAATAAATGGTTTGGTATAATCCATATAAACTAGAACTCTACTAATTAAACTCAAGTACATCTATATCCTAAATGTAATAAATTTTCATACTGTTGGCTCTGACAAATTACATGAGTTTGAAGTGCCTGTGAATTATTAAAGAATGATCAAATCATGTGTGAAGTTTTAGAGTTAATTGTATTTCATACATTTCTTTGAAAACTGGAAATCTACATATAGCCTATGGGATAAATGTTTATTAAAAATACACTATTTTCTGGCAATACTCAGTAAGAGAAGTCACCCTAATTCTACAACTTTTAATCACTGTAAATGTTAGAGATGCTATTTAACAAAAGTATCAATGAACACAATTATCTATTCTCCTATTTTAATATATTATTCATAATGATGGTGGTACCTCCAAAGAAAATATATTGTTTTTGTATTACTAAAAAAGCATTTCATCTAGTATTTAGAAATGGCTGTATAGTACCAGAAATTCTGCATAAAGCAAGACACAGCTTCTGCTTACAAGAACTTGTGACCAACATAATTATTTCTTAGCCACAAACTTTGAGTGGTCACACTGAATGCTACATCATCATCTAATACCACCATCAAAACAGCTTTAGGAGATATGATACTGTTAGTTAATTTTATAGATGAAGAAGCTGACTTTAATTTTCTAAGGTTTATACACTTAGTAAGATTAGAACTTTAACATCTGTATGATTCTAAAACTCATGCTTTTGAAATTAGCTTAAAGATGCTGACATTAAACTAAATATTTAATGCATATTTCAAGGACTATACTTAAATTACAATCCTCCTGGGGAAAGTAGTAGTAAAAGAAAAATCTGAAAAGATGGTATGTTAAATAACATCAAGTCAACTGAAAGTGTAAATAAGGACTAAAACATATAATAGATAATGTGAAATAGGAAGAAAAGGGGAAGGGGAAGTGGGAGGGGTAGGGGAAAGGAAAGAAGGGAATGGAATTAATATGAGAAAATGGAAAAATGGAAACAAAAATCTTTGTAAATAGGAAGGGATGGAGGGGTTGAAGGGAGGGCAGAGGAAGGGGGAAAAAAATAAGAACCAAGAGAGTATGTAAAGGTGCAAATTTCCAATGTTGAATGTCATTATATCGTACACCTAAAATGTACCAATAAAAGGATATACGAAAAAAAAAATCAAGTCATTTATTTGCTTTTAGTATTCAAAGTAGTTTTTCAAAATTGCATAAATTATCATCACTTTACTAACAGGAACTGAGAGAAAGAAAATGTCCCATATCTTGTGTAGGGTCACTTAGGCAAACTAAAGTTTATATTACAATACAAAAGCTTCTAACTGGTTTATTAATTGAAACTTTTTCTTTAATTAAAAAAAGGCTTTATCCTTTACAAAAACTGATCTTATACAGTTTCTTTGTATATTTAATATTTAGAGTATTTCTTTAAAAGTAAATAATCATACCTTTGCAAAGAGCAAATTAAGCTGCTTCCCTGATCCGTGGTACCCGCCCTGGGAAAGGAACAGTTTAACCTGTTCTTGAACCTGCTCTTCATCTAAGTGCCAGCAATTTTCATCGTCTATACTAGCACCTGCTGTTGGATCAGGAGCACCTAGAAATAGAAAGAAAAAAGTAACACATGTGCTAGATAAAAACACTGTGTCCAATGGATTTTGATACAAACTTGAAAATAATTAAGATTCTCTATTTTTACCTAAACATTTAAAAATGAAATCTCAATTTCAATTATACACACAAATTTATGATTGAATATAAATAACAAACTCACTCTTTTATTTCTAACACTTTCTAGATTTTAGCTATGCCAAACAAAGATTATTCTAGAAATAAAATACTTCTGTTTTTAAAGATAAGAGACTTTTGTTTTTAGAGATGAATTTATGGGCTTTTTTTTAAAAGATCTCAAATGTCACAAAAAGTCTTATTATAAATATAGGATGTTTATAAAGTTCTACTGTGTAGCACATGCTAGAAAAGTTTTTAAAGACATTAGAAAAATACAAAAAAGTAAACTCAGCAGAGTACTTCACTATGTTGATTCACGAAGCCTTCACTGCTATCTGCTGCTGTATAGACTACATGCTGACATAAGTCTTTAGTTGCAGAAAACTAAAGATTAAAAAGGGAAATCAAGCCACATGGGAACAGGCAATGCAGCTGTTGCACTAAACCAGGTTGTAGTATCACCTTGCCAAACTGCATAAATATTTTATTGCTGAAGTACACACAAAAGATAACAGTTATGTAATAAGATGTAAGTATGTGCAGACTACCTTAGAAATAAAAAAATTATCCAGATATTTAGATAAAAATTAAGTTTAATTATTTGTTAAGAAAATAAAGTGATATTTTAAGGTCCACAATTGATAAGAAATAGAAAAATTAACCCTAAAAATCTTTCAATCCTCCCCCATGTTTCATCTCCTGATTAATCCTAAAAAATAATTTGTAGGAGTAGATTTATATTACTTTTCTTGTCTTTTAATGATCTAGTACAAACTCAACTGGCCAAGAAAATAATCACTAACATGTGCTTAGTACCAGGATCTACTCTTAGTAGAGGAAGTCAATAAGCTCCTTTCCTGAAAAAGCATTACATTCCTTCATTCAGCCAGACAAGATATTTACTGAGTGCCTAACTCACCAGCTTGCTTCTTTGCTATACTTGAGGATAGAACTGGACACAAAAAATAGACATAATTCCTCTTTTCACCCAATTTAGTTTAGTTCACAGGCTTTCAAACTTATTTTTTACAGAGAATCACACACAAAAAAATACATTTTACCATTATGTCTACTATACATATGTGTCTGTTATAGCTATTAATCTGAAGGAAAAGTCTGATGGGAAAAAAAACAGAAATATTCATACTACAAAAGAAGCAGTCTGTTAATTTGTATTCTGCCTCATTTTTAGAATGAGGAAAAAAAAATCTGTTAAAGTCTTTTAAACTGATTCCATAACCTATACAGGACTGCAGCTCATTATTTGAAAAACATTGTTGTAAGTGTGCAAGAGAGCTATCAATCTAATAATCACATATAAATGTGTAATAATAAGTGATAATTACTCAAAGGAAGAGGTCAGAGGTCTGGGAAGCTACAGGAGAGAGCAAAGTTGGCTTAGGAATGCTGGAATAAGCACATTTAGAAAAAAATGTCACTGAGCTGAGCTCTGCCATAAGTAGATTAGAAGCTAATTACTAAATGCACAGAAGAGAAGAGATGAATCTATACGTGAAGTGGGAATAAAAAGAAAAAGAACTTGGGCAGAGGCCTTAGGTGGAAAGAAATATGGTATAATGAGGAAATAAAAGTTCATGCAACTCATGAGTAGAAGATGAAGGTAGAAACAATGCAAACTAATTCTAGAGCACCAGAAGCAGGCTAGATTTTGAGGGCTTTCACTGTTAAGGAGTTTAGTTTCTTTTTCCCTGAGAGTAATGAGTGGGAATTCATGATAAGGATACCTGAAGTAGAAGAATGGAATGCTCTAGAATAGAGAGTAAAAGATGTTTTGCCCCAATACGCATCATTTTCAACATTCCTACTATGAAATATTAATTATGCAGCCATAAAAATGAATGGAGAGATTCCTCATGTACTACAATGGAAAGATGAGTGAAAAATATCCAGGGGAAGAAAAAAATAAACATAAAATATACCACCTTTCATAGAAATAATGAGATTTCTGCAGGTGTTTTCTGTTGTGGTGAGGTGGTGGTCTTGGGGATTAAACCCAGGGCCTAACATATGCTAGGCAAGTGCTCTACCACTGAGTAACATCTTCAGCCCACTTATATATGATATTAGTATCTCCTCACTGGGGAAGGATATGTAAAATGAGTAGCCTAGTTATATAGGGGAAAGAGACTCTTCATTGAATCTTTTCATACTTTAAAATTTTTAGAATCATGTGAAATATATTATATATCTAAAAATGCAATTTCATCTGAAATGTGGAGGATGGATTGGGGAGCAAAATATATAAGAGAACAATGAGAATGCTATTTTGATAGTCTATAAACAGGATGAAATGGTAACTCGAAAAATACAACAAGAACAGAAAAGGATAACCTTATGGGAATTTAGGACACAAATAAAAAAGACTTGGCAAGGAAGTGGCTCTGTGAGGTAGGGGATAGCAAATGGTGTGGAAAGGCATGGGTCTTTGGATTAGACAAGTAGACAGAATACTGGACAACTCACTGGCTCAGAGACCACCAGAGAAGGACTAAGTTTGCAGTGGAGGGGTAGTGTTTCGGTCCTTAAATTCAGTTTTAGATGTGGTAAATCTGAATACCTTTCAGACAGTGAAAACAAAGGGACAGGATTTTAAGCAGAGAGCTGGCCAAAATTTAAAGGCTGGGTAAAAGGGTGAACAAGGAGGATAATAGGAACAAGTGGCCTCTTAAGGAAAAGCTTAAGAGACCAGCTCTTCCAGAAGCCAAAAGGAAAAAGTTATTCCACATAAGGACTGGGCAACTAGGCAGTTGTTTAAGCACCTTAAGAGTAAGGATTTTATCTGCCCTATTCCTTACTGCTCCCTAACAAATACTACTGTGAAGTGAAATTCTTAAGAGGAAAAGAGAGAAAGGCATGTAAACATTTTTTCCTCTAGGAAAAGGACTCTTTATTTGAAAGGTTAAGAACCAATGTAAAGCATCCTTACATACACTGTCTCATTTTCTCCTCACAACATCCCTGGAGGTGACTACAGATCATAATTCCCATTCTATAGAAAGGGAAACAGGTACCAAATGGTGATGACTTGTCCACAGCCACACTGCTAACTCCTGTCTTCTGGTTCACCCTGCCAAAGAACACATCCCAGAACCCAGGAGTTCAAAGTTGAGCCCTAAAATCATCAAGGCAAGGGTGGTCAACCTTAAATCAAAGATAAATTTAAGGAAGAGTATGCTTGTTAGTATGATTCTTTCTTACATGAAGCTTTATAGAGACACAGGTTGTGAAGAGTTAATTACTAAGGTTTACAAATATATCCCACAGGGAATCGGGGCCCCTGTATCACACACTCCCAATTCTAGGGACATCTGAACACATACTCTCTCCACACAAAAAGCTGTATACTCTTTACATAAATGTACCAGAAGAGACTTTGCAAACAAATGAACTACAGGGTCAAAACTTTAGTTTTTAAGTTTTTCCCAATATCTTGTTAAAACTATGCTGGAAATGACACATTCCTCCTATTTTCTTTTAGAGAAAACTCCAATGAGCTAGGGATTATCCATTTCTACTGTTCATTTGAACTGAAATAAATCTACTTTCTATCCTCACAATAGTGAGTTTCTCCAATGTTTGTGATTTTCCCAGCTGTTTCTTGGTTGAGACTCCCGCCTCAATAGAGCTCTGGGAGTCCTGTCTTCAAACTGCTTGTTGAGGGGCTGACTGCGGTGGCAGGGCTGAAGGCACTAAGTTGCTTGACTCAGAGTCGCAGGACTGGAAGCTTCAGTTTACCACAATAGTAGCCAAGTATTTAAAGTGGATCTGAATTTAAATGGGAAGAAATCTGAATTGGCAAAGTGACCTACATTCGGATACAGTACAAAAACTTTAGGATATACTAAATTCTTAATTCTTTCAAGCTAAGAACAAGAAGTGATAAGAAGGGTCCAGGTGTAACTCTTCACTTGAATTACACAGTGCATTTTTCCTTGAAATCAAATGTTAGATTTTGAAGTTGCTTCGGTGTACCACTTAATTTACATACATAGATTCTGTTTCTTGCCCAAATAGAGACATATCTAATACCAAATGAATAAATGCATAAATTAAGTTTTCTCAAGTTTTTAACTTGCTTCTGATTTTAGTTTTTATTTTTAGTAAGCTAGTGTCAAAACTTCTTGAAAGTACTGGGGAGAGAGGAAAGACATTAGAAAGTGGCCCATGAATAAAATTTCACTACAAATATTCTATAAAGTTTACATATAAGTTGAAAGGATGTTCAGAGTTCCTACATCTGCATTAGAACTCAGAGACTTTAAGTACTGGTCACAGTTTAGAAAAATCTGTATCCTCTGCCAAATTACTTAAGCTCCTCAGGCCTCCATTCCTCAATTTTAAAATTCTATAAATGCAGGAATAAAAAATTAACTGGGAAGTGAAAATTAGAAGTCTGCTCTTGTAATACAGAATACTTCCTAAACTATAAGAATCCAAGGAAAGATAATTAGTGAATAAATAAAACATAACTTTATATGTTCTTAACATTCTTTTGGGTTTTAACTCAGGACCTTGTGCTTGCAAGGCAGGCAGCAGAACCACTGAGCTAAATCCCCAGCCCATTCTTAACATTCTTACCTAAAGTGTATATTAGAGTATTAAATTTTAATGCTAGTCCTGGCGTGATGGTGCATGCCTGTAGTCCCAGCACTCAGCAGGCTGAGACAGGAGGATTGCTGCAAGTTCGAGGCCAGCCTGAACTACATAGTGAAACCCTGTCTCAAAAAAAAAAAAAAAGAATAATAATGCTGAGTTTTAACTATTTAAATCATGGTATGTCTTGATTACATGCATTCAAGTGTTGCCTAAGTCTTATATAAAATGTAAGATTTGCAAAATGTTTTTCTACCTGTTGGTGGCTATCATCAAAGACAAACTTTTCAGCATTTGAGAAAGGAATGCAAAGAGAAACATAATTAATGTATTTATATATTTGTTATTAGATATCCATCCCTCAGTTGGGCAGGAACCAGAATTTCTATGTATGTAAATTAAATGGCCCATTAAAATGTTTTTAAACCTACCATGTTTTAACCCTTATTTATATCTGTAACTATAAATGCTTTAATATTTATAACTGCATAATTAATCTTTGTGGGCATTTTATTACTGAAGCTTAATTCTTCAGTTTCAAGCCTTCAAGGAAAGTGAAATTATCTGGTGGGGGAAAAAAAGTGAAGCAATGTAGCTGTTACTCATTCCCAGACAGGGATATCGAGTTTGATTTACCTCTTCCTACCTTGATAATATGACACCATGGGAGGAGAGCATAGGAGAATCCACAGACACATACTTAGAGAACCACTAAGTCTTAGGCTTCCCCTGTCTGCCATGTGACTTGGTTCTTAGTTTTGATTTATCCCAACACCAAAACTCCCTTATCCCAACAGTTCCCAAACTTAAAAGCATACCAAAATTCCTGAGGCACTGCTTCAAACCTACTGAATTAGGATCTTTGCTGGGAATAAAAGTGGGAGGGGGAGAGAGGATTCTATATTTGGAGAGAATGTTAAGTGTGGTGACACATTCTGGACCTTATTGAAAAGTATGCAGAGTTCTGAGGCATCACACAAATGCCTCTCCAATATATGGAATGAGACATATTTGAGATGTACTTAATGAAAAAACTATCTCATGCCATGGATAGTCACTTCTAAGCATCAGACAACACAGATTATTTTGCACATTTTGGACTATGAAGATATGCTCTCAAAGGGCTTATGCTATATTTGATACACTGAGTTACCAATAGCTTTTGGGTTCTAATGTGGGGGGGGGTGATTCTTTCTCTCCTCTTACTCAGCTGGAGAACAAATTCAAGATATGAGAAAGTGAAATGCTTTAGCTTACATAGTTAATATTTTCATTCTGTGACCTAACTGCTTCCAGTAACACTATAGTCCAAACAATGCTCTTCACTATTTATACTTAGTATTCTTTTTGTTGAAATTGTCAAATGTGATCTATTTAGAACAATGCACTCAGCAGATGTCTATACTGCAGAGTTAATTAATTTAGTCTCTTTTGGGGGGCCTATAGAAGAATGCTATCTCCCACAGTCTCAGTACCTGCTGTTAACACTAGAAAACATTGAGTCTGTGGCTTACCAAGGCATTGGTACACACGTTTTATAAGCTGAAGGCAAAATCCTGACATCAACCATAGGCACTGAGAGGAAAAAGGCAAGACAGCAAACTCTAGTGATTCAGACTCAAATGAAAGTCTTTCTTTAGAGTTGAGAGGGGGGAAAAAAAGCTAGAAGACTGTGCAACGAGTAAACATATCCTGTAGAAAATTTTATCCTTAATTAAATTCTTATTTCAAGGTGATGACTAACTAATGCCTTCACTTCGGTTTACAATTTTGTTCTGGTTGGAACAGCCATACTCTTCATCACCTTCTATCCTTCAGGTCAGCCCACGTAATACTACTGCCATGACAGAGAGCAGGGTCCTCTCCCAGCAGTGCATAAACGACAAGCTGGCTTCTTAAATGTGGGGCTGATGGCAGAATAAGGCCTGGCATACACCGGGTTCTGCTCCCCTAAACCATTTTTCTTTCTACTGAATGGTGAGGAGGAACAAGTAGCACTCTTATCACCATATATCTCAGGAGCCTCAAATCAATCTGTCAGGGTTTATGGCCCCGTTGCCATTATTTCCTCTCTTCTGACTTTATTACTCACCTCTTATTATCATTTAATTTACTTCAGGAGCTCAACAGTATATTTATTCAGGTATAGAAATAATCATGTATTTTATATGGATAAAAAAGCAATATAGGGGCCGGGGATTTAGCTCAGTGGTTCCACCGCCTGCCTTGCAAGTGCAAGCTCTTGAGTTCAATCCCTGGTACCAAAAAAACAAAACAAACAAAAGCAATAAAGTATTTGTACATTCTCCAAAACTCATTAAAAACTGAAGATTACAATTATACTCAATAAAAATCAACACAATTCAATAAACAGAAAATTTTCATTTCAATAGATGCAAACAAAAAACCCCCACAGAGTAAAAACAGACTAAGCACATATCAAATGAGTCATTTTCCAATACTTCTCTAATAAATGTATTAGCAATTACTTGGTATACAAATATGAATACTTAAATGCAAAGTTCTCAGTCTTATTTTTACAAACCTGACTTCAAGTTTATTAAATGAGATCTACTATGTTTGCAAGCTTTAAGAATAATAATGTGCACAGATTATTTTTCTTTAAAAGCTAGTTCAGAAATATTTTTCTCAACTACTGTATTTACTACTGGCCTTAACTGATGCCAACTGCCACATTACAATGGTGGGGACAACAACTAGCCTTTACTCATATCCTTCTGATCTTATGAAGTAGGCACCTTTTTATTGTCCACATTTTTACAAACAAGAAAACTGAAGTCTGCAGACAGGCAGGTCTGCGCACACCCAACGAAAGTCCCGAGTCACGCGGAACATGCCAAATCGGCCCCTTGCAGACAGGCAGGTCTGTGCACGCACTACCGATGTCCCGAGTCAAGCGGAAGACACCGAATCACCCCGCTGCAGACAGGCAGCCACCTGGTTCCACACTACAAAGTCGCAGAGGACACCAGACCACCAGACCAAGGTACTGAGTCCCGCTG
>NW_004624815.1:8547922-8589515 GCF_000247695.1 Heterocephalus glaber
AAAAAAAAAAAGAAAGAAAACTGAAGTCTGAAGAGACTGAGTTACTCGGCCCAGCAGCAAAGCCTGAAAATGAAGGGACCAGTATTCTAATCCAAGTTAACTCGGGGAGATAGGAGTCAACAGCTCATCACACCAACAGGCAGAGACTTGGGGTTCATTGAAGAGAGAGGGATAGAAGTGGAAACTGATCACAGTTGGCAGCAAGCTTTTGTACATCATGAGGGTTGAGGTGGTGGGCAGAGATGACTTCAGGGTATGAGAGAAGGCAAGATTTGGAAATGAAAAGAGAATGGAAAATATTGGACTAAAAGTACACTTAGCTGTCTCTGCGTTACCCTAGCAAATTCCTCGTGGGCTAAAGATTTGTGATTCCTCCAAATTAAGAGGCTAAGTTTTAAGACTACTTCTTTTGCTAAAGTGAAATGTAAAAACTTCACATGAAGAAAAAAATGTACTATCTGTATATGATCTTTTATAAAATACATTTAAATCATATTATTAAAATGTTAGGTTTTAATTGTAGCTTAAGGGAAAAACTGATCATTTCTAGAGAAAAATTTTGGCAGTAACTATACTATTGTTCTAGCATTCCTACTACTAAGACTATTCAAAAAATATGCACAAATTCACACATGCACACAAGCACACACACAAAAGGGCAGAAAGATGGTCACAAAAGCTCTGTATGCAGTAGGGAAAAAAATGGAAACAACTTCCTCAAGGTTATTCAGTAGCTTAATAGTTAAACAGATCCATGCTATAAAAATAGTAATAGACCTATTTGAACTAAAACAATAAGATATGCACGATAGATTCAGAGGGAAAAAAAGCAACCTGCTTTCTGAATTGTATTCATTTTTAAATTACATGTGTACACATGTCTGTGTATCTGTGTACATGAAGAAAAATGTCTCAAATAAAGGTACTGTGGAGCTGTTGGGAATGGGGAGCCAATGAGGACTCACTTGCCTTTTTACTTTTTATACTTCTGATTATACATTTCTTCAATATACATTCTTATTCTTTCAATTTCCTTTTAAATCTCATACTGCTGCACTTTAATTCAACTTTAATTCTCTCCTACAGAATAAATTTGATAATTATACTGACCACTGGTCGATCACACCTTTGTTTCACCAACTGTCACATTAGGAAGCTCTACAATAAAAAGGATAGGCTAGTAATAATCAAATTATCTCCTAGGATACTTGCAAAAACTGGTTGCTAATGCAAGCTCAATTACAATGAACCTGACTAGCACTGGGAACTAAAAAGGAGAGATGTGGCATGGGGCCTACATCATACAATTCCAAATGTCACTCACTGGTAGATCTGGAACATGTATGTGGGTACATCCTTAAAGAAAAAATCTCCAAGTTCCTACTAAGAACAAGATAGAGTAAAAGAAGATAGTTATTACTTTATGTTTTACAAATACAAGTGCTTATTATGTCTTAAGTATGGTGCTTAGGAAGGCTACCAAGATAACACAGGTCATGGTATCTATCCCAAAAGAGCTCACAATCAAATAAAAATTAAAAGCTATCCTGTAAAGAAGGTTCAGTTGGAATAGATTTGCTTGTTCATTTGCTGATATCTGGGAGACGCTGAACAGAAAGGTATATAAGATGATTGGGACACAAAGGCATAAATGGATTCACAGGTTTGGTTTTGTAAGAATCCTGCTCCAACTGAAATGGAAGAACAACACACATGCCTGGGGAAAACTGCAGAAGGTGTACTTTCATGGTATGAATCCCAGGTTCCTCTCGTGACTCTGCAGATATACCACCAACAAAGACAGAAAGTCAGATCTGGAAAAGATCTTAGCTGTCACATGTTAACCCTCATATGACATGTGACTAAATCCCCTCTACAGCTGGCTGAGATGGTATCTTTGGGTATATGTCAAGGAAGTAACAGGTGGGCCTGGCCTACTTTGAAAGTTAGCCCAGGCTCTGGGAAGTCAAAGAGGTCACTACAATGAACCCCTTTTTCACTCTGTTCCAAATCAAGATTAATACTATAGTTTCCCCTCAGTCTATCCCTTTGGTGTAGTTTGCCCAATACAAGCTAGGCCATGGCGAAGTAGTAAAAGCAAAAAGACAGAAGAGGAGGAAGTGTGTGCCAAAAGTCTAGGGAAAGCAAGCTGACCTCCAGTTCTAGTTTTAATCCACTCCTCAACTGACTTTCTTTTTCTTCTATGACATGAGTATGCCAATGAGGCACACTTCATTATCTATTATTACTATAATGTCTATATGATATCACTAAAAAAACTCCAACAGTGTTACAGAAGATCGTGAACATTTTAAATATAAGAAAAAGTGAGTCCCACCCAAGGTCACACAGATCTAATACATATCAAAAACACTTGCCTCTAGGTCTCCAGATTTCAAGTGCAATATTCTGGCCCTAAACCACAATTTACCAATCTATAATACATCTCCTAAAATAGGAAGCATGAAGAGCCAGAAGTCTGAAATGAAATAACTAAGAAAGTAGAGTTAGTATTTAGAAATCAGTGAACCTTAAAGTACTTAGCAAAAATATCAACTTCTGTTTTAAGAATAGAGAAAGTAGAGGTTTTATTTGAATATAAAGTCAATAGCAAACAATTTTACATAAAAAATACAGAACTATAACTGGCAATTTCCTTGGTGGGCCATTAACATTAACTATCATATGGCCACTTTTTGCATACAGTGATTAATTGTACAATATAGTTAAAGTTATGTGGGAAATTTTATGAAAACATGACAAAATATAAACAGGTCTATTAACAAGGATTGGACTATTATTATTACTAAGGCTATACTCCAACTACTTTCTCTGAATCTGTGTCTATGGAGAAATACTATGTACAAACTATTACAATTATAAATTTTTGAAAACTAGTTTATTATTGGGCATGAAACCAATGAAAAAAGCTTCAATTCTTCAGAGTAAGAGTTTTTAAAAAATAGTTCATAACAAGGAAAAACAACTAAGAATTTTAAGAAGCATTAGGGTTAATTCACAAGGAAAAGGGGAAAACATACTCTTATTAACATATTTTCTATTTACTTATAAATTATATTATGCCTTTCTTTCAAAAAGGACTTGGATAAGCTAAATCTTGTCTTCATGAAAACAACTAAAATAACCAAGTCTAAATCCCATCTGAACTCTATTTAATTAGCAAAAGCGATATTGTTTCTTAGAGAAAAATTAAATCTTCCCAATATTCATGTTCAAAATATTTTTCTCAAAGGAAAAATACACCCACAAAATCATTTAAGAAAGTAATGTTTTTAAAGGAGATTTAACAAAAAAGAGAATGTTTTTATGTACAGACATTTGAAGGCAGGTGGGTCCATGTAGTCAAATAACTGCAAAATATGCTTAATCCCACCCCCTACTAAATCATTAATATAACAGTTAAAATAAGAGCCTCCAGGGAGCAGATTTCCCATTTCATCACTTAAGGTCACAGCCTGCTTCCTAGCTCTCCTCTTTTTACCACTTGTTGCACGAGAATGGAAGGCAGAAAGGCAGCTTATGTAACTGGCCCATTTCCAGGCTGGAAGCAAATCTGATGATAAATCAAGTGGAGAGAGCTAGTAGTATAAACTGCTCAAATTCATTGCTCTCATGAAGCTATTCCCATGTAAAAAGTTATTTGAAAATCACACTGAGTCTAAAGCTAACCTGCATTTTGTCGTTGATACACCCTTAGATACTTTTCCTTTTGTTTTTACACACTCCGAAAGAAATGTCCTGGGAACACATTTTCCCAAGCAGCCTTAGTTTATACACTGTTTCATTAGTGCCTCTATTTCAACATGGAAATGGACTTAAAAAATCTTTAGATAAGAAACTTTGGGTGCTGCTATCCTTCAAAACAAGCAAAAAAGGCAGTAAGCATCTAATTATTGCTGTGGATCTTTGGTTAAAAATTAAAACTCAGAAAACAAAGTGTGTTAAGGGATTACATAAATTAAGAATAAAACAGAAAAAAGAAAATGTGTAAAAGTCGGAAGAAATAGTTTATCCTATTCTTCCTCTGCTAAACAATTTCATAAACCACAAATAGGCCCTTGAGAAATCTCTAAGACTGACTGTTAGCTGGTCTGAATTTTCACAAGGCTTCAAGATTTAAGACAGATGACAGAACAGAATAGAAGACTACTTGAAAAGTCCTCGAATACATGTGCTTCCAGAGGGTCAAAGGTACTTCTGCAACAGAGTTGTTTACACCATTTAACACTGGCAGGCTCTGCCAAGTGAAATGCTTTACACACCTTCTGATAATTTCATAAAGCTAAGCCTGATATGAGGACTCTAGGAGACATAAGGCTACATGGATGTTGACTGCATGGGTTTTTCTCTGACATGAAAACCATGTACCTCACAGTACTGGGA
This sequence comes from Heterocephalus glaber, assembly GCF_000247695.1. The sequence goes on from NW_004624815.1 coordinate 8,552,327, forward strand.
GACTTATAAAAGAATGTTCACAGCAAATCTATTCAAAATAAAGCCCACTGGCCCGGGGATTTAGCTCCGTGGTTCCACCGCCTGCCTTGCAAGCAGAAGGTCCTGAGTTTGATCCCTGGTACCAAAAACAAAAAAACCCAAAATAAAGCCCATCAGCAGAATGGACAAATAATAATATCCTTATACCTAGAGTACTCTAGAGCTGTGTTGTCCAACATGTTAACTGCCAGCCAAAGAGTATTTGCAGTTTGATTACAGCGTGATTTGACTATATGTGTTCTAAATATGAAAGACACAAGATTTCAGATTTATATGAAAAAAGTAAAATATATTCAAATACTTTTGCTGAAGCATTATTTATGAATGTTGTAGCATTTATTAGTATAAATGCGAATTGTTATTTTGGATATAGTGAGCTAAAGAAAACATTACAATTAATTTACATGTTTCTTTTTACATCTTAAATTCACCTACAAGAACAGTGAAATTTATACATGTGGGTCACATTTTGCTATTGGACAGTGCTGCTCTAGATCAATGACAATGAACCACAAGTAGTACATGAAGCAGTATGAGCAAATTCTACAAACATGATTTTGAATCAGATCTATGGGAATCATACTATACGATATATGAAGTTTAAAAACAGATCAAACTAAACTAGTGTTTAATGATATCAATAACAACAACACCAGGCACGGTGTGCATGCCTATAGTCCCAGCACTCTGGGAGGATCAAAAGTTCAAGTCCAGGGCAACTTAGTGACTTATTCAAGCTCTGTCTCAAAATAAAAAGTATAAAAGGGTGAAAGATGTAGCTAAATGCAGAAGGCCCTGGGTTTAATCCCTAGTTCTGCAAAACGAAAAGAAAACAATACTGCCAATTTAGAGACTGCCATAAAAATTAGCATGGTTATCAGGGAGAAAAAAAGGGCTGTGACTGGGAGGGGACACAGGGAGCCCTCTCCAGTGCTGAGTCTATTTCCTGACCTCTGTAGTAGTTCATTAGTTAATGTGTACATTGACATTATAGGCACTATTATGCAATTTACATCTTAAAATTTTAAATATTTTTAAATGATCTTAAATACCTATTTCCTCTATTATGTAATGATTTCAAAAAAATTAAAAACTTAAAAGAATAAGGTTGAGTGACATGCCCTGTATCTCAAATCAATATAACTGCAAAAATATAGTATTAGGTCCCTGAACTGCTTAGTCAAAACTACATTTTTCTTCTCCATATTTTAAAATATTTTTTTCCAAATGCTGCTTTTAATTTTCTTTATTGTCTATACAAATTAATGGGTTTCACTCTGGCGGATTTGTACATGCTCTTAACATACTTTTGATCATTTTCACCCCCATCATCCCACCCTCCCTGTCCAAATGGTTTTAAAGCACAACCTATATTTTGACAATATTATTTCTCCTATATTAAAAAATGTGTATATTTCTGAAAAACTGCACATAAACACTTGATAAATGTTTTTACAAATAAATAACGTATTTAATGTATAAAGATGCAAAAGAAACCTTTTTTGTGATTCTTTATATAAAATAACTATTTATATTCTAAACACTCTAAATATACTACAGTATTTTTCTAATAATATAACCTGAAACATCCTCTTAGAAATTTTCCTCCATCAGAAAATAAATTTTACCAAAAAAAATGAAAACAAGATTCTGAATATGTACAAGTTAGTATACTGAAAGGGTGAATGAAATGAATTAATAAATGCTTTTATAACTAATACCTAATATAAAAGTAAATAAGTATAAAGAATCAAACTTTTAACAAATGAGATTTTTCTGGGCACAAAAGCCTTGCCACATAACACAAAATACTTCAAAAAGAAATGTTTTAGGGTGCAAAACCAAATTTGAAAATCTCTCTCAAGTATCAAAGAACCATGCTGATGACCTATTTCACACTTAATTCATCTGATGCAAAACTAAACTAATAAATGAAACAGAATCTAGAGGAGAAATTTATAGAACCAGTGACTATACTCACCATGAACCTGGTTGATTTCTGAATTTTGGGAAAGAATTTCATCTGCTAATTTTTGAGCAGTTGGCAAAACTTCTGTGTGGTGCACTGTGATCAAATACTGTACAAACTTTTGTAGTTGGTCTCTATTCATTTGAAAGAGAGTCTCTGAAATGGGAAGATGAAGTTTGACCTGATCTGGCTTGCGGATACGGTATAAAGACAGTGCCACAACATGAGCACAATAAAATATGTCCTTGTTTCCACAGCTGCAGGTCACTGAGGTAATCTTGCAACGATCAAAGCTGATGGCCACGTTGCAAACAGTTTCTGGCTCCGATTGTACTGCAGGTTCTGTCACTGTGCCACTCAAGTGGAAACCTATGTGAAAGAAAGGGAGAGTTTAGCTGCTGGATTCAGATGCTATGGAATTTAACTCTTACAAACGTGTGGTATTGGACAGCAGCAAGATAAAAAATGACAAATTTTCGGTTAAAAACCTTTAAGCTATTAACCACCATCCACTCCCCCATTAAGGTAAGAAAATAAATAATCAACAGTTATGTTGAGGTATTTTACATTGCCAGATTGAAACACTTATTGTAGTACATCATCATCACACCTATAGCAAGTTGTTAGATAACAACACTAACAAGCCATCACTACTCTGAATCTGTATATACAAGATAAAAAACTTCTAGATCAGTGGGATCAAAAGCTTTTTCTTTCTTTTTCTTATCTTTTAGAATCAGCCTATTCAGCTTTCTTTCAAAAACAAAAGCTCTCTCTTCCCTCCCCCTTTATTCTAGGCAGTCATTGGTCTGTTCCTACCAACACTCCAACTCTAACTAGATAAAACTTTGACTAGATAAAAATTTAAATTTAGTAACCTTTTCTGTAATATCAATAACATATGCCCCAATATAGCAGTATTTATGAGCAGCAACTTCTGGTAGAGCTGCAAAGCACCAAATCTCATAGTCACCAACAGTCCAAGTAACTCATAGTGATTATTTTCTTCCATACTGGAAAGCTAGTACTGATAGACAGTTGCCCCCCCCACACACACACACGCATCCATACATAGGGAGTACAAAATCACCAACAGGGAAGGGTCTTAGAGGCCTTATACTTTAAACCTAGAATTACACAGAAATCCCGTACAAGCTCCACAACCAATAACCATTTGCACACTGGGAAAGCCACATTCAGTGGCAAAGGATATAAACATGAAGGCAATGAGCAGGGGCTCTCTTTGGCTTCTCACACTCAGATTTTCCTCAGAATTTCAAATGCCTGACAGAAACCCAAATGCTACACAGGGAAGTACTTGCCCTCTCTCAAATTTCTGCTATTTATGCTGTTTTAATAAAATTCATGGAGCTGGCTGGCCACTGTTCCTCTTCATTTACAAAAAGAAACCCCTTTACCATGTGGGGCCTCTTGGAGAAGTGGTACACTGGAGGTGCAGAGATATGGCTGGAGCGACAGCCAGACAATACCAAGAATTCATACACGGGAAATCTGTACCTCCCCTTGCCACCTCTGACAGAGGCTACCCAGGCCAGTCAGACGAAACACTACATAAGAAATCTTTACAAGTAATGTAATTCCATGTTGATAATTATATCAGCAACACTTAATAGAGGAAAGTATCATGTTTTTACTAAATGAATCCATTCAAAAAATAGCATTCATAAAAATACTACTATTACTGCTTTACTGTAAAAAAGTCTGAGAACTATCATAGAATAACTATTTGTTTTTCTGCCACAAACATTATCCCTGTTTCAGATAATCCAGCTTCATTTATCTCTTGTGATCAAGAAGTTTTTCTGAAAAATCACAATTAATGGATATATAGAGAATATAATATTTAAAATTTTAATGTCTATTTTCCTATGAGGAAAATGTTACATGAAAAACTAAAGACCTGAGAAAATCTCAAGGATGAAGAAAAAAATAAGTGTAATCTTGCCGTAATCCATATATACCAGAAGCACCATAAACCTACAGTAATCTAAAATCCATTCAACAGGCAAAGACTAAAACAAAATGTATCGATGAACCACAAAAGAGAGTCCAGAAAGTTTCCAAGCACATTCTGTACATTTAGTTCAGGGAAAACTGTTTTCTACCTGTCACATATATGTTTGTAGATAGCATAATACAAAAAGAGGCATAGACTGACCATTTATAAAATCAACCTCTTCCCACTTTATACTATCATATCTCTTGCCTACTAAGTCAAAGTCTTTGTGTCTCCACAAAATGATTATTGGAGATCTCTTCTAATCACAGGCAAAACCAAGATAAGGAAAGATAAAAAAGAATAAGCCTAGTTAGTGAACAGTTGACAATGATCAATGGTGGGTGTAGCTGAGAGGCAGAACTCAGCTTTGCATGTGAGAGGTCCTGGGTTCAATCCCCAGGACCATCCAAAAGTAAAAATTTTTATTAAAAAAAGTCTACAAGAAGATAACCAAATATGTCCTTTAAAAGAGACCAATTTAAATTATGAAAGAAGAAGCTTTGAGGAAAACTGATGAAGCCCTCAAAATAGATTTTGTAAAAATGACCCCCTTTAGAAAGGAAAAATTATGAGAAAAGAAAAAAATAGAAACAATGTCTATGTAAATAGGGAAAGGTGGAGGGGGTGAAGGGCACTCAGGTAATGGGGAAAAAATAAGAACCAAGATACATCATGTACAGGTACAAGCACCCAATGATAAATGTAAACGTACTATATAACTAAAATGTACCAATAAAAGAATTTAAGCAAAAAATAAATAAAATTTTAAAATGACCCCCCTTTAGAGTTGTACAGCACAAGTCAGAAAGAAGTATATTATCAAATCCTGATATTGTACAATTATGCTGGGGGGAAACTTCACATATTATCCATTTTTATTACATTGAACATTTACTATTCTTATAAAGCATTTTAAAAAGCAAACTATAAAATATTGTGACACACATACATCTTATTATAAAGTAACACTTCCTTAATCTCCTATCATCAAAGATGAAGGTGGTTCATGAATGTTCATGTTTCCAAGTAATTCTAGGTTCACCTTTCAAGTACTCACGCTCCTTTAAAATCCCAACCATTTCGGAGGAAATGTTTTGTTGTGAGCTCCACCGTGCTACCCTAATCTGTTGACCATCGGTGCTGCCAAATGAGTCCCTGTAATAAACAACTGCAGGTGGCAGTAGGTTTAAAGAGGGTTCTTTTGGTTATTTTTCTCCACTGTTGACTATGATGATGATTCTTCTCCTATACTTCTACCCTTTTCTTGTTTTGTTTTGTTTTTTTTAAAAAAAAAAAAAAAAACCTTTGCTGTTAAAACAGCTACATCTTATCTGACTACCTTTGAGGCAGCTATTTAATACTCAGACCTGTTGGGTTTGGGGGAGGTTCCATTCACAAACATATGTAAAGGGAGGCTGTTGTATTACTTTTTTTTTTTTTTTTTTTTTGCTGTATTACTTTTTAAGACCATGTAGTATTGAGTCTTAAATCAGGAATCCTACCAGACCTTCAGGACTGTATAATAGTATATTTTGGCCTCTCCAACTTGGAAAGCCTTTGAAAATTTGCTAATACTGTGGGTCCTAAATCATATCAGGGCAAGCACAGGAGAAGCAAGAATATTATTCCCTCAATAATACCCAAGGGCTGTAAGACAACCTCCCCTACCTCAGACCCTCCCACTCCCCAGCCTGGGTTTCTTTCTTAGGTACTGGGTGGCCAGAAACAAAACAGTGTTCCTGAAAACTGATCTTGTCTTTCTGGAGTTCTGACAATTTTAGGATAAGAATTAAGCACACAAAAAGGAGCAAACCTGTGCTCTGTGGTAAAACACGAAAATTTAACTTTGATTTTCTTTTTTATTACTATATGTATTCAATACATAATATATTTATCATGGGCTACTGGTATATATATGTATCACAACTTGATCATTCCTGTTTTGTTTTAAAGAATTAGAACTGAAGGAATGATTATAAACATTGTCTTAAAATGTTTATTTGATTTTACAAAATATAACTGATGACAAAGTTAATCCTGCAAGAACAAACCTCACAGGGAAAATTGTTTTATCATCATAAAGTCACACAGAGCCCACTAAAATGTTCATATTCATGGTTTCAACCTGCAAGAACAGGAGAAAAAGCACAAATGAGGAGCTCAGCAATATATGGTCCTTGGGAACAGAGAGGCTGGTTTAGATCAGGCTCTGTCACTTAAATGTTGTGTGCCCTGGACAAATTATTTAACCTTTCTGAGCCTCACTTTATTTCTGCAAAAATGTGGCTACAAATATGCTGCCGGACTGTTTGGGGGATTAAAATGAACTAACATATGTAAAGCACCTGGCACATACTAAAAGTGCTCATGAAATTTTATTTCCCTTTCCTTCCCTTCCCAGCTGGAGAAACGGGGGAGGGGTGTGGACACATTCCTTTCATCTATAACACTTTCTTTTTCTAAGCTACTGGAATCTTGAGGGAGGAGGTATAACTCATGGGGTGGGTTGACAAAAAGAGGGATCATGGAGGTCTGTGGTTAGTGGGTAAGGAAACACAAGAAAAATTGCCATTTGACAGCAAAACCAAAAGAACTTCAGAAAGACATTTATACCTCCGCTCAACCCAGCTCTTTCCCCATTTTTCTAAGTTCTTTGTGAGTCTTAATTTCATACATATAGAAAGTAGAACATATTATGGGATAGAATTTGTGTTTTTAAAAAGTTTTAATAATTATATATACTTCTAAAATGTCATACTGCAATGACCCTTAAAAGTATGGTCCTGGGATCCCACAAATCCCTTTCAAAAGGCCGATGATGTTGAAATTCTTCATAATTACACTTAGACATTACTGACCTTTTAAGCCATCTCTCATGAGTTTATATTTAGTTTTCCACAGGCTACATGACATTGCAACAGACTGAACACAGAGACAGGAAAATCTAGCTCTCTTCTGGTTAAGGCAGACATTAGGTTTGCACAAATGTAAAATAATGTCACTTTTCACTAAAATATTGTTGTTTTGGGGACCACAGCTATTGTTTCAAAAGTATGTCATTTCTGTTAACATGTGTTTATCAGTAGTATTTATTATATATTTTAACATTTTCTCAGTTTCAATTTCAAACACAGTAAGTACCAATAGATAAGCAAAAGCAGAAGCATGAAGGGGTCCTCCATAAGAGACCTGAACGCTGAAGAATTGCTACTATTATGCATTGCCAAGACATGGAAGAAGTAACAAATCCTTCCCAAACTGTCTTTGATGAGACATTATTTGCATTTGGATTTTATAGTAGGAGTCAATAGTTAAATGAGCAACACTGAAAGGACACATTTCTCAGACATGAACACTGTATTCAATCATCTACATTAATTTACATTAACAAAGCTTATCATCTACATTAATTTTACATTAACAAAGCTTAAGGTTTCTTGGAAGTAAATTTTTAATTCTTACTGATATTCAAAAATAAGCTTTTTGGGCAGATTGATTTTTATATCTAAGGTTAAATCTTAGCTGCATGTTAAAGAGGGCAATGAGATCCATGGTGTCCAGCTGGAAAGACAACTTTTTAGACACAGAATTTCTATAGGTTGGCCATTTTATGCATACATTTGTATGTGCTCAGCTATAAAATGGTTATAAACTCAAAGCATTAGAAAATTCAAGCTAAAATAAACTGCCAGATATGAAATAAACATACTAAAAACTATTCCTTTCATGGCACATTCTTTTCAGAAAAACATGTCCTCTGTGCATGAGGTGCTCAAGTAACATATTCTTTGTTGAAGAATTTAACAGAAGCACTGGTGTAGTACTTACACAAATACATCTTTCACCCTTTTCCTAAAGAAAAAGAACCCCCAGGGAAATTAAAGGCAGAAACCAAGGATGTAATGTTATGGCTGAAAGGGTGGCAAGGGTTCTAAGAGGATTTTTTGTATTTTCTTACAGTTAAGTCTAAAAATGTAAGTGTTAACATTTAACACTCATAACAATGTATTCACTGGTTAACTAAACACATTGGATTGGCTAATTATACAGTCACTAATACTTATTTATGTATCCCTAGAAATAGATGATTTAATCGTTGTCCCCAAAACACCTAACAGTAAACCTTTTCTAACTCTGAGAACTACTACACACAATCTAACACCCCACATTGCAATGATAAAAAATATTTTATTTCAAGTCATGTGTAATTTCCAGATCAGTACTAACTATAAGGCCTAAGATGGAGACAATGAACTCAATTCAAAAACCAACTTATCTAAAATATCATATTCCTTCTTCTACCACATAATTTTCTCAAAGGGAAATGCTAAACTAAAGAGTCTGTATCCTGTGAGCTGGCTAATTAAATTCTCTAGTCCTTATGTCTAATACTAAGCTTAAACAGCTTATAGAAAGACATTAGGAGATTTTGCCAGCAATCACTAATGAGTCAGTTTCCATCTTATTGAAAAATTATTTTTAACAGAAAAGCTTTATTTTGAATCCAACTTTAAAATGCCTATTTGGAACAGAATTACTCTTACACTTTATTAATATCTGAGAAACACAATGGCAAATTAATGCAAAGGCCAGACTGTAAACCACAGCACACCATATAAACAACATAAAAATTTATGGAGCATCCATTGCATGGGCCCAACCAAGAGTTCTCAGAAGCATTCTGCTGCTTATTGGTTTTGCTTGCCAGCTAATGCAGGTTCTTAGACTATTCTATACAAAGATCCAATCATTCAGAATACTGATGTTAGATATGAATGGCATTGGTTGATTATTTAAAATTATTTCTGAAGAGATACTTATCCAGTAATTTGGCTATCTCACTACTTGCAAAGGACACCTAGAAATAGTACTGGTTTAAGGGGAAAACGTTGGATTTAAACAAAAACAGGACATATGATTCTGCATCATCCTAAATCCTGAAGCTGGTAGGAATAGCGTCCCTGTCCTGAAGCACCACCATCACTGCCTAGCCTCAGAGTCCTGGTGGGCAGCCAGAAAAGGGTCTTGATAAACAAATTTGCTATAATTTGCTTAAGTGGTTCCACAACTGTAAACTCTGGAAAGTGCTTAGGAATATAAATTATTTGCTCTAATCTCTTAAATTTAAGCTATTTTCTCTGATACCAACCTTTTCCTAATACAAGCAAATGGCCAATCAGCCTTCATAAAAGTGGGAAAAGCCAGGCAGCCCTCATCAAATCCTCAAGGCCCACACTGCCCCATGTTTTTCGGTGCTGCTTCCTTTCCCCCTCACTCTGGTCTCTTGCCTGGTCCCAACTTCTGAAGTGCAGAAGTATATCAGAACTCTCTGTTGCCCAAATACACAGTCTTACACATCTATACACCTTTGTCTTGCCTCCCAGGGTCCAGAGTCTAAATGAGGAGGAAACAGAAGATCCCTTTTACCAGTTTTTTTTTCCTGCTGTGGCTCACAACCATCATCGGGAATCTTTGGCTGTTTGCTTTAGGGGAGGTGGTAAAAGGGAAACTATAAAGACTAATTCTGTTTACCAGGGCCAAGAGGTAAGGACAAAAGTGCGCTCAGACTTGGGAGAGAAGAATGCAGTCTCTGTAGCCAAATTCCTCCATCTACACTCTAGAGCTCTGGCCTGGCTCTTCAGTCTCAGCAGCAGCCCGCACATTCTGGCCCTTACCAAAATGGTAATTCCTTGCCCCACACCTAGGGTCTGACACAATTCATTCTCTCAATCAATATTAAAAGTAGGCACAAAATTCCCTTCTTCACAGGCAGAGGTATTGGAGTACTCAAGGAGAAGCAGTGGTGGAACACAATGGATTAGAGAGGCCTCTTAAGGATCAGAAGGAACACCAGGCTTCTACAATCCAAATGATAAACTGTCTCCAATAAAATTTTTCTGCATCAACACCCCTGAAGATTAAAAAGGAGGCAAATTAACACATACAGTAAATACTGCTGAGATTTAGGGTCCTTGAAAGTAGGGTACCATCTTTCATCTCTGTAGCCCCAGGCACAGCACAGCTCTTGGATTAGGCTAGGCCCTTAAAACTATATCAAACCATATCACAGAGCTTTTATAGGCAACACCTGTTTGCCTTGCATGCTGGAAGTCACAGAGGATGAAATGCTTTAGTCTCCAATACAAGATACTTTAACTCAGGACTATTTCTAAGACTCCTCTCCTACAGTCTGAGGTAAGCCAGAAGCTGACACAGCAGAGACCTGTGGCATCCCTGTCCAGGGGACTGTCTTGCAGAAGGTACTAAAGAAGAACTTGTTAAGTGAAAAAACACATAAACACTCTTGGCATGTTGTGGTCAAATGATACACACACACACACACACACGCACACACACACGTGGAATTGAACCCAGGGCTTTTGCCTTGGGCTACACCCACAACCTATTTTTATTTTTTTACTTTGAGACAGGGTCTTGCTAAGTCACTAAGTTGTCTAGTTTGGACTAGAACTTGCAATCTTCCTGCCTCATCCTCTGAGAGTGCTGGGATCTTTGCCCCACAGGGAGAGATTCTGATATCCCAGGTGATGATGATGTGCTGGTTGCAGGACCAAAGTTTGAGAACTGCTGATCTCCATGATTATAACTATAGTCTAAACAAAGCTTTTCTAGTCAAAATAGAGTTGAGTAAACAGTAAATGGAACAGTAGAAAAATATATGATTTTGGATATAAAAATTGTATACACGAGCTGGAGATGTAGCTCAGTGGTAGAATGCATTCTTTTAAAACCCAGAGCTCAATGCCCAACAACAAAAGAAATGAATTTTTTTTTTGATGGTACCGGGGATTGAACTCAGGAGCTTGTGCTTACAAGGCAGGCAAGGTGCCACTGAGCTAAATCCCCAGTCCTGAATTTTTTAAGGTATACAATTTCTAGCTTATTATGTAAACTAAGTGTTCCTATTCTAAGAAGTCGGGTGTAGGACAGTAAATTGGTCTGAGTCCGCCCCAAAAGAAAAGATGAACATTTTATAGTTACAAAAATTGTTATTATCATAATTGTTAATATCACAGCTATACCATCCTATTGTATGTAAAACCTTAAGTTTTAAAAATCTAAACAAAATATCAAATTTTAAAAATTATTAATCAGAGAATATTTACTTTTAGAGAAATTGTTTTACAACATTGTGTAGAATTCTCCAGAAATGAGGATTCTTTGTGTATTAGAAAAAAATTCAATTAATAAAAACAATTGGTAACTATTTTAGGAACATATTTTTGCCAAAGACAAAGTCTACCCTGCAAGAGAAAATCAGAGGCAAAAGAGTTTGGGACAGCACAAGGTGGGTTAGCACTGTTGAAACTATTAGAGCCTTCTAAAAGCCTTCCTTCAAGCTCCACCACACCTCTACTAAATTAAATGACCTTAGGCAAGTAACTTAGCATTGAGTTTTTCATTTACAAAAGGAGGATGATAGTAATAGCCATCTTGCACGGCTGCTAAAAGGATGAGATGAGAACTGACAAAGTCTGACAAAGTCTGTAAGCCACCACAACAATTCCTTTTATGGAATGTCTGCTACCATCATTACTGTAATACAAACACCGCATGGTCTGGGAAGCGTGGCATTTTCAACATGTGCACTAAAACCAGGCCTGTCAGAGTGAGTGCACATGATGTTGGAAAGGCCAAGCTCCCTAGAACATGTTGGAATTCTGTTAAAACAACAGACAAAGGTTTGTTGTTGTAGTAATTCACATTCTATTATTCTAATACTTTCAAATTAATAGAACTATCATTTTTTTTATTTTCTCATTTTACATAGCACATTCTTAAAACATGATCTGATTCCAACCAAAAGAAAAGGGGAGTTTAGAAGACTTAGTTTTTCCTCAAACTAACTTTGAGTTTCAGTAAGTGTTTCACCTTTCCCTCTGAAGATATCTCTACTAAAATATAAAACATCCCCTTTATCGCTAAAATTTGCCTTCCTTGTGGTATTGCCACAAAGTGCTATGGGTAGAAGTATTTTTACAGCTCAAGTCTGTCCTGTTTCTTAGTGGAAGATTAATTGAAAGTTGGACACGACAGCAAGGAGACTTACAATTCTTGTTGTTGTGGGCAAAAAAAGTGACCACGGCTTTTTGAGACTGTTAATTTATGGCCTGACAAGCAGAATGAAGTCACAGGTTCTGCTCTCCTTGGAGAATCTCAAGGAACACCTACCCCTGCCAGGGCTGGAAGTTATGGTTATTTCCCTGACTGTGGAGATCTGACTGAGAAAAAATCCTCACTCTTCTGTATGTGTGTCATTAAGAACAGTGAGGTGGATGCGGTTAACTTGATTAAATGGTACATTTTTATCTTAAATAATTAAGCAATAAAAGAGAAACAGACAGGTCATCTGTTCACAATGCAGATAAAATTATTGACATTTGCACCCATATCTTGAAGTAGTATAATTTCAGGTGATTTTAAATTTGCCTTATTTTAGTTGGTATTGGAAAAGCATCTTTTAAAAAAAGTTCTACAATGAACACACATTACTTAGAAGGGGGAAACATGCTTTCACTAAAAGTTCAAAAGTGCTCAAAAGTGCTCCTGAGTGAAGATTCTAACACACAAATGATTTTGAGAACATGTTCTGGGAGCCTCGTAGTGCGTAGGGCAAACACTGACCCGCCCAGCCTGCTTTGGCAACAGGACTCCCCAAGACTCTCCTTAGGCCATCTTATAGCTTGGCCACAGTCCAGAGAAGATGACAGACTACACAACCTAAAGTACAGCAAAGTGGAGAGAGACTGGGCTCTGGATTCTAATTTCAGCCATTATCTCATTTTAGCCCCATGAGCAAGTTACTTATTATCCATTTCTTGAACCATTTTCTTTTCTCCTTTACTAAATAAATGAAACAAATATTAGATGATTTCTTAAAATTTACAGAAAACGGGTAGCAGTAATGGCCCAACACCAACGACAAGAGAATGCCACACATGCATGCACACATACACCCACACCCCCACACACACACACACTCATATGGCACAAGACTTTTGACTTGCCCTGGCTACTAGCGGTCATCTCAAATAACAACTTTGGCTCAGGAAGAGAGAGAAAGGGTAAATACTGCACTAGCTACCATCATATATATGCTGCTGGCACTTTTTAAAGCTTTGAAATTCAATATAAAAGCAAATTTTTTAGCTAAATAACATCTATCTCTCTATAATTGAGATTCTTAAGGCATGTTGTATCTCACACAGGTAAAATTTCTACCTGTGTAAACAAAAACCCCTCAGATTATATGAATATGGGTAAGGCTAATCTATGCAAAATACATAAAATATAAAATCAATACTATCAATAGTATGAAATATATATATATATTAATACTGGGGATCGAACTCAAGACCTTGCATTTGCAAGGCAGGCGTGGTGCCACTGAGCTAAATCCCCAGCCCAATATGAAATATTTTAAAAGTCCATTAAAAATGGAGTGAAACCAATGGACTATCTTGTCTCCCTCCACTACCTAAAAAGACTGTATTCTTTCCCTTATTATCCCCATATTATGAACATGAGCAGTCATATCACAGCAGTCTCTTTTGCAGTCTCCTACTTGGTGACAGGCAATGTACAAGTCTCTGGGAAAGGTTCCATTTCTGACAAATTACTGGATTATTGGATAACTGACAGTTGAGAAGTAATGACAGAGCTGGATTCAGGAATAAGACCTCTTTAGTAAAAATACCTACTTTTCTGTGTTCTATAAGAGGAGGGAGAGGCATTCCCCAAAACATAGATGTTTGGATTAAGCTGCATCTAGTACTACCCTTTGGAGATTCAGAACGCACACCAAAATGGTAATGGCTCTAAGAAGTTATACAGTACAGGAACTCCTACTGAACTCTATTTATTAGAACTTTAAAGAAGAATGGTAGTAAAAGGTATGGAACAGCAGCTGTAGGAAACACAGTTCATGATGAGTAGCAAGGTTGCTACACAGAATGAAGAGTCGAGTGAGTTTAGAAATCATAAATCAGCACAAGCCAATAGACAACACCCCGCTCCAGGTGTTTGAGCCCACTAGAGATGGCTCATCATCAGTATCCCTCATCCATAGTGAAGAACCAATTATTTGCTGGAAAGGTAAGTTTGTTGAAAGTTAATACCAAAAATATACACCAATATTCTTATTTGTACCAAAATTATACTTAAAGGGTCATCTAGCACACTCTCAACTAGAAATACCTATGATAGTACCAAAGTGCTATCTACTTTTTTTCAGGTCTTGCTATATAGTCTAGGTCAGCCTTGAACTTGCTATACTGCCCAGGGTGACCTTGAACTCACAATCCTCCTTCCTCAGCCTCATGAGTACTAAGATTGCAGTTTTATCCTACAGTATTTACCCACAATGATCAAGAACATGTTTACAAGATTTTTATATCCAAATTCTCAAAACTTGAGTGGTGAATCTCATATATCTTTTTGCAGCACAAATATGTCTTTGTAAGAGGACCTGAGAAAGTCTAAGGTACAAATGTAGCACTAGAATTTATTCCATAATATACTAACGAAGACCCATGGTCCTATGAAAATGGTCTCTTAATGTTAAGACCTTGGTGTCACTCAGAAATACCTATACTAGAGGTACTGTGACATATGATACATTCTTGTTTTGGGGGTTTTTTTTTATGGTACCGGGGATCGAACTTGGGTCCTTGCACTTGCGCAGCAAGCGGCGAAACCACTGAGCTAAATCCCCAGTCCATATGATACATTCTTATACCTAATGTATCCGTGATTAAATGAATGGATGAAAGTAACTTTTAAAATTTAATAGGTTAAATGAAAACTGATGCTATACCAAATTATTCTATTGTAGGAAGCTGGAAGATTGCAAAATCTGAAAACAAATGATCTATGCGCCCTACCCAGTAAGCATATGTGAAGGAGCAGTTATTGAGAATCAAACTCTTATTGCAGATAATATCCCTCATTGAAAATGTGACATTTTTAGAATCTCACAAATGGTAATGATGCCACACACTACTACAAATAAGAGTGTTTGTATTCTTTCTTATGAAAGCAAAGTATTTATAATGTAAAATGAATAAACATTCCATTTTAACCTAGGAGAACATGTTACAGAAAAAAAAATCAGAAAAATTCAGCTGTTGGCCCAAGGTTCTACCCACAATTTTTCTTCCAATATCAAATGCTAAATAAAACCATTTGTGAATAATGAGGATCTCATGTTACTAAATTTTAGGATTTAAAAAATTACAATAGATAACAGAAAATCCCTATGCCTAATTTTTCACTACCATTTGTTCAAAAAGAAATGTAAACTCAAATGGCCTCAGATGTGATAGTGCTAATTAATCAGCAATCATGTACACAGTTTTAGGTTTCAAAATCAAAATCTATGTCTGAAGAAGAGCAGAATAATGGAGCAAGAACTGACCTGGGAAAGAGCCTGGAGTTTCTCTCAACTCTGTTACTAATTAGCTGTTTGACTTCAAGTGTTTGGGTTTATTTTCATACTGTCAAAAGACGGCTAAAGGACTTGGTAGTCCTTTACTTCTGAAGAAATAGATTCCTCTGCAAAATGTGTGAAAGTATACAGAGTATTTCCTTGTCACTCTCCCTGTAGAGCCTCAAACTTTAAAATTTTGATCCACATATTCAAACTACATATGATTATTATTATTATATTTTATTTCTGGACCTTTGAGAACACTTTTTAAGAAGAAACTTTATTGTATTTAAAATGTGTGTTTCCATGTCATTTAGAGCCAAATTGAATAGTTACCCATGTATCCTCATACCTACAGGCAAATATATTTATCCCAATTCAAAGAAAATATATTATCCATTCTTGACAATAGGGGATTTGTTCAAATATAGCCCCACATAATTAGGGCATCAAATGTTGAAACGAAAATAATTCTAGAACAGGCTTTTATGTAAATTTAAAGAGAAAACACATGAAAATAACTGGCATTAATGTACATAGTTCAATGACTGATTACTACCCTATTTCATAATAAAACTAGAATAATATACATATTAAATGCAGACAAGGTATAGTACTTTAACAACATAAGATACTAGTCAAAAGATATACAGGGCACTTCTTTAATCAATTAAAATTGACTTGTTTATAAAAGCAGTTCACTTAAATAGCCTAAAATTTAGATACACTGGATATATGGTCAAGGAAAAGTACAGTTAAAAAGCAAAAGTAAAACAAAATAAAAACCTACCTGAGACCTGAACTATATGGCTAACTTTTCAGGCTCTGGAATTTTAAAGAAAAGGCAAAATGTCCATACATTTATAAACAAATACATTAGCGCAACAAATGTTTCATCATAGTTCAAATAATTTCTTTGGCAGAATGTGAACCCTGCTACTTGAGGTGGAAATAAATTCACCTTTTCTCTAAGGTAGAAAGGTAGTCCTGAATTGGAAAAAGGTCTGATCTCCAACAGAAATCTAATTCCCTACTTGAGAAACCTGTAAATTACAGGACTATAAAATGTAAGAGTACAGACAAGATCAGTAAGAGCTACAGTAGTATCTTTTTAACTGGTTCTTGTCTTTCATTTTTTCTTTCCTTCTAACATTTGTTCTTTCAAATTATTTCCATAGTTTTAATCTCTACTAAATATCTTTGTACCTTGCCTCTTTTTCTTATCTTTCACTCAACTATCAAAAACACCTCTATGTACTTTACGTACAGCAAGAGGAAGTGTATCTGAAAAAGCTAGAAGAATCTTTTTTGTTGTTGTTGTAGCTATATTCTGAGTCAACTCCAACCCCCACCTAAACCATTTATGGGCATCTGTAGTTACTCCAAGAAAAAAGACTTTCTTCCCTTTTTGGGGCAATCTGCGAGTATAGTAGGAGGACAAGTCTAAGATAACAAAAATATTTTTTTATATTTCCAAAGTCAGCATTTTATTAAAAAAGAAAGTAAAAATCCACCCAAAGTAGAGAAATATAAGCCTTAACATAATTCCTAAAAAACAGCAGTCCTATTTTATTCTCTAGGATGATTTGCCTGAAATAAACTGTTTTTTCCTAATATATGAAAATTACATTCACATTCTTTTTTTTTTTTTGGTACCAGAGATCAAACTCAGGACCTTGTGCTTGCAAGGCAGGCGCGGTGCCACTGATCTAAATACCCCGCTCAATTCACATTCTTTTGAGAAAGCCTCTGACATATATATCTTTTTTGTAAAACTGAATTCTCCTGGTATAACAACAGCCATACTGATGATATAATGTTTAAGGAAGAAAATTAGAAATCAAAGGTTGATGTCTTAAGAGAAAACTGAAGTAGCATAATCAGACTAAATGAGGATCTGATTTTCACAATCATGACCTTACAAAACAGTAGTACTCTATATTCAAAAAATCTGGCTCTCAATAATTCTGAAGAACCAAAGGTTCAGCCTGAACAACTGAGCAAAAGATTACTCTTGAAACCAACATTTTCATTTTACATTGATGAAAGTATTTGAAAATACATCAACACTTCACTAACTTCCTAAACAATATTTTTAAAAATCTAATTGAACACTTGCTTGATGACTCAGGTTATCTGTACAAAAACTTACTACACCCGTGTCCTCTCAGCAATGCTATGAAGCCTGACTCAACAGGGCTACTGGTCCTGGCAGAGCTCCACATGGCCCTGCAGGCCAAGGCTGGGCTCTATGCCTTCCCTCTCCTTCCTAAAAGAAGGCAGGGGGACCTTCCCCATTGCTAGTACTTTGCTTCAGAGCTGCAACCCCTCTGATCTTCTACAATGCTCATTTAAACCTTTTAAGAGTTTGGAACTTCTAAATTTTTAGGATCTGTATAAATAAAGAGTAACTGTAGTCTGAGTACACGCCTAAGGTTTTCTCCTACAACTTTAGGCTTAAGCTTCAGTGGAGGGTATGGATGAAGTTAGCTTAAAAGTTCAAAGGCCCTTCTCCTTTATCTTTCTCTGTTGTCAGCTGTATCCCACATAAAAAAGAGAAAGAAATAAACTGTGTTTTAAATTTTCTCAAAAATTGCCATGAAACTCCAAAAGTTAAATTATTAGGCATATGTGATGATGTGATAAGGTGTCTGATTGTCTTAACTGCTATTGCCTTTATTAATCAAACAGAAAATAATTTCCTTACCTATCAACATATGAATATTACCTTTCAGAAAAAAAAAATGACTCTGAAGATAAATATAGTAAGGCTAAACTCATTCTCCCCATGATAAATGCTGCTTTAAAAAACAAGGAAACAGGGCCAGGAATTTAGCTCAGTAGTGCCACACCTGCCTTGCAAGCACAAGGGCCTGAGTTCAATCCCCAGTACCAAAAGAAAAGAAAAAAAAAGGGCAACAATTAAATCTTTCTAAATATCATTTTCCTAAAGGGTTTCTAAATACCATTCTTTAATAAAAGAAACCAAGACTCCTTGGAGTAATGGTTGACTCTAAGGTTGGGGCAAAGAAAATACGACATAAAGGGCCGGGGATTTAGCTCAGTGGTTCCGGTGCCTGCCTCGCAAGCACAAGGTCCTGAGTTCAATCCCCAGTACCAAAAAAAAAAAAAAAGAAAATACGACATAAATCCTGGGAGTCTGAAAGTGCCATTTTTTGTAAGAAAGCACTTTAAAAAATTTTAGGGAACTACCCTAATCTCATAGGGCCCCCATTGAGCAGGAGCAGAGCATGGTGGCTCATACCTGTAAATCTCAGTACTCTTGGAGGCTGAGATAGGAAGATCACAAGTTTGAGCCCAGATTGGGGAACTTAGCAAAACCCTGTCTCAAAAAAAAAAAAGATTTAAAAAGGACTATCATATAGTTAAGTGTGAAAGCCTTGGGTTCAATCCCCAGTAACATTAAAAAAAAAAAAAAGCCCAAACCCCCCACTGGCCAAGTTACAACTATTTGAGCAGCCAAATAAATGACAGTATTAAAGTACAACTATAAAGAATAAAATATCTTGAGGCTGGGGATTTAGCTCAGTGGTGCCACCACCTCCCTTGCAAGAGCAAGGTCCTAAGTTCAATCCCCAGTACCAAAAAAAAAAATCTGTAAGTCTATACAAATCTAAGTAAATTATTGAATAAATAAATAAATAAATAAATGGAGAAGGGACATAGCTTTCTTACAGAAGAATTACAATTAATAAATGTAAGAGGAAAACAAAAATCATTAAAACACCGTAGTAACAATTGCTGCAGACAAGATCACTGATGATAAAATCAGTAGGTAAAGTTTTAAAAAGAAATTAAATATTTGCATAGCCTCAAAGTATCTCCTCTACAAATATTAATAACTGTAGTGATTTCAGCATTATTCACAAATACCCATTGCTCCTGCATGCAGAGTTTAATTCTTTCACTTGAGTGTGTACTAGACCTCAGTGACTTCTTTCTAATGAAAAATCACTGATATTCTTGAAAATGCTAAGAAAGTTGATGTACAGTTTTCTCATCACAAAAATAGTAACGATGTTAGGGAATACATGAGGACTAGCTAGGTTTAGTCATTCCACAATGTACATATACTTCAAAACTTCATGTTGTAGATGATAAATACATACATTTTGTCAATAAAAAATTAAAGAAAGAAAAAAGCAAAAATGTAGTACCTTTAAACTGGAGAAACCTAGCAGACATCACATTAAGCAAGTGATCAAAGTTTACATAACCATTAAGAAGTCATATTGTTATCCCATACCCCTAACATGATGTAATGAGTACACAAACATCATTTGGGTGGTATTCTTGCACAAAATACAACTCAATGAAATCATCAGAAAAGTATCCCATAACTCAAATTGAGGAACCTTTTAAAAACACCAAACAAATACTCTTCAAAAGTGTCAAGGTCATTAAAGACCAGGGAAGACTGATAAACTGTCAGAGACTGGAAGAGACTAAAGAAACATGACAACTAAATGAATCAAATCTTCAAAGAAGAAGAGAAAATGCACTAGTAGAAAAACTGAAAAATCTAAAGAGTCTGTGCTTTGGTTAAAAGTGCCAGTTGTTGGGCCGCGGATTTAGCTCAGTGGTTCCACTGCCTGCCCCACAGGTGCAAGGACCCGAGTTCGATCCCCATACCAAAAAAAAAAAAAAAAGTGCCAGTTGTTAATTCCTTACATTTTGATAAAAGTACCTCAGTAAATTAACCATTAGCATCAGAGGAGGCTGGGTAAAGGTTATGTATGAGAACTCTACTAACTTTGCAACTTTTTATAAATCTGATTATTTCAAAATAAAGCTTTATTTTTAAAAAAACCAAGTTACTTAGTTGTAACAAACACAAATATCTAAGCCACAAAGATCCTTTGTACCATTTAAACTAAATTCCTAATATTTCAGCTTAAAGATTAAGAGGATTTTTTCATGCCAAAAGAAAAAGGTAGGAGAATTCTAAAGAAATGCATTGATGTGTGCACAAGACACATACAAAATAATGCTCATAGCAGCTTTGTAATAAAAGGCTGGTGAACCAAATACCCATCAGCAGCATAATGAATAGAACATAATCATATAGTAGGATACTATACACCTGTGGGTGTGAATGAACTACAAACATCCAGCTATGGTTAGGAGGAAGTTGTCCCTGAGGGTTTGTGTTGGAAACTTGATCCCCTTTGTGGCCAGGTAGGAGGTAAAAGTTCTGAGGTAGGACCTAGTGAGAAAGTCCTTGGGTCACTGAGGACACTGCTCTCTGAAGGGAATGTTGGTCTTCCGGACTGAGTTCTGATGGGAGCAAGCTGTTTAAGGGCAGACATAACCACTGAATCTGTTCTTCTGTCTGGCTGCTTGCTCCTGCACTTGGCTCCTGCCACGATGACATCTGCCATTAAGAAGCTCCAAAGCTACCAGTAATTTTAAATTTGTGAGGTAACTAGTGGGTGCATACGTTTCCCATTTTTTCATTATAATTCATGTTTGTGTTTTAAATATTTGTGTGTGTTTAACATTATTGAAAATATAAGAAGTTCACCTTTTAGTAATACGGCATATCCTGCCAAATAAACATAATTCATTACATGCTGAAAATGTTCATCTCCAATAATTTCAAACTTAAAAGATTAAATTCACCTTACTTCCATGAATCTAAAAATAGCCACTTCTACAAAACACTGCAGAAAGTATCTGCACTCAGAATGTAGACTACTAAAGCAAGCTTAATTAATGAAGTCCAAAGTCATGTTCAAAAATCTCCCTTCTTCATTTAAAATTAAAGAATCTTTTCTGTATCTCTCCTGTCATCCTGGAATAAAATATTTTCTTGCCACAAAAATAAGTCTGTATGCTGGCAAAGACAACTAAGAGAAAGCCACCTGTGCTGCCTCACATAACTGAAAACCCTTGCCTTTTACAGTCAGACCAAAGTTAACACAATACTTTAAGTAAAATGTCTTCATATCATAAAGTATTTTATGGACCTTATATTCTGAAAGCCACAAGTTATTCCTAAAAAGTCCTCAAAATTTAAGATTTCTAGTGTAACTAAGGTTAGTTATTGTACACGGGTATGAAATACAGTACAAAAATCATAGTAGAAGTGCTTACTTTAACTTTTTAATCATCTCTGTGAGCAATAATAGTAAAACCAATGAGGTTCCCCTAATTACAAAACACTGAAGTGGTCTTGGGCTTAATACGCATACCTCTAAATATAGTATTTCAAAAGAGAGCATTGGCCAAGATCTGTTATAATAACACTGAGTTATAAAATACCAAAAGTATGCTTATATAAATTAAGGACTTTAGTCAGCACTTAACAATTTTTTAAATGTAAGTTAACTTTCTAGGTTTACTGTATCCTTGCTCAGTGAGAAATACTTTATTCCACATGAAAATAATAAAAGTCTAGTCAAGTTCTGATTCGAAAGAAAAATCACCTGAAAGGTACAAAATAACCAAGGTAAAGCTGAAAGCCATATTTCCTTTTATGGGCAATCTGCATGGTATTGTGGAATTCTGTTTTTGCAAAACTGTAAAACTGAAGGATCAAGGTCACTGGAGAAATCAAAACAAAATTTTTTAAAAACTTATACAAGGTTTTAGTATTTTCTACAATTTTTCTTCAAAATATAAAAAGCAAACTTTTAAATAATGTATTTTAAAAGATCATAATTTAAACGTAATTTGAATTTAAAAGAAAAAACAAATAATCTAGTTATTCCATCCATCTAAATTGCCTCAGTATTTGTACCCTGACTTCCTGAATCTAACTAAAACATTCCTGCCACTACGCCAGCTTCCTACTCAGGCTTTCTGAAAGGATTAAGGAAGTTCAAGTTCCCCCAGCTAATAGGAGCCAAAATATGAACTGTCTCTTCTGTGTAGCTGTAAGCAGACTAAATCATTCATAAATCAGAGCAGTCTTTACTGATCACACTGGCAACAACCACACTAGCCAGACTTTAGGAGTCAGGACATACTTTTAAAGTAACAGGAGCTTCAAACTATAGACCTTGGAAACAGACTTCTTGGAACCACATTATCCTTAAGTAAATAAACCTCAACTGAATGAAGTAAATTTACAGATAGCCCTAAGAATTACACCGGACCACTCAAGTGTTCCCAAAATGACCCATGGTAAATGTTGCCAGGGTTCCTCCTGCCTGTGTTCATTCAGTTCTCTCCTGAGAGCATGTTTATCCCAGCCCCAAGCTTCACTTTCTTGGTAAATCATTTTGCTTAGCTCACAGTGGGGTAAATGTAGTATTGGCTTTGTATACCACATACTACTTTGGAATCTGTAAATATTTAGTAACAACAACAATAATCAACTGATTATGCAGATCAAGCATTTATAGTGCAGCAAATTATAACCATAAGATTACTACCAGGATGTGATAAAATCCCCAACAGTGGCCAATCCTATCAGAGGGCTTTTTCTTAACCCACATTAGGGAAGATGCAGTAAGGTGGCAATTTAAGGGACTGTTGACTTTTTAGCAGTCTTTGTTTAATATAGCAATTATTTTTTTTAAAAATCATATAAATGAGAAACAATTTTAAAGCAAGAGTACATGAATCTCTGGAATGCATTCCCATTTGGCTCTGACCCTTCCCTTTCCCAGCAGCATGGGAAGGCTGAAAGATCACTATCAAACCACTCATAGATGTTCATTTTTACTGCATTCAGCAGTGCCCATTTCACCTATGGGGCAAAGACAAATCTGAACAAATCACCACTCCTCCACCTATTCTGCTACTACCAGTGTCAGAGGGGGAAAGTGAATGGGAAAGACAATCTAAGGTAAGAAGGAAAAAAAGGGGGTTGTGAGAATCTCAAGGGCTCCAGAGGCTTCCTGGACTGCTATTTAGAACTTCTAAAAAAGGAGCTGGGAGAAGGGAGTATTTCTAAAATGGAAGCTGTTCTTTTGTTCCAGTGAAGAATTTATTTAGCAGGGCCAGTTCACACTCTTCATATCCCTTCTCCTTGTGCCTTTCTGGTTAAGCGGGCAGTGGGGTGACTAATCATTCATACTTCTGGTCAACTTTCCCTTTTGGGCTACTGCCTAATCATGCCTGAGGATCAATAGGATAGGTATTTCACCCAGGGCTACCCTCCAATCTACTTCACCCTGTTTCTGTCCTAAAATAGCCACACAAAGCACAAGCAAAGAGTGAAAAGGTATTAAAAGGACAGAATGTATCCTCCACAAAGCTTTGGAAAATCTGCCTAATAGTATATTATCCATCTTAGTTATGCTAGACACATTACAGCCCATTACAACACAATCCCAGTAGAGCCAAAGTACTACCTTTTGAGATACGGACTGGCTTACTTTTATCAGAAAACTGTGAGACAGTATAGATGCCCTTATTCAAAACTAGGCTATACAAATCAAATAGATTGAAGTATTAAAACTCTAGAAATTCAAAGTAAATTTTTAAAAAGCTGCTAAAAAGCTGAATAATTCTAATTTCAAAATGTTTTTTAGACACTTTCAGTAACATTAACTAGTGAAGTAAAGTCAATATGGACCTGTTTAAGTGAAAAACTGGTCCTAAAACTCTAACACAAAAATATCTAGTTTTCTTATAGAACAACCTGAGAGATCTAAAAGCAGACGCTAATGTGGCTATAAAATAGTGACCAGATCCTGCTGATGTACAAGGTATTTTTCCCAAATTACTGTTCTGTTGTATTATTAGGATGAAACAGCCACTACTCAAAACACTTACCAGAAGTCAACATTCTTAGATGCAAATGCCAAATAGGAATCCTGTAATATGGCCAAAGATTTTAAAAGAGAAAAAAAGATGCTCTACTTAAAGGACCAAGGTACAAGGTTCACCAGCCTGTTCCCCTTGCAGATGCCATTTCAAGTAGACAAGGTCAAAATATCCTGTATCATCTCATACATAGTTCAGGTTGGCTAAACTCACTATGAAGCCCACATTGGCCTCAAACTGGTGGTGATCCTCCTGCCTCAGCCTCCTGAGTGCTAGAATTACAGGTGTGCACCATCACACCCAGCACTTAAGAATCTCTAGTCAAGGCTATTTAGGCTCACTGGATTTCTACTCCTAACTATGGCTTTATCCTTTCTCTTCATTCCCACAATGTCCTTGCTTTTAACTTCCACATGACAATAAATCTTCTCACCATACTCCCATATATTTTGGTTCAATGTTTTTATTTAGCTTTGAATGACAAAAGATGAACTGATAGAAGTCTGGCCATAATACTATCTTTTCATCCAAGGGGGCTCCAATTTGAGTCTGCCTAATTACTAAATTCTGGATCAAACAAAGAATGCTATGAGTATGTAAATTTTAGTGACTAATAACAGAAAAAAAATGACCAGCAATTTCAAACTTGGAGTCACTGCCTAAATTGCCATGAAGTTTTAACCTTTATACATAACATGATATGTAGGTTACCCATAAGTTAAATTAACATAAACTCACTAGCTCATACAATTTCCTCTGCCAAAAATGCCTTTTCTCTGAAAGTTGTCACCTGTACACCCTATTTCAAATCCATTCCTCAACACAATAGAAAGACACTATTACCTAGAACCTCATCACCCAATATACACACATACACAGATGTATTTGTTCTCTCTTTTGTGCAGTAGACTGCTTTTTGCAGATTGTTCTTATCACACAACACTATGGTGGATTGTTTATATGCCTGTCTGTTTCAGTAGACAGTAAGCTGTTTTATTCATCTTTGTGTCCCCAGTACCTACCAGGACCAGGCACATGGTTGGCACACATTAAATGTTCAGTGAATTGAACTGAACAAAATAGCTTTGGACCTGAATACTCCAAACATTTATGCTCAGTTATGTTTTTGGATGGTGAAAGCAAACACCAAGCATGCTGTAAATACAGTTCTTAGATGTATGTGTAAAGGGTATTTTAAAAAGCAGTTTTAAAAAATTTTTCATACTTCTTATAGATTTGGAGACCAAAAAAAGTAAACTGAATTGTCTTAAATATCTTTAATGCTCTGTTAATTAATTATTCTGATAATCAGGACATTCTTTCTCCTATCTGGGAATGGAGATGTTGATTACATGAAAATGTCCACTATCTCCTATTTTATAATCTATTCTCCAACTATATAAAGTTAGTACTTCACCCTTAGATTCAACAGTATCCTTTTCTTTTTTTCTTACTCCAATGAATAGCACTTAAGTGAATGCCATTTTTCTATTTTGCAAAAAATCTGAAAAGAGATCTGGGCCTCATGCCAAAGAGTTGTCAATATTTCAAACAAGATTACCCTACCAAATCAGTCATCTTCTTTCTTCCATTAGGAAAGAGATTAAAATAGAATTACACTTTAAAATGTGAGCTCAATCTTTTAAAACTGCTAAGCCTTTTGTATCCTTTTTTCACTGTTTCTTCCTAACATTAAACAAAAACTGTACCATAGTTTCTTGCCCCAAAGACCTTTTTCATATTCCCATATTTCTTGATTTGTCAGAGATTATTCCACTTAGCAGAGTAAAATGCTAAGTCATGATTTGGCATTTCAAGCATATTCCCAGCAATTCAGGTTAAGTAGAAGGGACACCTGAACTCCATGTTAGTTACATGTAACTATCTTCATCATATATCCATGAAAAAACCAACTACAAGAAAATATATAACTTTTTAAAAATCACTGATGTGGATCTGTCTTTGTAAAGTAGAGCTACCACTCAGAAAAAACAGCTTCTTCTTATTGTTGTGTCATAAAGAGTAAATTATGCCAGGGCTGGGGATTTAGCTCAGTGGTTCCACTGCCTACCTAGCAAGGTCCCAAGTTCAGAAAAAAAAAATTCTTGAAGAGTAAATTATGCCATTCCTAGTGTATGTACATATATCCCAAGATAAATAATCAAGAACACTCTTAACATCCTATTAATGGTAGCCCAAAACTGGTAGCAACCCAAACATCTCCCCACAGTTGGATGGATAAAGTATGGTAGAGCTACAAAATTGATCATTATACAGAAGTATAATAGATAAATCACATAATGTTGAATAAAGTATAATTCACAACTATCTGTTCAACCGTGGACATTTTTTATGCATCCTTCTACATGTATTTTATACTTCAGAATATACAAGCAGTCTGCTAGCTTCAACACTCTAGCATGCATCCACATATAAAATCTTCCACTTATAGCACTTGTAGGTCTATCTTTCCATCACCAGACTACGAACTGCTTGAGAGTGGAGATTGATTTTACTCATTTTGGGGTTCCAAGAACAACACAGTACACAGCAAATGTTCATCAAAAACTGAATAGATAGAAAGATGAATGAATTATGGGCAAAGGAAAATCTCAATGTAAATGAATCTTCATGAGACAAGAATGTAAGTCACTTGCCTTTTCCTATATATGGGCAAAAATCATATTTAAAAAGTCAGCCCAATTTTCAACTAGTTTATACATTCTCAAATGCCCGTTTCTAATAAACTGCTCTATCTGAATGCAGGATAGTTTTAGTATGTATTCTCTCTGTCTGCCTAAGCTCAGTTCAGGTGCCAAATTCTGCTTTTCTCTTTTGCAATAAGGCTGCCAGACTCCTAGTTCTCTAACTATATTAATAATTATTTAATTTAAAAACAAAAACACATGTGCAATCCTCTTTATGAATTTGCCTCCAAGAGTTATAAAATGTTTCTCCATTAAAAAGCACATCTCAGCTCATCCTGCTGTTCTTGGAGTTGGGATGCTTTCCTCCTCCCAGTTCCCTGTCAGTCTGCTATGGACCATAGGCTGAAATTAGCTATTCATTACATGTGAAGGAACGCTGGCTGGAGCCAAGCCCTGCAGAGAAAGAGTGCTATTTTACATGTCAATTTCAGTACCAAAGCATCTGCTACCTTACTAATATGTATATTTAATGTCTCTGCATAATGTACAGAATTATATGCTGCTCATTTTTGTTCTCATACTACACACTCTTAAGTAGCATTATTCTAAATTACTGCCTTTGAAAAACTTGGAAATTTTTTAGGTCTATTCCCATTGTCTGTAACGGAGCACAAATGAATGGTGTACAGAATATTAAAAACCAAAAATTCATGACTCAGAGCAACAAAAAAAACATAGTGTCTGACCTTCAATTATTAATGCAATTTATTTTGTATTCTAGATGCTTTATTCTTGAATATAGTTTTACATTAGGGTGCTTTGAGACAAGGAATAAATGCAAAAGATTTGTTCAACATTCAACTGCTACTGGTAAATCAAGAACACTAAAATTGTTCTTCTGGAAAATTTGTACACTTTTTAAAAGTCATATTTCTAACATGTCTGTCTTTATCAGCAATAGATTCCACATTAAAAGTGTAATTTTTTCTATAAATTGCAACAATACATGTCACTGACTAAGCAACTGAATGGGTGGGCCAAGAAAGAACTAATATACTAAGCCAACTTTTAATAGTACAGTCCTCATAGTATAAACTGCTTTTATGCATTAACCTTCACATTCAGAAGGAAACTGAGAATGTTCAATAAATAAGAACCACCCTGGCCAGGCACAGCTGTGTGTGTCTGTAGTCCCAACTATTTGGGAAGCTGAGGCAGGAAGATTGCTTGAGTCCAGCATGTTTGAGGCCAGCATGGGCAACATAGTAAGAATCCATCTTTCTCTGTACCCAACTACTACCCCTTCCAAAAGGTAAGAACCACCTTGAATGGCAGTATCATACTACTCAAACCTAAATGATACAAGATTATAATGAAGTTGTAATGCTTGTGTTAAAAGAATTACAAGTGCCATAATGGTTCAATAATCTAAATTTGTCTACCACAATTAGTACTACTATAATTAATAACTTGTTCAGGTAAATAAATCAGGTTACCAGGCTTTATAAATTATCCACAGTTGTTAATGAACGTTTCCCCTTTAGTTGCAAGAGGTTACCAGTGGATTTTAGTTTTGTGCTGCCTAATACTAGATACAGGTTTATTGATATGATATTCGTAGATAGATCAGTAACCACCTCAGGTGCCCGAGGAGAATGACTAGCATTGTTACCATTTGGCTTTTACTCAAAAAGCTAAAACATAAGGCCTAAAAATTCAGTAATAAACTTTAAAAAAGGTCAAACTGGTTTTTTTCTTGGATGCAGAAGTTCAGGTTTCTGTACACCAAGGAAACAAATCCACAACCGCCATGTTCACTGCCATCAATCTCACTACGTTTTAATGTGCACAGGCTGTCCTATGATGCTGAAATAACCCTAGTTCCTCTTCTTCCCCTCCTTTGTGCTGTAGGGTCTTTTTGCCTGGTTTTCACCTGATTTTGTAACAGCTATGGTAATCTGGACTGTGTGCACCTTCAGACAAGTATTCATACTCACTTAGCCTTCAGCTCCCCTCTCCTGCAGGGACAGGCAGGGCAAGATATAAGAGTGATGCTAGGTCAACAGACAAAATCCATGCTAACTAATAAGCAACAGAGGGAGATGCAACCTGATGTAATCAAAACATCAAGACTGTTAAGACAGATCAGTTGTGCTGTTTCTATATTCCTGAACAGAATCAGCTCTATTTTTGAGGAGCAAGAACCATCCAGATTCCTCTACTTTCTGGCACTTTATCACAACTGCAAGTTTATATTTTTCATACACTTAACATTTATCTCTCCACTAGAAGGATGAGGGTCATCCATCCTAGCACAATGCCTAATCTTTAGTAATGATTCAATAATTGTTTGCTGTGAAAACATGTGAGCACGAGTACTAGAAGTAAGAGTTGGTAGGAACTATCATACAAACCCACTTCAATATGACCTATCACCAGACCACAAAAGTCAGTGGAAAATAAGGGTTCTATGAGTAAGCTAGCTCACAGTCTCATGTCAGGGTCTGCAGGACATAGAAAGGTTTATGTGTTTAACGAATAGTGTGGCACCAAACTGCCAAAGGTCTTATACTATAACAACCCAACCAGGAGTAAAAACTAAATTGGACAAAATATTCTTATCAATCTGTAAATTTAACACTTAAAATTACTACTACCATAGTTTTTAGTTAAAGCACAGGTCAGCTAATGTCCCTGCTGCATCAACATTTCATTTGGTGATAATTAGTAGATGAAGTTTTATAAATATTTTATAAATTATTTTAATATTTTATAAATATTATTAATATAATTAATTGGTCATCTTCAATATCAGTTTTTTTCAGTGCTAAGGCTCGAACCCAGGGCATTGCACATGCTACACAAGTGCTCTTCCATTAAGGTACATCCCCAGTCCCCCAATATCCATTCTAGACTACACAGCAGAAGTAATTTTTAATTGACAATGTTCCACCTTAGTTATACGTCAAAAATAAAAAGCAAAACTAAGTTCTTTGTCATCTAAAACAACCACCACAAACTAACAACCTTAGAAAATATAATAAATCAGCTTCCTATTTAATCAACAATGATTTTAAAATGTAATCCTTAACAGTTGTTTAAAATATGCATAACTAGGTTTGGAATAGTTATTCTGATTTAAAGCAAAAGCACATCTGTTTATGAGTAAGTAAATATAGTCTGACAGCAATTTGGAACATCTATCAGAAGGAATCAACTGCAAGCTTAATAAGCATTATTTGTATTCTACATAATACTCTATTTGTTCTTTATAGCCACTGCAGTAATAAAACACACTCAAGCTCATTTAGTGTGTACTAAATCCAGGGTACCTAGGCAAAACACTGAAAATTCCATTTGGATGGTTCCCAGCCCATACAGCCCAACTTTTAAAAGTATTACTACCATCTGGCTACTTGTCTGTGTTTACCAAAACAGTAGCTGTGCACACATTTCTGTAGCAGCTGTGGTCAAAAACTTTAAATCAATCTATTAGGCTAAATAAAAACTCTTCAAGGGAAAAACAAATATAATATTTTGAATATATACTTAAAATAAATTCTATTACTAGCTTTAATATCAATCCCTAAGGACAAAAATAATAAGATTTTAAGTTGTATTTCAAACATCTTTATACTTCCAATCATTTATCAAATAAATGACAGAAGGTCCACAGAAGTCAAATGATTTGTCCTAAGTCTGACAGCTAGTGGCTGGACTCTGTCCAGAACATAGTATCTTCTTGATTTCCAGTACAAGGGTCTTTTCACAAAATTGTTTCATCTGAATACTGGGGTCCCAGAAATTGAAATGTGCCATGGGAATGTAACATTTAATATGGCCAGGTTAAAAGTACTTTAAGAGCATATATCATTTCCATTAAGTATAATAGCACTTCATAAATTATAAAATTTAAGTTATATTTTGTAACTGTGGTAAGTTTAAAGCATCCTATGAAACTTGTAAAAATTTTAATTTTACAAACATTTTCCATTTCTTTTTTCACATTCTTCCCTAAATCCTTCCATAAAAACTAAGTCTATGGGGATGGGACTGTAGCATTAGGCCAAAAAAAAAAACTAAGTCTATAAACCAATCTTATTTTTGTGGTCAAGAGGCTAATCTGCCACTTCAGATCCAGTGTTAATTTCTTATACACAACAGCTAAATGCCATAATGCATTTAGCAGAAATTTACCATAATGCCGAAAGTCTTTCCTAATTAGAACTATCAAACTTTGAATTGATGCTTTTACTAAGAAACAAACATAACTCCCAAATACAAATTAGCAGATATTTCCTATGCTTTAAGAGAGGGGAATAAGAGGTAGTAAGCCAAATGTGTTCTATATAAATCTTTTGTTATTAGAAATCTAACAAAATTTAAGAAAAACACATTTTCAGGGCATAGTAGGGAATAAACTTATTTGTGTTAAGGAGTCATTATCGTTGATTTGACCAAAATGAATTCAGTTTCCTTCTTTCTTCCTTTCTCACAATTCCCAAGAAGAAAAAATAAAATAAGCTAACAACCTATCAACACTAAGTATGTGTTCCATTCTCCTACATGGAATACTAAACTTTCAGGGAAAAAACTGGACATCAAATTATTTGGAGGAAAAGGTATGGTAGGGATGGTTAGTACTTAATAGGTGGTCTCTGTTTTGTTGGCTGGAAATTTATGTGAGAGCATGAGAACTGAATCGAAAATCCCAACCTAAAGACTTTGATGTACTTCTTTACATCACACAATGGGAAAATAAGTGTTGGTGCCAGTAGGAAATATCCAGAAGAAACTCAGGGATTAACATCAAAATTACTGAGACAAATGAACAACAGGGTATACAGTACATCCATTATTTCACAGGTTCCTCACAACAAACAGCCTGTAAAGAGTTGTTAGTGGAGTGGGACAAGCTTTATTATTCACATCTGACATAAAGTAACTCATGGAGGCTAGATCACGCATCAGGGCCCAAGGATAGTTAAGCCAACTGCAAAGCTGTGGTGAGTCAAAGACTTTTTGGTACTCAGTCCAATGGTCATTCCACAGCAGCACCACCCTAGTTCATTTCAGCAGTTTCAAGTAATATTTAATAATAATGCAAAGCTATGGGCCATGCTTCATTCTTCTCACCTGTTTTTGCTCTTCTCTCTTAACTCTTATCAACTTGGTGGCTCAATTTGTAAGTATTGCTGCATAGGTGATCAGGATTCTATTTAACCACTTGTGTATATTAGCACAGGCTGAAGTTTAATGTTTTGGAGAAAAGGGAAGCAAAATTGTTTTTGAAATTCTCTGTAAAAAAACAGCCTGTTGTATTAGAACAAACAGCAGCTTGTTCCTATCAGCCCTTTGTTTGACAAGTCTGGGCTGGCTAGAAAGGTCACTTATGCCTCAAAGCATCAAATTAACATTTGAAGACATGAATTTTAAAAATGGCTATTTGCTTCTGTTCTGTGAATGGCTAATATAGTTCACAAAAGCAGAAAGGAGAAAAACTCACTATAGTCATAGCCAAGTTCCAAAAAACACCAAAAAGCAGTAATAAAAAAAGAAAAAAAGAAAACATAAAATTTTCTTCAGGTAAAATGAACATGGATTATATGTCCACGTCAACATAAGCGTCACTCTTTAATAGAAGAATTAAGAGTAGGTGAAATAATCAAACTTTTAACCAGATCACTATCTAGTTACCATAAGGTGATTTTTTGACATATCATAAAGATCATTAAATAAGAGTCTTCCCTTTCATCCATGAGCCTTCTGCCCCAACAACAGTAATAACAGCACAGGAGAAACTCCCAATTTATTTAGAACTGCCTTGGTTAAAACAGTATTTTTTTCTTTAAGTTCCTATTTGTTCTCCCACCCCAAGCCCATCTATGTTCTTGTATATTTGAAATACAAGTTACCGTTACTAACTATAACCTTCAACTTAAATATTAATTCAAGATCAAGAAATATTTGAGTTTCATTGGAATTATCAAGGTATAGGATGTCAGAAATTCATTATAGAGCTCTTTAAAAGCCACTCACTTTCATTATAGCTCATTGCTTACACATATATACTAGTAATATTAAAAATAGTCTATAATATAAAAATATGACTTATTAAAGATTGAATATAAGATTTAAAGTTAATAAAATATTATAGCAGGAAATAAAATTTGAGAATTTCACTAATTCCTCAAAATATTACTGAAAATTTGGAGAAAATTTCTGAAATAAGGAAAAAAAATCATTATCTATTCAAAATAAGTGCCAGGTAAATCAGCATGTTGAAGAGATATCTACACTCCAGTGTTTATTGTAGCAGTATTCATAAGGCCCAAGACATAGAATGTCTTGTGTCCATCTTGTGTCTTGTGTTTAAGTGTCCATCAACTGACAAATAGATAAAAGAAAATCAGGTATATGTGCAGGATGAAACACTCTACTTCCATAAAAAAGAATGAAATCTCATCTGTGACAGACAATATGAATAGAAATGAAGGTCATTATGTTAAATGTTGCTTTTTAAGTCAGGGATAGAAAGACAAGAACTGCTGATCTTACTTGTATCTGGAATTTAAAAGTTGATCTCATAGAAGCTGAGAATAGAGTAGTATTCACCAGAGATCGAGGAGAGCAGAAAAGAGAAAGGGAAAGGGAGTGGTCAATCGATGGGTATTAAGTTAATTAGTAGCAAGACATTCTGATGTCTACTGCACCATAGGGTGACTATAGATGACAATATGGTGCTGATATTTTCACCACAAAGATGTGATTTTTTGTTTTGTTCTGTTTTGTTTTTGGTACTGGGGATCAAACTCAGGACCTTGCGCTTGCAAGGCAGGCAGTGACAAAGTTGTGATATTTAAGGAGATAAACATGCTTACCTTGATTTGAACATCACACAATGTATATCTGTATTGAAACAGCATGTCACCCCATAAATATGTACAGTTGCATATCAATTAAAAACTAACCCCAAAATATGAAATTATTGTATATAATTAACTCATCTAGAAATGTTCTATAATGTCATTTAGTTCATAAAATCATGTCTCGATACTGCTGTTTCCTCAAGCTCCTTCCCACCTCTCCTCTCTGCCGAACTCCTTATAATCCAGTTTCTCTTTTAAATATGTCATGATGAGTATTCTGCTGGAATTAATGATCTCTGAACACAGTCTCCAGCATTTGACACTATGCCATAAAAGCCTTTAACTTTGTTTCTGTTACACTGCCCTGGCACTAGTCTTCACTGACCTCTCAAAACACCTCCACGCAAACTCCTTTCACTTATTATTTATGTATCTAAATGATCCTTAAGTATGAGCTCCCTTCCTAAAGATCTCCAATGTACAAATCCTGAAGACGTTAGGCACACAAAAGATGAAGTGACTGGTCCCCAGCAGAGCTGAGCAATGGAGTGGCCCTGCCCTTGGACTGTCTTCAAACCTTAGCACAGTTAAATTTCCTCTCTCTGAACAACAGCCTCCATCCCCACATCTTCCACTCCAACCACTACATATACATACACAGTACACAGTGTTGGCTGAATTTCATCTTCATCCCTATTTTCTTCTGATCACCATCAGTCTTCCCTCATTAAATATTTGCTGGGTACCTATACACGGACAGTGTATATTTACAAGTACCAATACCTCACTCTAACACCTCCCACTCCACAGGTACAGAGTTGAATTTATCTCCTTGCCAAGTCTGCACCACTTCCAGATCGATCACTTTGGCCTTTTTTTGTGTCATTTTGGCCACAGTGGATCTTGCCAAGGACTTCCTCTAAATTTTCTCTCTTATCTGTTAGCTTTTCTTCATTCTCAATGCTGTTTCACAGCAGACCTCACCTCCCACCTCAAGTAAATGGTGTCTTCACCCTGTTCCCCCATCCCCCAAATCAAGCACAGCCATTAAAGCACAAGTCACAGCACAGCATTTCCCTATGGTAAGACTAATGGATGTTCTGCCAGAGGTGGAGTTATATTAGGAAACCTGAGGGCTTTGAAATTCTCGTCCCGATTTTTTTAACTTTTCCTCTTTACATTTTCTACTTCAAACTCAACCTCCCATGTTATACGTATAAAGTGTGTGTGTACACACACACACACACACACACACACACACACACACACAGAGTCTATAGCAGTGGTGGCGAATCTATGGCATATAAGCTGCACCGGCCACACAAAGCCCGTTCTGTCAGTACACGGGCCAAGTGTATGACTTGTTTTTTCTAAACCAAAACCTCAGTATTCAAGTTTAATTACAGTGTTGGCACTTTGTGTTAAATAAGTGAGTTTAGGGTTGCAGTTTAGGCACTGGGTCTCTAAAAGTTTCACCATTATTGGTCCAGAGTAAATCTAGAAAACTAAATTTTCCTTGGTTGCGTCTCCCTATAATTATTATAATATGGTCATGTGAAACAGATCAATTCTGATTAATTACAGATTTACACATTTCCAATTAAAACACCTGATTAATTCACCTGTTTATTGCTAGGTTTGTTTTTTTTTAAAAAAAAAAAAAATTTTCTTTTTGGTACCGGGGATTGAATTCGGGACCTTGCGCTTGCAAGGCAGGCAGCAGAACCACTGAGCTAAATCCCCAGCCCTTTAAAAAAAAATTTTTTTTCTTTTCAATTAACTCTAGAGAAGAGCATGTGCACACAAAATCTAAGAATTCAGTAAATGTCTCATAATATGAACCTCAAATAAGTGGCAACACGACTGTCCCTCTCACATATAAATGGGGTTTTTAACAGAGGTTTTCCTCATATTTCAAAAGATAAAATGATACAGATATAATAGGTCCAAGAAACTGAGGTACATTTTTCTCTGAATTGCTGAGGATTTGTTTTGTAACAGTGGCAATGGCTAGAGTGGGAAATCACAATGTTTCCTCCTCTTCTCATGACTAACAGTTTGCAAAGGAAAGGAGAACAAGTCACAACTTAATAGCATGAAACTACTCCAGAAAGTGAGGGCAGACTTAGAATGGGGGTGAAGG
Organism: Heterocephalus glaber; assembly: GCF_000247695.1. The sequence goes on from NW_004624815.1 coordinate 8,588,203, forward strand.
GAGGCTGGCACTAAGAATGGAAGGAACAGATACTATTAAAATATGGAGGTACCTAATAAAACGTGATGGTATTCTCTATCCTTCAAATATTTCTGGCATCCTTATCATTTTAAAAAAGTCTAAAAGAACCACCAAAACAGCTCTTACAACTCAGGAAAATTACCATTTTCCTGAATTCAGTTAGGAACCAAAGAAACAACGTGATTTAGTTCCAGTAGCACTCATGCCTCTCTTACTCCTTTTTACAGACGAGATGGGACATGTCATAATGCCCTTGATTCACCTTCCTCCAATAAAAGTTCTCTGAGAGGTACTGCTCATCATAGACTCAAAGTCTTCTGTGGTTCCATGCACAGTGAAGTGTTGAAATTTAGCAGTTTCATCCCTAACCTGCCCAGGAATTCTCATCAAGGTATATAGGAACTGAGGAAGCCATCTTCTATAGTTGGATAAAGGGTTGGCTCATATGAAAGAGGTAAGATATATATCATAAAATGCCATTTTTATGGACTGGATCAGAAAGAATCACTTTCAAGGCAAGAAGCTTGATAATTTATGATAAGAAATATATTAAAATACTGATTACTTTTAAAAATCAAGAAACACTAGAATATAAACACCCAAACCTAAAAAATATAGACAGTTTAATCATTTTGCAACCATTGTAGTAAAGACTGGTTCAGGCATGAATCATCAATACAGGATGTCTAGGGGGAAATTTTGATGAAGAGCAGGATATTTTCTTGCTCTTAAAGTGTGTCCCCATAAGACTGCTTGTTAGTTCCAAGATTAAAAAAATAATATCTAATTAGTGAAGAAATTGTAAAACACTTTTTGAGTAAAACATGTTTTTTTCACAATTAACACTACCAACATGGGGCAGGTAGATTTCATGTGCTTACAACTGTGGTACCCTGAGGAGGACACATTATATAGGTAGTACAGTGGTACCACAGTTCATGAATGCTTTTGTTTCAGAATCATGGAACAACTTAAGTTAGTGAACGAAAGTACCACTGTATTTGAGTAAGGAATATATAACCTGAATCGAATCATGAGAAAACATAGGAACCCCAAATAGGGAATGTTCCATTAGAAAAACTTGAGAACTCTACTCCTTAAAATGTCAATTGTCATAAAAGATGAAGAAACTCTGTGGAAATGTTGAACAGTGAAGCAGTCTAAAGAGACATGACAACTGATGTAGGGATGGTTCAATATACGAAAATCAATCAATGTAATACACTATATCAATAGAGCCAAGGACAAAAACCATATGATTATCTCCATAGATGCAGAAAAAGCATTTGACA
>NW_004624815.1:8592184-8646837 GCF_000247695.1 Heterocephalus glaber
AGTAACAAAAGAATAAATAAAAAGAAAAGGGATGAAAGAAAGGAATTAAGATGTGTTATGTACATATACCAACTCCCTACAATGACTCTAAACATTTTGTACTACAAACATGTACTAAAAAACTGATCTGAAAAAAATCAGAGAGGAGGGGGGCAGCTCATTTGTTGAGGATAAAGTAGAGGAGGTGGCTTTGAGGAATAAAACGTTGTCAACCTGTATCAAAATTCTTTATTACACTGGGGGAAATATTTTTTACCACTTTTGTTAGGTGGATATCCAATCCAGGACCTAGGCAAGCAGCTCTACAACTGAGCTACACACTCCAATCCTCCAAATTTTTAATGGTAACCAAATAATGAACTTTTAAACATATGATATTGTTTTGGTTTCCAACATTCTTGCTTATTGCTTTCATTTTATAATTCTGGGCAGAAGGCTCATTGGCTTGTATGATGTGTGCAGTTCTGAATGCATAAACAGCCATCCTATGAAAGTGGAATGCAGAATTGGAATAAAGTGGAGTTTATCATATGGGTGATACCATCTCATTGGTAGCAATATCAATTGCTGAAGATTCTTCTTCTTTTTTTTTTTTTTTTTTTTTTTTTGGTACTGAGGATTGAACTTGGGTCCTTGCACCTGCACAGTAGGCGGCAAAACCACTGAGCTAAATTCCCGGCCCTGAAGATTCTTCTTATATTCTTCACTAGCAAAGAGTTGCCTGAATCATTCAGAGCTTTGTTTTGTTTTATTTTGGTACGGGGATGGAACTCAGGACCTTGGGCTTGCCAGGCAGGCAGTGGAACCACTGAGCTAAATCCCCAGCCCTAGTTTTTGATCACCTAAGGTAAGAAGTTAGCACAAATCCATCTTCTGTAATGGCTTCTTAAATAACAAATCAGACTGTTCAGTGCCCACCCCCATACACTGCCCAGCCTCAAACACCAGCAATCTCCATTCCCCTGCAATTTAGCCTAATGCCCAATACCATATTACAATGATAGTTTCTCTGTGAGGCCCCCAAAACAGCTATATATTTAAAAGCACCAGAAGCTTCTATATAGAAAACATTTTAAAAACTTATTTAAGTATAAAATGTGAAGATAGAACTCCATTCTGGAACCAGCAGGCTGATGTGGGTGACAGAATGGAGATCAGAAGGAAAAAAAAATACCCAAAGGCTTGTGTGGTAAAGGTGCTTGTCCTTTTTACTGTCTTGTGGATGGAAAAGCTTTCTGGTTCCCTCTTAAATTATTGCTTTTCATTTATTATTTGCAGCAACAAATGAAGTGACATGGTTTCTACTTATTAAAAAATAACACATTCAAAAAACTTATTTAGGTAATTTTTCTTTCCATCTGATATTAAATGACTCATCTACTGGTCTAGGAGTAAAATCAAATGTCTATAACATCATTAAAACTTTCAGATACACTGTAAGAAGCTGAGGCATTAATATCATTTTGTGATCTTTAACCTGTTCAAGAACTTAGTCCTACAATGCCATTATACAATTTCCTAATTTCCAAAGTGTACATTAGGGTTTTTTTGCGTGATCACTTTCTAGTTCTGTTATCAATGTTCAGTGTGATGCCTTCTAAGCCAAAGTGAAAGAACTTAAAAGTTACTATTGCAAACTAAAAATTCTGGTGTGTGCAGCTCCTACATGTTATATCCAGATGTCCACAAGAGCCTAATACATGCACAAGTGGGGCTTTTGGAAGGTGACTTTGTTTTGAGAACAGAGCCCCAGGGCTCTGTGCTCCAGAATGGCTGCCTAGGAAATTTGTTCCCATGGATTCAGTTCATAGTACTCAGCGATGTAATCATTCAGAGCTCTCTGGAGCCATGGCCCAAAAGGGCCTGGATACTGCTTGAGCTGGCAACAAACTTTGGCAGCATGCACTTCATGCTTGTTTTACAGGCATGCAGAATGTAAGAGGTGTGGGGTCAAGAAAGGGCTTTGAAGGCCAGGTAGTGTATCCCTGAGAGGGGATACATTAAACTGTGAGAATGAAGCCAAATGTGCAGTGAAGACAGTGGGAAATTGGAGAAGTCAGGGATGGGGAACTTCTTAAGAAAGCTGCATGGAATGAGCAAAGCCAGCCCAAGAGAGAGGCCATGAAGGCTACAACCACCAGCAATGCCATAGGGGCAGAATTGGGCAAGCTGTTCGGAATTCACATCTTTGCCTCAGTTGCTGGACATGGAGCTACAGAATTTAATGTTTGCCCTGCTAGATTTCAGTTTTGCTTTGGTCCCATCAGTTTCTATCCCTCTATTACTCCTTTTTGAAATGGAATGTTTATCCTGTATCACTGTATGTTGAAAATATTCACCTTTCTTGTTGATTTTTACAGGTGCTCACTGCTAAGAGTTTGCCTTAAGTCTCAGAAGAGACTTTGGACTTGGATTTTTAGCAATGCTGAAACTGTAAGGTCTTTGGCAACTCTTAGAGATGGACTAAATACATTTTCCATGAAGGGAAGTGTATGTGTCTTTTGGGAGCCAGGGGAAATATTATGGTTTATATCTAGATGTCCCCTAAGAATCTCATACACCCAGAGAAAGGGCTTCTGGAGGGTAACTGTATTATGGGAGCTTATAGCAGACTGCTGTTAGGAGTGGGGTCTGGTCAGGAGAGGTGGGTCATTGGAAACTTGGCCTGGAAGGTTAATCTCTCTCCCAGCTCCTCCCTTCAGTGTACTTCCTGTCCTCCATGCTATAAGCAGCTTTCTCTACAATGCCCCTATGCCATACCATCCTGCCTGGGAGACAGCCAATCATGGATTGAAAATAAAACTCTCCTCATTTAAGTTGTGGGTGTCAGGTATTATGTCTCAGTGACAAAGGAAGTAACCAAGACACTGCAATAACCACAATGTTTGTATAGACCTTACAGTTTATAAAGTACTTTACAATACATTTGACACACCAATCTTGTGAGATGTGATGTTTTTACAGAAGAAACTAAAAGTTCAAAGACATCAAGTGATTACCCAAGTCCAAACTTCTGGAAAGGGGCAGAGGAATTCACAGCTAATTCTAAGCCAATTACACACTTCATTCCATCCCAGATCGACCCATTATCTGTTACATATCCTACTCTGTATAATTAATGCAAACAGGGGGTAAAGGCAGCATATTACCACTTTCCTAGGGAGCCTATCCCTTGGGACAGGTAAGCCTTGACACAGAGGGTTACACTATGTGGAAAAGCAATGATACAGCACAGCTGAAACAAACAACCAAAACCTGAATTTTTAATGTTAATTTAAATTTAAATAATAACATGTGGCTAGTAACTACCTTATGGGGCAATGCAATTCTGTACTAGGAAGACTGGAAGCAAAGCTTAATCTTAACATCAGAATGTTGTTGCCTTGAGCACAAATGAAAAAGAAAATAAACCTCAGAATGAGCCCAGAGCATAGCACTAGTTCATTCGATGGTTCATGGGAGCTGGAATGGATGTGATACCATCAGTAATGACATAACCAATAAGATACTAGTAGAATTATCTCTCAATCTTGGTAAATGTCTCTGGCCAGCTAAATCCAAGAGGTGACTGCAAAAGCCAAGTTCTGTTGATAGTATCAATTACAAAGGGAAAAGAAACCAATTCTACTTTATAGGCTGCAGTGACTTTTCTGGTAGAAAAATCATCACTCTGCATAGAAAATACTAAATTATAAACATGAGCCGACAGATGAGAAAAGCAAGGTGCCTTAATAAACTGGACATTATTTCTCTAAGGATAACACTAAATCCATGCCATGAAGAATTTAGAGAAGCATTCCATCCTATCACATTCCCCTTACTCTGTCCTTAACAGTACCACATCCATATCCTTATCCCCTCCATACACCACATTCCTCCAAAATACGTTTTCATTTGTCTTTCCTCATTCACCTAGCAAGGCAGGAGATTTATTTGAATAAAAATGACAGAAGGATTCCACATCAAATTCTTCTTTGTGCTAGAATCACTAAGCCTTTCAAAAACCCCTGGATAGGTTTTTGAGCTTATGAACAAAAGCAGTCATCATTTCCAATGCCTTTAGCATAATCCACATTCAAAGCACTTCACTGGTAATAGTAATAGGACTGGACTGCAATCAAAGTCTGAAATCTTGGTTCCCATTCTTTGCCTACTAGATATTTACAACTCTGAAAATGACTTAATTTTTCATTGCCTCAGTTTTTTTTCATTTGTAAATTGATGGAATGGTTAGATCATCTCTAAAATAACTTCCAGTTCTGAAATTACCATTCTTAATGGGTTCAAGGTCTTTCTTGGACCTTAATATGACAAAATAACATGTTTTGCTTATAAAGCTAAACTGTGATAGGTAGAATCTGCTTCACATATACACAGACCAACAATCTACTCATTCTCCAAACTCTGAGTATACCAGTTCTTTAAGTATAAAAAAGACATTCATGCATGTATAGCAATTCAAAACAAAAGTCCTTTTAACTATGAAAACTAAAAAGTACATTCTTTAAGAGGTAAGGACCCAACTACCTACACTATAACAACCTGAAGTGCCAAGAATGGCACTGGCCCACATTTTCATATTTTTCAAACTCTATTCACACACTATAGTCACAGTTTTTCGGCCTTTTCAGCTTGTGTGTTTTACAGTTCTGAACCTATATCCTCTAACAACAACTGTTATGGTTTCAATGTTCCCTCTAACACTCAAGTTGAAGTTTAATACTGTAATAGTATTAAAAGGCAGAAACTAAGATGTGATAAGGTCATGAAGTCTCCACCCTTATGAACAGATTAATGTCCTCATCTTGAGAATGGGTGAGTTATGACAGGACTGACACTGTTATAAAAACTAGAGGTATAGCCAGGTGTGGTGGCACACCCCTGTGATCCTAGTATCTAGGAGGCTGAGGCAGGAGGATTGCCATGGGTAAGGCCAGCCTGGGCTACATAGTGAGTGCAAGGCCAATTTGAACTACATAGTGAGACCCTGTCTCAAAAATACAAATGAACCAAAAAGAAGTGTAGTTTAGTGGTAGAGTACTTGCTTGCAGGCACAAAGGCCTGAATTCAATCCCTAGGACTGGGAAAGGAAAAAGAATGATGTTCTCTTGTAATTTCCCCACAACCCCTGCCTCTCTGTCTCCCATTCCCTTTACCACATTATAACACAGCAAGAAAGTCCTCATGAAATCTGGGCCTTTCATCTTGGGCTTCTTAGCCTCCAGAACCATGAGCCAAAAAACTATTGTTTATGACTTTCCCAGACTGTGGTATTCTCTTATAGCAGCAGAAAATGGACTGACATTACATTTAAAGGCGGTAAAAGAATAGCTTTTCTACTTAGGCAAAATTTATTTGGTATAGGCTACATGAGGGCAAAGAATGGGGCATAGCTAAACTAAATCACTTCCCAGATGATAGATCTACAGGGATCAAACATTTGGTAGATGGACCTACAGGCATCTAACATTTGATTCATACCGCATGAGCATCAGGTCCTAACCACATGCCTAAAAGGCTTCCTTGCTAGTCACTCATCATTTCTGAGAGAATCCCCAAAAAGCAGTACTATCACACCCCCAGAAGATCAGATGTATAGTTTCTGACAAACAGATAATCATCTAAGAGGAAGATCAAAAATAGCATGATACCAGAGGCTTGGACTGGGGATTTAGCTCAGTGGTTTCGCCGCCTGCTACGCAAGCACAAGGACCGGAGTTCGATCCCTGGTACCAAAAAAAAAAAAAAAACCAGAGGCTGTGGCTCTGCAGGTTACTATTGTGGGAGCTTCTAAAATGTTTAAGATATTTCATAGTTTCAGGGAGTGGGAACAATGAAGCCATGTAAAGAGATATTTCAGTAATCCCAAGGGTTGCTAAAACTGACTCACCTTAAGAAGGCCTCTGAGTTAGTCAGTAGAATAGTACTGTGAGAACCAAACCCTTCAGCTTCTTCCTGTCCATTTCTTCCCAGAATTAAACAAGAAACAAATGAATGGCTTTTTTTCTACAAGCTCATGAGCAGAGAGACTACTTCCATCCAGCCCTTTTTGTCTCCAGTGATTCCTAGGATCTGCATAATCCACATGTAAGAAGGCTTGGGTTGGATTATGATCTATGATTTTGGTTTTACACTTAAATCAGACTGCTGGTATTCTACGCCCTGATAAGTTTATCTTGCATAACTTAAGCTCCCATTACTTTTCATTGGTAAATATTTTATGAAGGATGTTGCCCTTAAGTTCTCTGTTGTTTAAAGTAAACCAAAAGAAAAGAAAAAGAAAAAAATGAAAGACCTAACTATTCCTTCTGAGGTAGAATGCAGCATATGTAATACATTAAGTGACTCAAGATGATCCAGTGGCCAATACTAAAAGATGGCTCCTGGTGACTAGTGATGCTATCTTTTAACTGTGACCTTGATGAACTACACAGAAAAGACATCCAGAGCCTTTGTGTGGCCACTCAGTTTTCATCTCAGCCATTCCAACCAACATATTCTCACAGAAGAATCAGTATTTCTAGCCTAAATCTTTCAGAGCCACACATCAAATAATGCTCTCTTTATAACACATGAAGCACCTCTGACTTCATATATTTCAGCTTCTAAACTAAGAAGCCAAAACCTATTTGAGCTCTCATATTAACTTCTCCGTGCACCATATTACTCCAGAAAAGCTTGCAAAATACAAAACTATGGATTCAAACCTGGGTTCAGGTCCCAACTCTGGCATGCTAGCAGCATATCTTGAGCAAGTAATAAACTTCCTACAGCCCAGTTTCACATCTATATGGTGAAGATTCACCCCCATCTATTTCACAGCCCTCTTGGGAGGATTAGGGATGAGATAAAATAATGCAGAGAAAGTTATCAGATAGTACAAGGCACATAATGTTCAACATTTTTTGTAGTTTCTATTATTGGGTCATTTCTGTTTCTATCACTAGAGATGTTTGGTCCTGTTACCCTACGTGCTATCTCCCCAGCTTCAACAAGGCCTTATCTTGGACTAAACCCAGCATTTCCAATCCAATCTAATCTTTGTAATTAGGTCACTCAGATACTTAGAGAAAAGTACCAAATGAAGGATTATTTGATGTTTCACAGTCACAAATTTATTAGGTCGTTCTACCACAAATGTGTAACTAATTTTCAGAAGAATCACATGAGAAAGTCTGGATATACTACTGCAAAATTCAAGGGCAATTTGAATCCCTATTACAAATACATCAATGGAATCATCCGGAAATATAAAAAATAACATTATAAAACACCAGCTTTCTAACTTTCTATTCAATACACAAACCTACTGAGATTGGAACAATGTCCTGATTTTAACAGTCCAAAACCCCAGTGGTATATTGTTTTAATTTTAATAAACTATTAAACTACCAAATTATTGCTATTTTTTTTAATTCATTAAGTTTATCAGTACATTTTAGGTATACAATATAATGACATTCATCATTGGGATCTTGTACCTTTACGTGGTATATCTTGGTTCTTTTTTTCCCCCATTCCCCTGCCCTCCCTTCACCCCTCCCTATTTATAGATTTTGTTTCCATTTTTTCCTTTTCTCATATGTTTTCCTTTCCCCTCCTTCCTTTCCCTACCCCTCCCATTTCACCTTCCCCTTTCCCCCTGGACCCTTCCTTCCTACTTCACATTATCCACTATACATTTTGATCCTCATTTACACTTTCAGTTTCTCACACCAGAGAAACTATTCAGTATTTACGCATGTGTGTCCTGTTTATTTCACTAAAGAGTATGGCCTCAATGTGCACCCATTTAGCTACAAATGTCTCTAGTTTCTCATTCTTTATGGCTGAGTAGTACTTCATTTTATTTTTTTTAAAAACCCACATCTTCTTTAACCAGTCACCAGCTGATGGGTATTTGAGCTGTTTCCAAGATTTAGCTACTACAAACAGTGCTGCTATAAACATGGGTCCACATATTATTTTATTGTACATGTTGAGAGTCCCTCATCTGAAACGTGTGGAATCTTTTTCAGATTTTGGAATGTCTGCATATATGTAATATCTTTGGGATGGGATTCAATTTGAAACATGGACTTCTCTTACATTTCATATACATACAGCCTGAAGTAATTTTATGATGTACTTTCAGTGCACCTGTGTTTTAATTGTGAGGCAGCAAAGGAGGTCCAGTGTGGAATTTTCCACTTCTGGTGTCCTATTGGCACTCAAAAAGTTTTGGATCTATACAAAACAGGGAGAAACATCTTTTGCAAATAGGAAGGAAATCTAGAGATGGAGGAAGGGGAGAGACAAGTGTGGGGAAGGAGAAGTAAAAAGAATTAACGTGTATTAGGTACACGTACAAACTCCCCATGATGAATGTAATCATTATGTACTGCAAACATGTACTTTAAAAAAAAGCTTTAGATTTTGGAGCACTCCAGATTTTCAGATTAGGAATGCTGAACCATACACTGTTCTATAAAGCCACCTAAAATCTCTTGGGAAAGAAAAGCCTAAAAATAAGCAAAGAAATACTTAAAAATGAACTAATCAAAAAAGGTATTGGGTGCTTACTCCTCTGAAGCATATATCATCTTACTCAATTTAACTCTTTAGGCATATTTAATGAGCATAGCAAAGTCCTTTCATACTGAGTTCCTCCATTTATGAGTTTGTTTATTGTCCTTATAACTATTACAAGATATTTCCCCTTCCACAGGAGACAGGCATTTCCTACTACAAAGTAATTTATCCTGTGTTACTCAATATACTCAATAAACCAGAGTTAAAATCCTTTATGTTTAGGGATGGGGAGAAGATCAGTGGTAGAGCATTGCCTAGCATGCATGGAGCACTGGATTTGATCTCCAGCACTGTAAAAAAAATTAAACAGAAATATTTTGGGCCGGGGATTTAGCTCAGTGGTTTCGCTGCCTGCTGCGCAAGTGCCAGGACCAGAGTTCGATCCCTGGTACAAAAAAAAACAGAAACATTTTAAAATTTCAAATCTTTATGACTACTAATTATGATATGTCAACTTGATTGGATTAAGAAACACCTAGCAGATTAGTAAATCACACTTCTGAGTGTGTCTGGTGTTTTCAGAGATAAGTGACATGTAGGCCAGCAAATTGAGCGAAGGGAAAAATGGAAATAAAGTCTTTGTAAATAGGCAGGGGTGGAGGGGGTGAAGGGAGGGCAGGGAAATGGGAAAAAAATAAGAACCAAGATGCATCATGTAAAGATGATGCAAGATCCCAATGATGAATGTAACTGTATTGTATACCTAAAATGTACCAATAAACTTAGTAAAAATAAATAAGCATAAATGTGAAAAAAAATCTAAGAAAATGAATGAATGAGAAAATAAATTTTAATGCCAAACACACCTTCAACTGTAAAAAAAAAGAAAAAAAAGTAAGTGAAACTAGCCTCAACAAGAGGAAATTCACAATAAACCACTTTAAATTAATATTCAAGATGAACACTCCTAAGAAAACATAGATTCTTCAGAGGGACTCTTAAGAACTATAAAGAAATTAACAGAAGAATTTTGAAAACTGAGCACAATGTTGCTCTTTTTTGGTTTTGACAGTGTTTTCACTGCAGAACTTACTCCTCACTTCTATCTCAGTGGAAGCCAAGTAGTTGCCCATAAAAGAAATATGCAAATAGTTAAAACACTAAACAGAACTAAGACACAAAATGTGCTGCCAGCTGTCCCAAATCACATAAACAACAAATACTTTCACATCACTAATTCTTGATATATTGGGAAAATAAGATTCTAAATTCAAGTCCTGAAACATACTAAAATCACAACAGTATGCCTGAGCTGTCAGTCTTCAAAGGATCAAACCAAGAATGCTGCTCTTCCTCCCACCCCACACCCCAATAAACAAGTAGATAGCTGTAATTCTAACCCACCCAGGAGTTCTATTCCTGCATGAAAATTACGTGTTTTTTCTCTCTTTATCATGGAGTCTCAGTATAAGAGTCCCAGTCGCAATCCCCTGTGATTCATTCCTTAGATGCAATGCCAAGGTACTTATATGCTTTGTATAAAATTTCAAACCATCTAATGCAGTGATGGCGAACCTTTTAGAGCTTTCAATGATACAAACAGCCTGCTGTGGCACACGTGCCATAGGTTCAGCACCACTGATCTATTGGATATCATAGATTTACTCAGGATAAACTCAAAGGCTAACAAATAGTCAACTTTCTTTCCTTGTGGGCTGGAATTAAATCATCTCAGTGTGGTTATTCTGGTTATCTGATGCTGTTCTACACTGGCAGTGATAGTATGTTAGTTAATTTTCTAAAAATGGAATATGCAATAAATACAAACAAAAATGTATTATGGTCTGAATGGCTGCATCCTCTCAAAATTTATCTGCTGAAATCCTCACCTCCAAGGTGATGGTATTTGAAGGTGGACCTTTCAGAAGTAAGTAGGTCATGGGGTTGGAGCTCTCTTGAATGAGATCAGTGCTCTTATAAAAGAAGTAAAAAGGATCCTTCACTCTTATTTCTACTATGAGGGCATAGCAAGAAGGCACCATCTATAAACTAGAAAAACAGGCCCTAAATAACACTGAATCTGCTAGAAGGTAGACCTTTGGGAAGTAAGTAGATCATGGGGTTGGAGCTCTCTTGAATGAGATCAGTGCTCTTATAAAAGAAGTAAAAAGGATCCTTCACTCTTATTTCTACTACGAGGGCATAGCAAGAAGGCACCATCTATGAACTAGAAAAACTGGTCCTAACTAAACACTGAATCTGCTGGCACCAACCAGGATATTGAATTTCTTAGCCTCCAGAACTGTGAGAAATAAATTTGTTGTTTATAGGGCATCCAGTCAATGGTATTTTTCTTTTAGCAGCCAGAATGGATTAAGACAAACTTTCTTTCAAAACATATGTTAACTAGAAAAAAGCAATTTTTAAAGATTCTTATAAAAACAAGGCTGACTCTACCTAAAATATACTACTGATGCAATAGAGCTACACTGTAGCTTTGGGCAAACATTTCCAATTAGGAGATTCCTTCTTCACTAACATCAAGACAGGCAGCAATTTCTGTTGTGTTTTCATCCCTTTGTAACGCAAAATGCACTTAACTGTTATTAAATAAAGTTTAAAAGTCAGTTGAACTAGATCATACCTCTCTTCTACAGAGTCCTACTTCAGACTCATCCAACAAGATATAAGCATTCATTCTGTATTTTGATGGAACTATAGAGGAACTGATAGCTATTTTTGCAAAAACAAAGAAAAAAGGAAACTCCAATTCTAAATACACACTCAAAACACTCAAGGCTCCACTCCAAGAGCACACGCCCCCCTCCCATGGAGGATTTTACAGCAAGGGTAATGATGGACTGCTGCAGGTAAGTAGGGAGATAGACCAGTCAGCATCTACACCAGGCCACCATTTCTTCTGCTACCCACATCTTGTATTACTAGAATATCTTACATTTCAACAATAGCCTTTTTTGCCTTGAGTCCTATTATGAGGGAACTAATTAAAATCATTTCCTCTGGGACAAAACAAGGCACAGTGAGATTAAAACTAAGTGGATAAAGTCATATAATTGGTGACTAAGCAAATTAAGCAAAATTCACACTTCATTCTTAATACAGTGTTCAACCAAAAAAATATTCCTGTTGGATACTCTGCATTTAACAAAATGAATATTTGAATTTAGGATAACACAATAGTTTGCAACTTTTCATACTGCTAACATTATTATTTTACATAAAGTATATTATTGTCCAAGAGTAGAAAGGACACAAGTCCTTAAGGTCTAGTGAGATATGCTTTAAAAAGAAAATGCTCCAATTATGATGATACTATTCACAAATGTAGAACACACTTAAATTCTGTGCAATTTCCAATTTGGGTTGAGCATCTGAGTATTTAGGTCAAAAAAGACCCTAAGTTTCCATTGTTTTGTTTTTTCCTGGTCTACAGGCTTCCTTCACCTAAGCTTGGCTGCTATACATAGGTAAAATCACAGCAATTGACTCTAGAAGGGGAATACCATTTCTGCCTAAGGAAACAATCAAGCTCATATGGAAGTTTTTAACAAGTTCAAATAAGCCTAAGTCTTTCTCTCAAGGAAAGCTAAAACCTCCTCTATCAAAAGTTATAATACTACTTTTATAAATTAGGGGTCCCCAATTACAGTTACTCAAAACCAGACAACTTCAGCAGCCACTGAAAGTCTTCTATTATTGATCTATAACTTCTATTATTGATCTATAACTGAACAAGTAACAGTTTTCCATGAAACTGAATGGACCCTTTTTGGATCCTGACTGCACTTCATGTCTACCGCCTACACTTCTCATTGCCCCAGTTATACCTTCCACAAGAAAGCTAATCAATTTACATTCCTGATTCTGACTCATTTTAACTAAGAATCAGAAGACTAACAAATCTCTTAGATAGGACTAAGCAAACTGATCTAATTAATAGTCAAGAAAAAAAAATTGTTTTTATAGTAAAATTAGCCATCATGAAAATGGGATATGGGGAGAAGAAAAATAGGGCTCTCAATTATGATTCTTGCCTTTTGGTTGAAATCACCATCTTCTGGTAACTTGCTAAAAATGACAATCACAAAGTAAAAGAGGAGAGAGGAACCCAGTATGTTCTCTAGACCTTTTAGAAAATATGAGATTGTTCTTTTGGCCATATGCTATATATGAGCATCTACAGAAAGGGTGATGTTGCAGACATCATGGGAATGGATACTGTTCAAAAAGGAATGTCATACAAATGTTACCATGACAAAACTGGAAGAGTCTACAATGTTGTTGGCATTATTGTAAACAAGCAAGTTAAGGGCAATATATTTGCCAAGAGAATTAATGTATTAGCATATTAAATACTCTAAGAGCCAAGTCAGCTTCCTGAAACACATTGAAGAAAATCATCAGGAAAAAAAAGAAAACCAAAGAGAAAGGCAGCTGGGTTCAACTGAAGGGCCATCTTGCCCTGCCCATAGAAGCACACTTTGTAAAAACCAGTAGGAAGGAGCCTGAGCTACTAGAACCTATGCCCCATGAATTCATGGTATAAGCTGAGGGTGTAGCCCTGCTGTTCAGTGCCTAATTAGCAATTAAAGTGTTCTAGGTCCTAGTTTCAATACCCAGTACTGTTTACAAATGAAAAAAGTTCCTGAATTATAAAAATGCTTTTTTCTTAACTGAACAGCACCCTCTTCCTAGAGAAATGAATACAGTACTTAAGAGCATATTCTCATTGTACATGGCTAATTGTGTCAGGTCTTTACTCTTCGTAGTCAGTGTTTTTCTTACTGAAAGATGTGAGGTACTTTGCAGATATATATCCAAATGGCCAAATACTTATATTGGCTTGAAGATCCTCTAAATCATGGGAAAAAGATGTATGAAAATAAGTGAAAGGCAATCTGTGGCATTACAATTAAACAAATTGCTTAAAGTACCCTAAAACATGATTTTTGTAAGATGTCACCCAAAAAAGGCCACATTTTTCTTTAAAGGCTGAGAAATCAGCATCAAACAACCCAAAGGTAGCTCAAAGGTAGTTATAAGAAAATATCAATTTTCACAGTTTTCCACATAATTTTTCCTCCTTTTCATCTTTGTTTTACAAAATTACATTTGAGAGTTTTTATGATTTCTTTCTGGTACCAATTGTGAAATGAAAATGGACTTTAGGTAAGAAAAATGGGAACCTCATTATTCAACAAAAATCACTGCTATAGCGCTCCCCCCAACCAAAAGTTTTTACTGTTTTGCCCCCTCAGAAATAAAAACCAAAAAACAGTCCTTGAAATTTGACAATTTGATATGTAAGCTATATTTAATTTTGTTTATACTTATTATTTAAACTGTAGCAATATAGAACTTTGGCTTTTAAAAAGAAAACAGTTTCTCCTCAGAAAGAATATCTATAATAAAAAGTAATAAGGAAACACCACCCAAGCACCCCGCCCTGTCAGTCACACAATGCGCCCCGCCCTCTCGCTGTCGGTCACACACAGGCCCCACCCCCACCCCCTGTTGTCAGTCTGTGGCTCCGGCCCGCGGCTGAACCGGCGGCGCTGACGTCAGCTGGCGACCGCGGCCGCATTCCTAAACAGTGCAGACAAACCCACTGGTGGGAAGCTTCGAAAGCCCTCAGCTGTAGTGAGGAAAGCAAAGGCTTGGCTGACAGCCAGACTCCTGAGCTCAGCATTTTGTAATGCACTTCCTTTTTACTTAACAGCTTGCATAATACCCTTAACCCTTTCTCTTCCTGAAGCACACCTTTAACCCCTTCTTTTCTGGGTCCAACTTCAAAGCAAAACTTCACAACTCAAGTCTCTCATAGGATTTTAATATACTCCCAAAGGATTTTATGTATTAATATATCACAACTGATTTTTCATACTAAAGGGGCAATTTAATTAGACACACCTATGCTTCCCTTAAACTACTCAAGGTTTGCTCTTCAAAGCAATGTGCATTTTCAAACTAGAAAACATTTTATTTAAAAATACACACACACACACACACACACACACACACACGCCCACACACGCAGTGCAGGGAATGATTCCAAGGCCTCACATATGTTAAGCACACAAAGGCTACCAGTGAGCTACACCCCCAGCCTTAAGGCAATATGTTTTAATTTTTTTTTCAAGACCCTTTATTTTTTAGAACTTACTTTTTTTTTTTACTTTTTACAGAAGTAGCAAACGGGTATAGTGACAAAATCTCCCTCTAGCCCTTTCAACCCAGTTGCCCAGTTCTCATCCTCATAATAAACTGGTGTTATTTCATTTCTCTGTGTTCAAGGAGAATTTTAGTTATATATAAAGAAATACAAATGTGTTCTGTTTTTCTCCTTTTGTACACAAATGGCAAACAACACATTGATTCTCTACTTTGCTTTCTTAAGTCCTTTGAACAGTATGAGGTTACCAGTCTCCTATGGAGAAGCATTTAGCTTATTTCCAATCTTATTTCTATCATATATAATGTGGCATAATACCCTTATAATACCTTCCACGACTATAATCTCCAGAATAAATTCCTAGATGGAGGACAGCTATGCTAAAGCCAACACAGGTATCTGTCACCCAGGAGGTACTGACACAAGGGGGCTCCACTAGGAGGGCCCCAGTGAGGGTGCCCATTTCCCCCCTACAACTCAGGCTGTTTACTTCACAGTGACCCCAGATCCCAGAGTTTTTGCCAGGCCTTGTCAGAAGATTTATTATTTTTGTAAAACAGTTCTGTGAAAAATGGTATCTCCCTATAATTTAATTTATACTGTTCATATTATGAAGGTATCTTTTTATACTTTTGGAGCCATTTGTATTACTCTGTGAACTGTTAAATCATCCCTTTGCCTTTGTTACTACTTTGTAGGAGCATTTAATGTTTTTAGGAAAGTAGCCTTTTGTCTGTGAAAATTTGCAGAATCTTTTAATATATTAAAGGAATTAGTCCTTTGAGATATGATTTATATCTTTTTTTTTTTTGTCTTGCATAGTTTCCGCCATATAGAAATTTAGAGATTTTTATATAGTTGGCTTCTAATCATTCTATTCTTTTATGGCTTCTGGTTATTGCATCAGATATAAAATGTCATTTCTCATACAGTTTACAGGATAAAGGAATTCTTCTATGATTTCTTCTAATATTTTTGTTTTCAAGTTTAAATTTCATTATAAATTTTATTCTTTTTCTCTAGGTGCATATCCATTAATTCCAACACTGACTAGTCTATCTTTCCTAATTTGAAATGCTACTTTTATCATATTTAGTGAATTTTCTTATGTAAAAATGGGACTCATGGGATTTTTAGGCTGCACAAATATCAATGACAATTTTTAAATCTGGTACAAAGTAAGATATACTTTCCATAGACAAGATCAAGTTTTAATATAAACAGATTTCAGATTTAGAGAATTTTGTTTATTTCTAAACCAAACAATCCTTTTTAAGACTTCTGTGATAAAGCACAGTGTCATTTCATTTAAAGACATAGCTTTTTGAAAATGCGTAACTATAGAAACATTTCTTCAATGAGTTATGGCAGGTACTTTTAGTTTTAAGAACTTCAGATAATTATCAGAAAAAAATTTAAAATCTTGATGATGCTGTTAAAGCAAAATTTTTATCCTAATTGTAGATTTTGCCTTGTAATACAGCCTTAAAAGAATATTCTTTAAGAAAAAGAAATTAGCGAGGAAGAAAAATGAACTAATCCTTTCAACTAAATTTCACCCTTCTTTTGATAGCTGTTAGGGATTATTGTACCAGGTCTCTATGAAATTGCTAGGTTTTACGTTTACGTAAAACACATATTTCAAGTATAAAAATTATTAAGTACACAAATATTTTCAACTTTTAAGTAGATGCTAAAAAAGAGTGATATGCAACATCAGTTGCTGAAAACAGCAGAATTTACTGTTCTGACTAAGACCTCATAAGGCTAGACAGCTATTTCCTAAAGGATAGCAAAATGATACACACCTTCAGCCACAAGGTTCAAAATACTGTAC
The DNA here is from genome assembly GCF_000247695.1 of Heterocephalus glaber. Next base: position 8,608,726 of record NW_004624815.1, read on the forward strand.
CTGAATGTTAATGGAAGGGGAGGAATAAGAAGGTAGGTGGAGGGGGAGAAGCAGGGAGAAGCCTCAAACCCTGAGATGCAGAAGATCCTAATGCAGCATGGACAGCTGGCTGAGTGAGAGGGCTGAGATTTATTGCACAGTAGTCCCAAGTCAGTCCCAGACCTCACAGGAACACAGGCTGAGTATCAAGAGAAAGTCTCTAAAGGCATTTTTCCTTGTGTGATACACACCTGCACATACACATTTTAAGATTCTAAAATATAACTCAAATAAGACTTTATTCTAAATAATAAGATGGGTGCTATATTTATGAAGTTACTAGTTGAAACTCTGAATTCATTTTCCTATAGAAACTATGACACAGAATAAAGTTCAAAAAGAAATAACTTTAAAGCTCTTGACACTCTATCCCTAAACTACTCTTGTACACATGCATTTCATGGAGCCTACACCTTGGCCTTATGAGAACGAGGCCTACTGTTTCTGAAACATGCCTGCTGACTGCTCACATTTTCCTGCTTTGGAAATATCTTCCCAACTACAGAACATACTGATCTCTCAACTCAAGTCTTCTCCCATCTTTTAAAGGCTCAACTCAAACGCCACCTACTTCATCATTTCTTCTTCCTCTGAAAAGTTAGCTTCTCACAAACTCACTAGCTTCTCCATGATGATGATGATGGCAGAGGTGATAATGTTAAGGAGAAGAGCCATCAAAATGTTTAAAATTTTCTATTAATAAAAGATGAGAGAAAATAAATTAATACTATATTCTACTACATGGAGCATTGTGAAGAAGAAAAATATAAACCTTACTTATTTAAAAAGTCCACTTAGCCACTTATGTCAACAAACTATACATTTTTGTTAATCTCATCTTTGAGAGGAGTTACCATTTCTCTCACATCTTCAAGCACCAGTTTCAATCAATTTACAAATTAAGGGAATATAAAGGACCAAAAAAGGTAATATATTTGAAAAATAATGTAAAAACTAACCTCCACAACAGGATGATTAATGACAAGTTAAATTCAACTGCTCTCTCACTCCTAAAACTGTCAGTTCAGGGACCCCTGATACCTGTGGCCCTCTCTGTCATGTATAAGTTTCACCATGTCAAGTACTGGTATTGATTCCTATGACTTAGGACACAGAAGTTCAAAGGTTAGAAGAGACACATATCCCACCGTTCTCAAATCAAACTGAACATCAAAACCACCTGCATAACTAAAGAAATATGGGGTCTTACAACTTAACCCCCAGACTTTCTGAAGCATTGGAGCTGTGAGCAGTGTTCCAGGATTTATTCTGGAGAAGAGGGGCCTTCCACTGGTGATTAGAATGATGAAAGACAAATAGCTCAGAACATGAGAAGATGGAGCAGGGCCATGAAAGAGCAATAAGGCTAAAGGAGGTGGTTAAATCCCTCTCCTATCCTAGGTTCACCTGCTCTTTCCCATGCCCGCCCCCGCCCCCCAAAAAGAAGCTGCAGCTTCTGAGGAAAGAACAGCAATAGCAAGAGCTCACAAAGTAGTAGCTATATGAGTTTTCTTTCTAAAGCACATCTGCCTTCCTCTACCATAAGGTCTGCTGCCCACCAACAAACCCAAACCAAAGAGTAAACCAGAGATTAGAGTTCTCTTTGTGGGGTGGCAGCCACAGCTTAGAGAAGCTGCAGACAATATGAACTTCAAGAGGGTGATGGCAGCCCTTTGAAGTTTTCCATCTGCCTCAATTATGCCATTCTTTGCCTAAACATTGAAGGGTAAATAACATGTAGCCCTTTGGAACAAAAAAACATAAAATTGTTTTAAGAATTCAACTAATAAACGTGAAAATGAGGGCAAAAGGCTTTTCTGTGGAACAAAAATACTCTTTTAAACTTCCCAGAAGAGCTATTAAAGACACTGTAAGAAGTCACCTAATTCATCTTTGAGCAGACAAGGCTACAGTTAAACTATCCAAAACTTTACTTTATGGCTGGAGAATAGCTCAGTGGTACAGCACTTGCCTTGCATTCACAACGCCATGGTTTGATCCATGGCACCACAAAGAAAACAAAAACAAAACCACTATACTCTTCAGGGGCTGAATTTCCATGTAATTTAATTTCTTCATTGTCAAAAACATCACTTAATTATCCAGAAACTCACAAGACTGCTGCGTTTCTGGAACTGATCATTAAAAGCTGCTTCCTTTAATGATAAAAATTAATACTGGCCATGAGAGTTTTCAACTCCCATACAAAGAATCTAAGCATGCATTATTGTGTACAATTCTAGAATCTTGTTTACATGCATGTTTTCCCTTTGGTTTTATTCAAGAGATTCTTTTCTTTTCCAAGTGTGCTTTCTAAGACTCAAGACAAAATACTCCTTTTCCCTGGTTCCTTCTCTTCTGGTCTCCATGTGATGAAGCACCCATGCGAGAAATAAAGAAGCTATAGGGCTCATAGTAATCTTACTTGTTACTCTGTGAAAGACTAAAGCTGCTAGCTGCATAAATTAGAATTTTCCTGTTTACAATGGCTGTCTGCTCTCAAGAGTAATGGGACTGACTACGGGTCACATGGCTCAGAAACCCTATGCCATTTTTTACATTTTAGTTTTATTTTCCTAAATAAAATTTCATTAATCAAAGAATTAAATCAAATTATTAATTAATTAATCAAAGAAGTTCTGAACTTAAAAATGGTAGATTTTTGGTAATATGAAAACCATGTCCCCAGGAATTACTCAATTTTTAATGACTTTTTTAATTGGTTTATTTTCAAATAAATTCTGCTGATAGTTTCAAGATAGAGTATGAGGACTAGAAGTGTTTCCTCAAGTAAGATATCAAAGGCATGTGTCCTCAATTAAATCTGAAATCTTTGTTTCTTCTAAATCAGATGTGTAAACTTGGCAAGTGACATCATTTGTAAACAGCACATTATTCCTGGTGCAATACACAATTTACTTCCTTAATTTTATCGCAGGATCCAGACTTGCATTTTCCCCTATATTAACTAAATAATCAACATGTGCAAAGATTTTTCTGTAATTTATTTCTATGTCCATGATCTACCTCATGGCATATTGAAATCATTACTGATTAATTCATTTTCATAAGGCTCAATGATACATATTTTGAAATGTAAACCAGATATTATGGCCAATAATGCAAATTCTAAATCTTCCCATAAGGACAAACTAATAGTTATTATGGGAATAACTGAATTTCCTAAGTTGGGTACAACTGGATACTTAACCTTTAAGGTACAAAACCTTGTGTATTCAACAAAATTGAATCCCATTAGAATTCCAATTTCTCCACATAGCCCTAGAGCACTGTAATCTAGAAACCATACGATGTCTTGTTCTCTGAACAAAGTCATTAAGGACACCTCAATCTGGAGAACTTCTGAATATAGCATTTCCTCTATTTTCTTAATTGTAAAATAAAAGAAGAAGGATCACTAGAATCATGCTGAAAATGTTTTAGTTTAAGCCTATACTTCAAGGGATAAAAGGCTTTACACAGATTGGGAGAAAATCTAAAGTAAAATTCTAACTCTAATGAGTGATATACTGTGATGGTAAAATACCACGTAGTGTAAAATATCCAATGTAACTAATAATTACATTAGAAATTCAAGTCTTTATGGATACATCTAGAAAATAATTCTCACCAGTGAATCCTTCCTTTCCTTCAATGTAATTATAACTTTTAGAATCATCTTTTCTAATCCTTGTAAAGGTCTTTTAAAGTACATGTTCTATTACTGCTTGGCACTCTATACTAAAGGGAACCCTGAACGCAGAAATATCTACCTATTGCTACTTCAACTCAGGATATACATATTCTATAAAGGCTATTTTAGGAGTAATAGAATAAAGGAAATAACTCCTTGAATTCTGTCCCATTTTATGATTTTCAGGGTATTTTTCGAATTCTCCTTTTACCCCTGGAATTGGGGTGAAAAGGAGAGCAGGTAATTATGTATATTTACACTTAAGCACACTAATATGCATGTATTTGAGAGGAGGCAAAAAGGAAAAAGGACAAAAGAAATAGCAGCAGGGAGAGATAAGATTGGTCTTGCTGACTAATAAAATGCTTGGCTTAGTGGGACATTTGGGCACTGATACTATTTTGACACGTATTTATTACTAAAGCTCTTGTAATACAAACTAACAAAGGGTCATAAATTGATGCAACTAACAAAGCACAAGTTGCAAAGTACAAAATATGCAAATATAGTCTACTCTCATCTCCAATTTTGACACGGAGTATTTCTGATGTTGCATTCTCCCATTACATACTTAACACTAATTTCATTTTTGCAATCCTGGGCATCAAACCTAGAGCCTTGCATATGCTTGGCAAGCACTCTGCCACTGAGCAGCGACATACCTCTCAAGCTCTACAATATTTTTTAACCAGTTATTTGCAGGTAAATTCTATTTGCATTTTAAACCTACTTCATCAATATCTATATATCCTTTATTTTCTAAATGGTATTTTTTCATCACATACCATTCCTAAAAATTACTGAAATAAGACCTCAGTACATTTCTCCTTATGAATTTTGAACTGTATCTCCCCTCAGAATACTGTCACAAGTTACCATCTTTCAAAAATCCTTGGCATATACTTGTAATGGTACCACTAGAAAAAGACTGGAAAGCTTAATTTTAAGAGGTTTCCTCCCTCTCTTAACATCAAATACAGCACAGGTTCTCCCTAAGTCTGAAAATCGTGGAGAGACTATGAATGAAAGAAAAGAAAAGGTGGGGTTGGGATAGAGTTTGATATTAGTAGAGCCCACTACAGCAAATGTTAACTAGAATGCACTAAGGGAGTTGCGAGGCCACTAGCACCAGCAATCCTAAAACATTTTTAAAAATACAGAATTTTCAAGGTAGCAGATAATAAATTAATGAAAAACTGAACTTAAAGCTTCAAACTAAGACAAAATATATGAAACCATCATTAAAAATAAATTGTCGGGCCAGGGATTTAGCTCAGTGGCGCTGCACCTGCCTTGCAAGCACAAGGTCCTGAGTTCAATCCCCAGTACCGCAAAACAAACAAACAAACAAAATTAAATAAATTGTTCTGCTGCCTGCCTAATAAATTGTCAATAGGAGCCTAGAACCACTGTCAGGGATCCCCACCAGTAAAATGCAGAGAAAGCAAAACATTCTAGCAGGCTGCCACAAGGCTACTACTTGCCTTTGCCCTGGTTGACATTTTCATTAACCACTCGGGATGGACTCAAAGACATAATCTGTAAGATCGTGAAGACAATCACTCAAGGAGCTTGCTAATACCCAGGGCAATCGGAAGGTTCAGAACAATTCAATAGGCCAGCACTAGTAAAGATATAGAATAACCCACAAAAAGGATAAATATAAAGCACTCCTCAGGAGCTAAAAACAAGCTGTTCACCTATTTGAGACCCTTTCTATGAGCAATTCATGTGAAAGGCAACACCAGAGATGTTACAGATAGATGCTATGTATAAAAAAGAAAAAGAAAAAACTAACAAAAAAATATTAACCTCGGCTATGTAACCAGTTTTAAAACTTTCTTATACTTGTTCCATCCTATCTGCAGTGGTGTGTGCTTTTCTGAAGACCATATTTTAAAAGTGACAATGAAAAATTAGAACATTTCAGAAAGAAAAGCCACCATGATTGTGAAAAGTCTAAAATCCCACCATAGAGGAATTGAGGAAAATAATCAACATAACCACTGTTCAGTATCTGAAGATTTTTTATATAAAATCTAGCACGCGCACACACACACACACACACACACATATGGTCAATAAGAGGGCAAGAGCACCATACAATACAAAAAGCTACCTAGTGGTAATTTGTTTAAAACGACCTTGAAAACCAAGGGTTCCTCATCTTGAGTGAAGCAAAGACAAAACTGAGCAAAATAGCTAAATGGTGACAAAAGCTTACCTGTCAAGGATGCTTCATAGTTCTATGCTCTTTAAGGTTGCACAAAACTACTTTCACCTCTGAACTCCATAACTCTGGAGACCATCTAAAGCAAATGAGTGTAAAGGTAAGAAAACTGAAGTCAGACTAGCAATGGCCTTGGTCAGGTATCATAATCATAAAACAGAAAAAGCCAGGAACCATCTTCTGGGCTCCCAGATCTGTGCTTTGCATTCTGTTTCATCTTTTCATTGCAAATATCAAGCCACTCCAGCTCTCATCCACAGGAGAAGATTCTCTCCTAAGTGTTTATTTGGACTTGGAAACCAGTATCCTTGTTCAGAACAAGATTTTGAAGGTTTCTGTTTTTCAGTTTCTTTCTGTAATGTCCAAAGTTATTCAAATATCCCAAGGAACATGAAGCTTTAATGTATGCTGAGACTGTTTCCCCAGTAAGGTCGGCTCTAAGGGCTTTGCAACCAGAGGACTCAGGCCCCCTGGGCCCACAAGGATTAATGGCTCCTTGTACTGAAACCTGATGTCCAAATCAGTAAATGCAGACAGATCCTGGAAAAGGTAAAGGAGGATCTTATAATCCCCCTGGCCCAAACAGAGATGGACTCTACACTGGTGTTATGGGTTATAGCTAGATGTCCACACAAAGCCCAATGTGCTCATATATGGGCCTTTTGAGAGGTGATTAGAAAATGGGGGCATGATACTCATCAGAGGATATATCCACCAATAAGTTTATAGCTAAATATGATGTTGGGAGTAAGGTCTGGTCAGAGGAGGTGGGTCACTGGGGCCTGGATATATTTCCCTTCCTCTTCTCGTGATCTCTCTCTGCCTCCCGCCACCATGCCATGAACCGTTTTTCCTTGGCCACGATGCCCTGCCTTGGAGCCAGCCAACGTGGACTAGAACCTCTACAAACTTTGAGCTTTCTTTAGGTTGTGGTTGTCAAGTATTTTGTCTCAGCAACCAGAAAGAAAGTAACTAAGACAACTGGGAAAGAAGGAGAAGTTTCAGTGTGTAAGAGAAACTGGAATGTCAGTATCTGCAATTTTCTCAACCCAAATGCATTCAAGGATTTAATATATAATCAGACAAATTCAATGTTTTCAATCAAAATACATTTTAAAATAAGTCTTTGCTCATCTTTTATGGTAGCCATATACAACTCACTATCATTCAGCCATAAACTCAAAATCATCTTTTCTTCTCTCACCAATAACCATTCTAATGACACCAATCTACAAATTCAGTATATTCCCTATTCAGAGAGCAGTATAGTATCCTCAGAATTGAAATCACACAATGCTTGGCTTAATCTTAAAAATTTCAATGAACCTCTGTAGTGCTAAAGACCAGTACAGTGTGCTAAGCACTTTACAAGCTTATTGATAAGGTAAATTTTATTCCCATATTACAGATGAAGAAAACAAGGCTCCAAGAGATTAAATTATTTGCCAAGGCTCAAAGCTACTATGTGTTACAACCAGGATTCAAACCTAAAACTTGAAGTCCCAAAATCTTAACCAGTATACAATACTGCCTGCTAGAGTTGCTCAAGAAGATCAATGTAAGAATGCCCCCGTCAACAACTGGAACCACAGGAAAGGAGTGGGTGGGACTTACGTTCACTCAAGAGTGTCATAGGTACCATGTGGCAAGAAGTGTCACTCTGAAAAGCTGAAGAGATGTTGTTTTGTAACCAAAGCTTAAAGCGAAGCAGGAGGGAATGAGGATAGAAGGTAACTGGGAAGGTAACTGGGAAGCCTAGAGTAGTTGTGTTAATGATGGTTAAATTCTCTTTTTGTGCTTGGCAGTGGGATAAAACTATTTCCTCTCAATCTGGATTCAGCGGATGTGGACCACTGAATTAATTCTCTACATCTGGAGTTCGTGAGCTTAACAGGCAACAAAGACTCGATCCCCTTCAAAAGCCACCTCTTAACAGCTTAGCTGTCACTGACAGGCTGCCTATGCTACTGACCTTGGAAGTTCCCCATTCAGGGCATGGATTCACAACACGTGCAGACCAACAGAAACAAACTGCCACTTTTCTCCTGAAATGAAGATTTACAGTGTTCACTGCCACCTCCAAAGGCACTTCACTGACTTCTACTATAACACTGAAGGTGAACGTGATTTAGGATCAAATTTGTTAGTGATTAACTCATAAAGTTAAGAAAAATCATTTTGATTATTGCTCTATACAAATACATTTTTGTAAGATGCTGAAGATATATATTACAACAAACATAACTTTTCTTTTAGGTGGTATCTATCTTGAATTAATTCAATGGTTTTTAGATTGAGTTTAAATCAATACCAAAAAGTAGTGAACAGTTTGCTTACTTTGTAACACAAACTCAGGCAGACATTGACAAAAAGGCAAAAAGGTTTTAATTCCAGGTCTCCCTACTACTCACTGTTAGGACAATCATGGGTAATCATACCCTCTCTGAGAGTTACCTCCCTAGCTTCTAAACTGGAAATAATTTTTAAACACTATAATGGCAAATAAATTTATGGGTATTATAATACTCCTAAAAGATTAACTATCTCCAGTTTAGCAACTTAATAAGAAATAACTGGATGATATTTAAAGAACAGTTCATTTTAACTATTCCTGGTCTCCCCCAAAGCTTTTATTTTCTTCCTAGATTTATTAGGCCACAAATAAAAAATCCAACCAAAAACTTATGTTCTAAAATGTCTAGTTTATGTATAATAGGTTTCCCCTCCCCTTTTATTCTTTGAACTACTTAAACCAGACCAACTGGACCGCAGTTTAATATTATAAAATGCCACTTAAAAAATCTGACATTAACACTACCCTACCATCTGACATCTGTATAGCACTTTGCAAGCTAAATAAAATATTCCATTCACATTTGAATAAAACACTACCATCTGACATCTGTATAGCACTTTGCAAGCTAAATAAAATATTCCATTCACATTTGAATAAAAACACTTAATTCTCACAATAAACCTGTAAGGTCCTGAGGATTTTAAGTGTTGCTAGAATAATTTTATAAATGAGGAATATGAAGACAATGGAGACAAGTCATACAAACAGACAGCCCCTGACTTAAGATGGTTCAGCTTGATTTTTTAACTTCACAGTGGTGCAAAACACGACAGCCATTCAGTAGAAGCTGTACTTCAGATTCTTATCTTTTCTCAGGAAAACAGTACACACTGCAATACTTTCTGGTGGTGCCAGGCAAACACAGGAGCCAGCAGTGAGTCCCAGCTCCCTGTCCCCTACATGATCATGACCACAAACAACCAACATTACAGTCTACCACATTGCTAAGCTGTGATGTCTGGTAGTTTAGGTGTATTAAATGCATTTTGACTTAGTATTTTCAACTTAGGGTGGGTTTTTTGGAGCATGACGCCTTAAGTATAAGAGCGTCTGTACATACAAGGCACAAAGCTACCTGTATGTGGCAGAGGTGCAAAGGGAACCCTAGCCCAGATTTCTGGTCCAGCTCAGCCAAGATCCTGTCTGCTTCCAAACACAGGGTGTACCTTTTTGTTTGTTTTGTTTTGATTTTTCTTTTGAGACAGGGTCTCATTATGTAATGTTCAGGTGAGCCTGGAACTCACTATGTGGTCCAGGCTGGCCTCAAATACACAGCAATCTTCCTAACTCAGCCTCCTGACTGCTGTGATTACAGGTGTGTACCACCACAGACTGTAACTTCTTATCAGGTATTTTCAGTCTTACAAAGAAGATCTGTAATTCAACCTACTTGGGAGGCTGAGGCAGGAGGATCAAAAGTTCAAGGCCAACCTGGGCAACTTAGCTAACTCTTGACCCAAAATTTAAAAATAAAACAATTTAAAAGGTCTGGGGATGTAGCTCAGTGACACAGTGCCCCTCAGTTCCAAACCTACTGCTGGGGAAAAAAAAGTTACAAACTTTCTAGATTTCGTTTCCAGGCAATATACTGATTTAAAAAGCCTTAAATCAATACTCCCTCAAAAACTATGTAGCATTTAATGAGACATTCAAAGTCAACAGCCCACTGACCCACACCAAATAAAGCAATTTACTCCATCTGAATAATTCTATAGAGAAATAAATTCTCTGAGAACACTTTAATATTTGATTACTATACTAATATATCCTATGGTCTATTGTGTCTTACTTATAAAACTCTGGTGAAAAGGTCAAGCGAATAAAATGTCTTAATTTATAAATTTGAAATTCTAAATCTTAATCTCCTGCCATATCAAAAAGCAGCATAGAATTTTTTAACCAAGTGTTTTTCAACATTTCAAATAATTTTATTTGAAAGCCAGGTTTTAAGAAAATCAATTTAGTATTTACTGAGCTATTACCATGTGTCTAGCCCTGTGCTCATTTAATCAATTAAATCATTGATTTTTATCTTAACTCTCATACTGCTTAACACAGTATTCAAAGATGACACCTTGACAGAACCATATCTATGTGTAGGTATGAATGGGGAAAAAAAATCAATGCACAGCAAATGGCTTCTTACCTGTCTGTTCTTACCTGTTCTTAGCCTGCTATCTCTCTTGTCTTGGGCAAGAAGACACCCTGTACTACCCCCACACCTGTGTGTATCCTTCCCCCAGGTTTTCTGAACCTAGGTGGGACTGCCTTCAAAAACGTGTGCTCAGCAATTAGCAGTTACACAACCTGTCTGCAATGGGCCCCCTTTATTAAAAGGATTCTTTCTGCTTACCTTCCAGGCATGATAGCATTGCTGACAGGATAAGTCACTTTATAAATGTACTGTGGTACCAATGCTTAACACATCCTCTAACTTATAAATGGGGTTTCATCACTCCTTAAAATGAGCACAATGGGCTCTCCTTTGTTCATCGTGACTGTGCCCATAAATAAAGGCAGACTAATTAAAGCCTCATGACAGCACTCCATCGGCCCCAGAGAATCAAGTCTAAGTCTTCATGGCACACAAGTTCTGACCCCGTGGACTGGTCTGCCTTCCCTGCCACCATGCTCCTCCAACATTGGTGGACAACCATAGGAGCTATACTGAGTAACCTGAATTATAAAAAGGAGGTTATTGTTTCATACCTTCAAACTTATGCAAGCTTTACCTGCTGCTTAAAATGTCTTTCCATACCATCCCCTCTGGCCACCACTTCTCCCTCTCCCAACAGTACATGCCTTGCAACTCCTCTCATTTTCCAGTACTGGGTCCAAGTTCTTTTTGGAAGCTTTCAGAGATTCCCAGGAAGAAAGATAATCCATACACACCACTTAGAATGTACTTAATGTGCTGTCAATCAACCTAAATTCTTTGAGGCTGACTTGCTTTCTACCCAGTGAGCAGCCAGATGGGGAAGGGTCTGAGTCAGCTTCGCATTCCCAGGATTCAGCCAGCACTGGCATAAAGCAAGCAGTCAATACTAAAGGAAGACCAATATTGCTCAGAAGCCCAGGGAACTCTTCTCCTGCAGTGGGTGCCAGGGCCCATACAGATAGGACTTGGATGACTCCTCACTCCCAGCCCCTAAAAAGAAACTGAATGGCCCAGTGACCTGGGAACATGGCCAGAAACGAGAGCACAGTCTCCCAAGTGAGAGCAATACAAGTGAGATCCACCAAGAGGAGAAGGACTTGGGAGGCAGACACTTCACCAGCACTTTCTGGGGCAAAAGGACCCCAATCTGAAGAAGGGGGGTTTTCTTTTAATCATCAAAGCTTGCCTCAATCTGTATCACCTTATCTCCTACATTCCTCATTCTACTTGGTAAAATAATCTAAACCAGTGGGATATAGTAATATCCTTCAAATTAAAAGAAGTCCTTACCTAGGCAAAATGCAACTAGCCAATAACTTTCCCTTCCCATCCCTACTGGAACATTCCAAAGACTTTGACATAGGTTGCTTGCTTCTATTTTATACATCATACAATAAGATTGGTTTTCTGGTTTCTAACCTCCCTTGCAGAATAAAAGCATCACTTTTTGTTTTGTTTTGTTTTGTTTTTCTGTACAGAGATCGAACTCAGAACCTTGGACTTATGAGGCCCCGGCCTCATCAAATTTTTTGAAAGAGGTGGTAAGAAAAAAATGTTCAAAAACTATTAAAAGCATACTAGACAACCTTAAAGTCCAGGAATAGGCCTATATATCTGGATGCTCAGTACATTTAGTCTAACAGGGCACAGTTTAAATGCTTCAAGGGGCAAATCATCAGTTCTATGGGAATTCTGACTACACAAAATTATGTACTTCACAATATATTGCAAGAGTTAAAGTATAATTATATTTACAAAAAAATACATAAATAGTTCCACTTGTAGAAATTTGTCCCCAAATTAAGTGGGCAAGATTAATATGCCAATATACTTAGTGTAGAGTTGTTCAAAGAGAAAAACTGCAGACTAAATACCTATTAAAAGGGCACTGAGAAACTGATTATGAAGCATAACATAAAGCACAACTCAGCCATTTTAGATCATATTCATTAACATGGAAAGAAAACCACAACAAATTGAGTGAAAAAATAAAAGGCTGATAAATAGCATGTGACTTTATACAACTTCATTCACATTATATCATGAGAGACACACGTGTATGTTTTGGGATGTGAACATGAACATTACATGCATATGTACTGCCAAACTATGAAAGTGACAATTCCTGTATTGTCAAACTGTTAACTGTGACTTTTGCTTCTTCACTAACTTTTAGGGCTGAACCCTATAGAAAGATCAATTTTTCACATAATCAGAAAAAAATATTTTTAGAAGATACATTCTAGCACAGGCACATCTATCTCAGACACTATTTTATAGGGCAAAAGGTAGGGGAGAAAGAGTTAAGTGGGTCCACGTATGTAATTATGTAGCTATCGTGTATTGTTTTCTGTTTACTACAACAGAGCAATCAAGAAAAAGCTACTCACTCCAAATTCATTAAAACTATCTGAAAATATAGCTTTGAAGGCTAAAAACGTTACACATAGGATGTATAAATCTTACATATTTCTCTAACCACCCTATCAATTTAAATTAACTTCTTTCTATGTGGAATAAGTACTTCATCAAATTTTCAATGTTAAAACAAAAAGACACTTAATAACCTATCAGAGCACTATGGTTTGAATGTCCCCTCCCAAACTTAGGGTGAAATTTAATTGCTACCGTAACAGTCTATGAGATGGGACTTTTAAGAGATGATTAGGTCATGATGGATCTGCCCTCATGAATAAGTCAATGCCACTACCACAGGAGAGTTAGTTACCATGAGAGTGAGTTCCTGATAGAAAGGATGAGTCTGGCCAGTTTTTCTATTACACACACACTTGTCTGACCTTCTGCCATGTTAGGACTCAGCATGAGGCTCTCACCAGATTTGGCCCCTCAATCTTGGATTTCCCAGTCTCCAGAAACATTAGCTAAATAATTTATCCAGTTATAACAAAAAAAAATGGACTAACACAGAGGGTAATATAATCTTGAAGCATATTCACAGAGGAAGCTGGACTATAAAATCCCACACCTGCAATCTCAGTACTAAGGGAGGGTGATGTAGGAGAATTGCAAGTTCGGGCTCACCTAGGCAACTTAGCAAGACCCTGCATCAAAATAAAAAAATAAACAAACCAAAAGAGCTAAGGGTATAGCTTAATGTGAAGGCCTTGGGTTCAATTCCTAGTAAAAAAAATAAAAATAAAAAAAGCACTTCTTAAATGTAGCACACTACTCATTACAGCAGCCTAACTGCCCTTGAATACATTAGGGAAGATAGGATTCCTATAGGTAAGGAGACAGATTGGCATGCAGGCAGGCGGATTAACAGAATCAGGAGAAGGAGACAGAATAAAGATGCAGCAGAAAGCAAGCTCAGTGGCAAATAGGATGGAAGAAAGGAAAATTCCATTCTGCCTTATGCTATAAATGCCCTAAAGAAATGTCATTAATGGCACATTCTCATTACAGAAATTCCCCCCGATTAGCCAAAAGACCTGCTTTCTTGGTTCCCAGATCTAAAACTACATGCACCCTTTTGTACATCAAGGGTAGTACATACATGGCATGCAGCATAAAAATTTGTCTCAGCCTAGCATGTTCTCATCAAGATATATCTGTGGCCTGCTGTAACCTCTACTGACAACACTGACAGTTATACAGGAAGACTAATACCACAAACACAGAAAACGGGCACAGAATGGAATTAAATCTGTCAAAACTGTATTCTGAGACTTAAACTGTTTCATTTTCCCCTCCACAAGATAGTTTCCAAATGCATTTACTCTTTGAATCATTGCATTTTCACTTCCCTAGCTTCTCTGTTAAACTGCAAAGCTCTTAAAGGTGTAAGAAAAGTATACTTGCACTTCAGTACACAAATGTTGTACCAGGAAAACAAGTCTCGAGTGAGGGAACACATTCCTGAAGTGATGAGCCCTAACTATGCCAGAGGAGCCACAGAGACTGCCTTAAAGGGGGAAGAACAGACCAAGATTTCACTGACAGATAATAGCTTTTTTTTTGAGCCAGGGTCTCACATGTAGTTCAGGCTGACCTTGAACTCACAGTAATCCTTCTACCTCAGCCTTTTGAGTGCGGAGATCACAGACAGGCATGTGCCACCATACCTACTTGATTTTTTTCCATCTCTTCTGTCATTTCTACTCCCTGAATCAGCTTTGGGAGCATGTGTCCCAATATGCCAAAGTGCATTATGAGCTCTTTTAAATAAAGAACAAACCACCACTCATCTAAAATGACTCAAAAGACAGGCCAAAGTCTTTCTGGTGACTGAGGAACCAAGTTCAAGTTCAGAATTTCACAATTTTGTCAAGTTTTTAAATTTTGTAATTACTTCTAATTCTATGTACACTATGGACTTCCATTTTTAGGTTTCCTAGTAGCAAAATGTACAAAGTATAAATCTAACCGAAGAAAATTCAAAGCTTTCAATCACTATCCAGCAAAGTGGTTAAAGGGCATCAACTTTTTTAAGCCCACTGTATGAGCTTAAATGGCTGCTCAGTCATATACCAGCTGTGTGACCATGGACAAATCACTTAATGTCTATGCCTAAGTAGCATAATTGTTCAATATTTTTCACAAGTTGTTCAATATTTTAAATAAAAAGGTAAAACCATTAGAACATTATGTGGCACTTAACATTATCAGTACCATCATCTTCAGCATCACATGGCAGGTTTGTCATGAACATTTCAACCAAGCCTCTCTTGGAACAAGAATGTCACCTCCAAAATCACTCCAAATATATTCCAATTTGAGAAGACAGTGTAAATCCAGAATGTTTCTTACATCTTTTTTTTTTTTTTTTTTGGTACCAGGAATCGAACTCCGGTCCTTGTGCTTGCGAGGCAAGCGGCAGAACCACTGAGTTAAATCCCCGGCCCTTGTTTCTTATATCTTAAAGGACATGTTGGTATGTAGGAGCTGTTCAGCTAATACAGGAGTGGTTTTTCAAGGAGTTATGCTTATCAAGTAACATTTTAAAATGTAAACTATTCCAGGCCAGGGATTTAGCTCAGTGGTTCCGTCACCTGCCTCGCAAGTGCAGGGGCCCAAGTTCGATCCCCGGTACCAAAACAAAACAAAACAAAAATGTAAACTATTCCATCTTTCAAAGTGGAAAAGGAGTAAAAAAGATAGTTTTGTAGGTTATTTTGTTTTTCAAATAGTAACTCATAAGCATTAATTCAAACTAATTTCAAATACATTTGTAGAACATTTAAGTGCTTTTAACAGTTCTACAGAATAGCACCCAGTTCATTCAAAGAGCAGCACTTTCCTACTACATAACTTTTATACAAGGATTATTCTATCATTTCTTTATATTCTCCATTTAAAATATGTAATTAATTTGTCCAGTGAAGGAATCTTAATTGAAATAATTGTAATTTTCTCTAGCATGAGAACAAATGGAAAAGGACACAGAATGATCAGTCTTCAGTTTTCAGGCAACTTAGGTAACTATGCTGTTTGTTTGGGACAGCAGATTAACTATATCTTATTACTAATACTAGCCATTTGTTAATTTGAGGAAAAAGTAAATGTCCCCCAAAAGCAGATGGCCCATCTATTGTAGAAAGCTGTTTTCAGACATAAGTCACTAAAAGCAGAGAAATAAACTCTCAAGAATCAGAAGAAGGCCCTTTGAACTCTACCTAGTGCTCATTATCAATATCATAAATAACACAATGAAAGGCAAATGCTCCCTTGAAAAGAGTCTTAGCAACTAAAGATAAATGAACCTGCCATAAATGACTGAGGTGGAGAGAGGGCATTTGGCAGGAACACATGGCTAAACAGTCTCAAAAATAAAATGAGAGCTAATAATGTTCCCCAAGAAAGTAAATTATTCAAAAGTATGAAAAACATTTTTTTAAACCCACACAAAGAAACTTTTAAAACAGGAAAATCTATTAACCCACAAGTTGTTGGATTATTTTTCTTAAGTACACACATGTTTTGGAAACTTCAGAATCTTGAAATATATTCCTGATTAGCAACACTCAAGTTTCCAGCTGCCTTTACATTTGTTCACTTTGTCAAAGCCCTAATTCTACCAAAGCCCTTTGTCCTACTCAAACGCCAGCTCAGCTCACCTTACTGGAAAAGCTCTTCTGGTTTTGTCAGCTATGCCCATGATAAGCAGCTGGGAAGTATGGAAAAACCATTAACTATTGACTGAAAAAGAGTGTGGACATAGAATTCCACCATTTGTTGCAGAAGAGGTTGTTTTTAAAAATGTAAGTCAAAAAATGAAATTAAAGACTATTCATTGCTCCACACCTGCTCAGAAAAGCTTTACAATCACCAATCCATGTAAAACAGCCACAGCTCAGCTAAAGGAAGTATTTATTTATCCTTGTTTAAACAGAGAGAAAAAAAACCTGCCAAGGCACAAAGGCAAAAGAAAAATCACTCAGAAGTAGGAAGAGAAATGTCCACTGATGCACTGGGGATCAACCAAAGGTCTGTGTTTCCCTGATGCAGCACTCTAAAATAAATGGCATATCTGGGGCAGATAGCCATCATTTTAGAATGAAGGCAAGATAACTTTTCACAACTTCAAAGCATAAAAAATGTGTCCCCAGTTAGTATGTAATGTATAAAAGGCAAATGCAAACCTGACTCCATATACTTCCCATCTGTAGCAATGTTCAATTGCTGGATAATGACAGTGCCAATGTTCCCATTATCTCCTATTCCCCCACCATGTCCAGCAGGAAGTATGGCTATCAGGAAGGCTCTCTCTAGACCCTGAGAACCCCTATCCAAAACTAACCATAAAACAAATTCAACCAGGTACCAATAGTATTTGCCTCTATTCAAAAGCTAGGTATGGGCCGGGGATTTAGCTCAGTGGTTTCACCACCTGCTGCTCAAGCGCAAGAACCCAAGTTCGATCCCCGGTACCAAAAAAAAAAAAAAAAAAGCTAGGTAGCTGCTCCTTAAAAGCCATGCAAGTGGACATGGTACTATGGCTACTGGGGTTTTGTAGCCCCCTGTCCCTAGGGCAGAGGGGCTGGGGGGAAGCTCCCAAAAGTACTGAGTTTCAGGAGGATTTTCAGTGGAAGAGCCTAGCTATGTAGGACAAGGTGTGCTGTATACAGTATGGGGATTCCCATGACACAATGAGAGAGAAAAAAGCACTAAGACTGACAGAATTCCCAAGTAGTGGCCTTCAAACTAAATAAAAGTTATCTCAATTAATGCAACTGAGGCTCAGAAGAGTTTAGTAATTTGCCCTAGGTCACAAGGGGAGTAAGGATTAGAATCAGAATCCAATCCAGGTCTCCCTAACTACAAAGCAAGTATTCTTTCTATCAAGTCTGATGACTTTCAATGTTTTACTCAGCATCATCTAACCCAGAAATAAAAAATATAAGTCAAAAAATGAAATAGAAATAGTTAAGCTTCAGCTATAGGCAGGTATGAGCATTTCCCTGACAACTCAGCAGTACACACTAGCTTTGGAGACAACTTTAAACACTAAAATTTTTCTTTTTGCCACTTTTGATACCAATCCTCTCAAAATTCTAATTGCCTTTTTCTTAAATTCTTGTATTGGTATATTTTAGGTATACAATACATTTACAACTGCCTTTTTGAAAAGATAATGCCAAACACTACTGACCCATAAATGTGTTGTCCATGTCTACAGTGTTTTGCCATTTGGGATGAGATATTCCACTGTGGCCTACAGATATGTAGAAGGGGCTGCACAAACCACAGAGTCCAGCCTCAGGACTGCTAGAGCTTCCTCATAATATATTTCTAAGCTCTAAGGGGAAAGTGTTAAAAATATGAAGTGAAATCCATTTATAAGTGGCCCTATGGATCTAAAATTTATTTCACCAGCTTTTGAGACACAAATTCCAATATCTCATCTATACAGTATTCAAAGTTTTATCCTAGCAAAAAGAAACAATGCCCTCACTATCAAAAATTAGTCATCTGTCAATCTTTAATCCCATGAATTAGTATTCAACTATACAGGGCCAGGGATTTAGCTCAGTGGTGCCGCCACCTGCCTTGCAATCACAAAGTCCCAAGTTTGATCCCTGGTGCCAAAAAACAAAACAAAAAAAAAGATTCAACTATACAAAATTAAAGTAACTGACTAGTAATGAAGTTTTATAGGAGTGATGGTATCATTTTACCCTTCATCAATCTTCTTTCCTCTCTGCCTGGGTTATGTACACTTTTCACCACCATGCTTGTTCTAAATACCTTTATTCAGTTTAGAAGACTTTTTATCAATAAATATCAGAGATTCTCTGTTTTAGCAAAGAGCAACATTTTACCTGGCAGATATATTTACATTTCAATAATGTAGTTTTCCTTAGAAATGTTTCTGCCTTTAACATCAATTTTCATTTTTCTTAAAAAGATGTCCTATTACATAAACAGATTCAAAAGGCATTAGCATATATAAGAAAAAAGTTCCTATTATTAGGTATTATATTAAAATAAGAACCATGAGAATCATTAAAATAGTAGTTATGCTAGAGTTATTGACCTTCCAGGTCTTTATTCACTCAAGAACAAGGTTTCAACTGTGTCTCCAGCCAGCTGCTGCAGTGAAAAGAGACAGCCAGCCAGCCAGCCATTCCATCCTCCACTTCCATCACCTGCCTTTCATTACCCTTCCACCTCCAAACTGCCCAGATCCTTAACCCAATGAGGGGGCTGCTTGTCAGCTGCCTAGTCTCTTTGTTGTCTGTACAAAGTTATTCTATCACTATGCCTGACAGATGAAAGGAAAGGAAAATTTAAACAGAAACAGAATACAGGGTGTCTGAGAATTCAAAAAACATAGAACAAACTTATTTTTAGATAGTAAGTTATTGCTTAGTTTTAAAATTGTATGCATGCTATTTTCAATAACATGCTCAATTTATAAGCACAATAATTTCCTTGTGTGTTCAGGGTTTTGGGACTTTGTATTTATTGTATGACTTTCAGATTAGTAGCTACATCCACAGCTTTGAAATTAGAGAAACTTCACTAGGAAACACGAGGTTAAATTATACTGAGCATGTTACTTGAAAGTGAAACTTAACACTGTTTGAAACTAAGTTTAATGTGTTTCCTGGCTTTGTAGATCCCTGCATTTTAATTCACTGCAAATTAGCTCCCTTAAGTTTCTACCTATATCCTCTTGCATCCCACATACCAATTTTTTTCTTTCTACACATATCTACACATCAGGCATCACAAGTTTATTGCTATACAATATACCACTTTGGGGAAAAAGAAAAAACTGCTAAAGAAATAAAACTGTCAGGACCATTACAGTCCAGCTAATTGTGTTATCGATTGCTGTGTAACCCTAGATAAGTCTCAGATCATAAGTAAAAATGCATCTCTCAAGATTATGAATGTAGAAGGGAGTACCAGGCCAAGGGGCAATAAGGATATCCATGTAATTCCAGTGAGAAAATATTACAGAAAAATTGAGAAGGAAAAGATTCTCTCTTTCTACTCCAAAATGTAGAAGTGTACAGTTGGGCTACTTTACCACCAAATGACTGACAACTGTGTGTGAGAAGAGAAAGGAGCATGAGAGAGCACAGAGGACCAGCCACCACCAGGCACACTTGTTTAACAGATAATGTGATGCTACGTAGTCTTAGATTTGAAAGGACCAACTTTTGGCCTGCATTCCAGTTCTCATTTTCCTCACATATCTCTATTATTTTACTGTATAGTCCTCAACAAAGAACAAAAACTTTATCAGGTAGGCCTCTACTACTATAACACGTGTTAACCACAACTAACTTCATCTGTTATATCAAGACAGTCACATTCTGGTTGCACATGAAAAGTCCTAGAAAATTTTACACTGTTTTCAATGGATTGTACTACACTTTTCCACACTGTAAACTACAATACAATGCATTGTGCTAGAGGAATCTATTCACTCCACACAGCAAGAAAGGGAAAAACAGCCCTTCTCATAGCATCCAAAATGTTGGCTATATGGAGTTCCAGCTAAACAGGGAAAACTATATTACTCAGATGATCAAAGAGGTAATAATCCTGTATGTTCTCCACAACCAAGAGGTCAAAAGCAAAGAACAGAACAACACCACCAACAAAAAAAACCTGTAATAATCCCTCATCTGTAGAGTATATATTCCAAGATCCCCAGTGGATGCTTGACACCAAGCCCAATAGAGACTGTTTTTCCCCATATATACATATATATGATAAGTTTAACTTATAAACTAGACACGTAAGAAAGTAAAATAAAACAGAACAAGTATAACAATATACTATAATAAAAGTTATTTAAATTTTTTTGTTTCTAAAATTTTTTATTCATTATTTTTTTAGACTGTGGATAAATGAAACCAGGAGTACAAAACTTTGGGTGAAGAGAGACTGGTACACAGACAACTGCTTCCCACTAAGGTGAATGTGGACCTTTGTTCACTTAGGGTGAAGCTGTGACATGTATCACACTAGTCACTTTGAACTCACTATCCAGGAGAGATGTACTCTGCCTCAAGTAAATTCAACAATAGATACACACACACACACACACACAATGTGAAAATGACTTTCACTTTAAAAAGGAATTGTCAATGGTAGTCCTTAAAAATAAGTCCTAGAAGCCAGGGACATATCTCAGTGGCACTGCGCCTGCCTTGCAAGCACAGGTCCGCAGTTCAATCCCCGGTAACAAAAAAATAAATAAATAAGTACTAGAAAAACTCATTGTACCAATATATCTATTACATACTATAAGAAACAATAAATGAGAACACATAAATGAATTTATGCTTTCAATAACAATTCTAAATAAGGGGTTAATATTTTTCTGGCACAAAAACCAAAGAGAGCAGAAGTTTTCACTGAAGAATACTTAATGATCAGTGCACAGGAGTGTCATCTCCCTTGGTTCCAGTCAACATTTTCCAATAAACAAATATTTGAGTTCCTATCATGTGCCAGACAATATTATCTGATCAGTATTTCCTGTATCTCCATCTCCTGACTTGACAAACAGAAAGGACTCCAACAGTTCAAAGATGCTCACCCTGGAGTAATACTTCCACACTCTGTTTTGTCAAGATTTTAAAGTACTAAAGTGTGACATAACTATACCACTATTTTCAAAAGTTAGGTTTAAATCTAGTGAGAAAGACAAAAATGCTAATTTTTATTAAATTCTCTGAGTACTTAATACTGACTGCCCAAATCCTGAGAATAATTTAAACCTATACAAAAATCTGGTGTGATAAGAGATAAGAAGAATAAAATAGTTCCAAGGCTATTCAAAGTCAAAAAGAAGAGCCAAAGCCATTTTCTCATCTTAAATATAACATAAACAGGCTTACCGTTTTGCTTACTCTCTATCAGATGTAACCTGGCATTTGCATTGCTAACAGCCCTTTCACTAAGTGTGCTCACAATTGTAAGTCTCTTTTCAATGGCAATAACTGGATCCCCTACCTATCCTAGGCCTTGGACATGCTAATAATATCAAACTGCAGATAAGTATTCTTTCACGTACAATGTATAAACAGAATATAAAAATTTTTGGAGGGATGTGTTTGTTTTCTTGGGAAGGCATTGTACCAGAAGTTTCATCTTGCTTTGTTTTAATTTTCACTTGAAATTCTATAAAGAACAAGACCAAGTACAATTTATTCCTCATGAAAGATACCTCTTACAAGACAAAAAACAATGGAAATAAGAAAATGTCTAAAAGAGCTATTTATCAATATACACCAGAAAAAGGGTCTCTACTTTTTTGTAGTATTAAATTCTTTGTCTTCATACAGTTATCAACTCAAAACCAGTCAAAGGACCCTTTGGAAAAATGCAACTATAAAAGCATCAGATTACTGTACAAGTAAATTGTTACAATTTTAACATGACAGTGTACTTCTGTGTGGTTATTTAGACAGTAAAGATTTAAAGGAAAAGAAAGGTAATAAAATACATTTCACAAATCCAAAAGATCACTTTGGGTAGAGAAAAAAGAATTCCCTTCAAAAAGTCTAGCCCTGAAATTGCAGTAAAAAATAAAAACACTTCTGATTATTAGTAACTACTTTGAAAACCTGTACTCCAATAAATTGAAGAATCCAGAAAAAATAGACTCCTAGATACTAAATAGACTCCTAGATACTAAATAGACTCCTAGATACTGAACCAAGAAGACAAAAACCCTGAATAATCCAGTAACAGGCAATTGAAGCAGTATTTAAAAGAAAAACCTACCAACTAATAAGCCGAACCAGACGGATTCACCACTGAATTCTAGAACTTCAGGGAAGATCTAATACCAATACTCCTCAAACTCTTAAATGAAATTGAAAGGGGAGGAATACTGCCAAATTTATTCCTAGAAGTAAGCATTACCTTGATTCGAAAACCAGACAAGGATTAAGCTAAAAGAAAAAACTACAGGTCAATCTTTTTAGTGAAAATAGATGCAAAAACCCTCAAGAAGACGCTGGCAAACAGAAACCAATAAATCATTAAAAAGATCGTGACTCTTCATCCCAGGTATGCAAGGATCGTTCAACTCAATAAATGTAAAACATCACATGAACAGAAGGACAAAAATTGCATTATCATCTCAACAGACACAGAAAAAGACTTTAACAAAATCCAATATCTGTTCATGATAAAAACCCTGAAGAAAAGAAGTATAGGGGACCTTATCTCAATCTGATGAAAGCCATTTACAACAAACTACTGCTAAATGGGGAAAAAATTGAAAGCTTTTCCTTTACCTTTGAAATCAAGAACAAGACAAAGATGTCCACTTTCACCATTCCTGTTTAATATAGTACTTGGAATTTTAGCCAAAGCAAATAGGCAAGAGAAAGAAAGAAATGGTATATAGTATGTGTATAAGAAAGGAAAAGTTAAATTATTCTTATTAGCACACATGATTCTTTACATAGAAGACTCAAAAGATTCAACTAGAAGTCTCCCAGAACTAATAAATTAAACAAGATAGCAGGTCACAAAATCGACACACAAAAATCAATGGCATTGCTGTACACCAATAACCTATTGAAAAAGAAATTACGAAAACAGTACCATTCACAATAGCTTTAAAAATTAAATATCTAGAAATCAACCTAACAAAGGAAGTAAAATAACTGTATTAATGAAAACCACAGTACTCTGAAAAAGATTCATGTAAACATCAGAAAACAGAAAGTTACCCCCTATTTCCGGATAGGCAGAACCAATACTATCAAAACAGCCATACTCCCAAACTGATAATACATTTAAAGCAATTCCAATCAATGTACAAACAGCATTCCTCAGAATACTAGAGAAAATAATCCTAAAATTCCTATAGAACCAAAAATGACCCAAAATAGCAAAAGCAATTCTGGGCAACAAAAGCAAAGCAGGTGGCATCACAATCCCAGATTTCAAGTTACATTACAAAGCTATAATGATAAAAGAAACAGCATTTTACAGGTACAAAAAAAACCAAACATGTGGATCAATGGAATGGAACAGAGGATGCAGAAATAACCTCAGGCACTGGGCCGGGGATATAGCTCGGTGGTGCAGCCCCTGCCTCCCAAGCACAAGTTCCTGAGTTCGATCACCACAAAAAAAAAAGAAAAGAAAAAAAGAAAGAACCTCAGGCACACACACACAGCCATTCGATCTTGGAAAAAGGGGCCCAAAATATACAATGAAGAAAAGATAGCCTCTTTAACAAATGGGGCTGGGAAAACTGCCTATCCACAAGCAGGAGACTGAATAGAATAGACCCATTTCTCTCACCATGTACTAAACTACAATCAAAATGGATCAAAGATTCAAATGTTAAAACAGAAACAATCTGCTGGAAAAATGGTAAAACTCTTGAAGACATAAGCACAGGCAAGGACTTTCTGAGTAGAACCCCAGTTGCACAAGAAATAATATCAAGAATCAACAAATGAGATTAGGTCAAATTAAAAAGCTTCTGAACAGCAAAGAAAACAAACAATTCCATTTCTATAGAATGGAAAAAGATTTTTGCCATGTATTCCTCAAACAGAGGACTAATATCTAGAATATATAAAGAATTTTAAAAAATCAGACCCCCTAAAATAAAAGACCAAATCAAAAAAAATGGGCAACTGAAATGAATAGACACTTTTCAGAAGTAAAATAGCCAATAAATAAAGGAAAAAAATGTTCAGTGTCTTTGGCCATTAAAGCAATGCAAAGTGAAACAACATCTTAATCCAGAAAGAATGGCTATCATCAAAAAATTAAATAATATCAAATGCTGGAAATGCTGTGGGGGGAAGGAATCCTTCTACATTGTTGACAGGAATGTAACTAGTATAACCATTATGGAAATCAGTACGGAATTCCTCAAAACACTAAAAGTAAAACATAGAAATTCCATTTGATCTAGCTACTCCCCTTCTACACATCTTCCTGAAAGTGTTAAAGACATCATATATTACATGCATACCCATATAGCACCACAACTCATAATAGCTAAATCCTAGAAGCAGCCTATATGTCTGTGAGATGAATTGATAAAGAAAATGTGGTGTTATACACAATGGAGTATACTCTGCCATAAAGAATGATAAATTTGAATCATTTGTAGGAAAATGGCTTCACCTTGAGACCATAATGTTAAGTAAAATAAATCACACACACGATTAAATATTGCATAGTTTCTCTTATATGAGAAACTCACAGTATAAATATATTAAAGAGCAAAATAAAAGATAGAAAATAGGAAACAGGGAGATAGATCCTTTGCAAATGGGAAGGAGACCAAGAGATGGAGGGAGAGAGAAGAGAGAGGAGTATGGAACATAAAAATAATTAAAATGTATTAGCACATGTTCCAATTCCCCATGACAATTGTAATCATTATGTACTGCAAAAAGTGTACTGATAAAAGTAAAAATTAAAAACATTTCTGAGTAAACTGAAGCAATGTTAACTTCTAAACTGTTATCTTTTATTTGTTTGTTTGTTTTGGTACCAGGGATCGAACTTGGGTCCTTGCCCTTGCTCAGCAGGCGGCAAAACCACTGAGCTAAATCCCCAGCCCTAAACTGTTATCTTTTAAAATTTCATTTAAATTATATTACAGCTTAAAACTGAAAAGTATGAAAAGGTATTGTGCCCTAGTCTCTCTCAAAACCTAGCCACAATTTTCTTGTGAATCCTTCCAAAGATATTTCATGAATATACAAGCACCATGTATTCTCTCCTACTTAAATGGCAATATAACAAAGACTATTCCACACCTTGCACTGTTTCACTAAATATTTATGATTCCCTATCAGTAATTTCCCCATTCTTTTAATTTCATAGCATTTCATCTTAGATGGATATTTTATTTAACTAATCTATAATGAACACTTGTTTTCAGTGTTTTACTACTATAAATGATGCTTCAATAAATCTTTATGTATACTTCATTTCAATTTAGCATGAATTTCTGTATGTGGAATCGTGGAGTCTATTGGTTTGTTCATTTATAATTCTGATGAATCCTGTGGAATTACCTTCCATAAAGACTGTCCCTGTTTACATTTCCATCAGCAATGCCTAAGTCTTTTATCTCCACACTCTTGAGTTATTGGGTCTCTTTCTGATTTCCAAAAATTGCTTAGATGTTAAGGAAATTTACTCATTATCTCTGATGAGTTGTGTGTTTCCTCATGTTGTCTTTCGACTTTGTTGGTGGTTTTGGATATTCAGAAATTTTTCTTTTTTATGAAGTCTAATTTTATCATTTTTTTCTATTCCTTCAAGGTTTTGCATTTTTTAAAATTCTAAAGTATTTTTAAAACTCTCCCATTAAACTCTATTTTATGACTTTGCTTTCTAAATTTAAAGTTTGATTACATTTAAAACTCATTCTAATGGAGGTATAAATTACAGATCCAACTTTGTTTTTCTCAAGATGACCACCCAATTATCCTAATACCATATTTACTGAAAAAATTTCAGGCCAGGGATTCAGCTCAGTGGTACCGCCGCCTGCCTCGCAAGCGCAAGGTCCCGAGTTTGATGCCTGGTACCAAAAAAAAAAAAAAAAAAAAAATTTCATCACTGATTTCAGATTCCATTTTTATCACCACTTTTATCATATCCCATATGTTTTGAATCTCTTTCGAGTTTTCGTATTATATTTTATTGATCTGTGCATCCATACATCACAATTTTAATTATACAGCACAGTGATCTTTATCTTCTACAGCTGATTCTACTTTTCATTACTCTTCTTTTTCAAATGTTGCTATTATTGTATGCTCATTTCTATCTTAACTTTAGCATTAGTTTAATAGGCATTAGCATTAGTTTTTATTGGGGCTACTTCCAATTTACAGCATTTTAGGGAGCCATTTACCTTTAAGAAACAACTCTACGGGCCAGGGATTTAGCTCAGTGGTTCCTCTGCCTGCCTTGAAAGTGGAAGGACCCGAGTTTGATCCCTGGTACCAAAAAAAAAAAAAAAGAAAGAAAGAAAGAAAAAAAAGAAACAACTCTAGTACCTTAAAATTCTATTCCAAGGTGTGATTCATGCCTTAACTAGGGCATTCACATTTCATGTTAGTATGTCAATGATCATAAGATGGTGGTCTCCCTCACAGGTCACAGCAATGTGTGCAGTATTTCCTTCTGTAGCCAGTAGAGCTGGTTGAAGAGGTAGAAATGATTAAGACATTGATAAACTCTGGCCTGAACAATTCAGCAGATGGTGATACCATTTATGGAATTAGGAATCACGTAGGGAAAGACAGGTTTAGAAGTAGTAAAACAGTTAAGTTTGAGCCACAAGCATTACAAAGATGTGGAATGAATAGCTGGACTCCAGGTATTAGGAAAAGTTAATGTTTAAACCTGACACAGGATATTTTAATAGCAGACAATAACTGGAAAAAACACAAGAAAGTGGGTAGAAGAGGTGGAGGGTAGCCTCCCTAAAGCTGGACCTGGGCACAGTGGCACAAATTTGTAACCCCCTGCCACTCAGTAGGCTGAACCAAGAGGATTTCAAGTTCAAGCCCCGTCCGAACAGTTTAGTCAGACTCCATTTCAAAATAAAAGAGCTGGGGATGTGGCTTTGTGTGAGCCACTGGATTCAATCACATTCCTAATGTTCAGTCAATAATCTGTAAATTATGAAACATACTTTCTCAATAATGTAAGAATAATCTGTGAATCCAATAGGTAAAATTGTTCTGATACATTCACAGATTGAAAGTTTTACAGATACCTTGAAATGAAACTGATGACTACACAAATGGTTTGGTTACTTACACCCCTTGAGGCTCATACACAGCCACCTAATGGTCTTGTCTTAAGGCAAAAGATTTAACAGACTGCTCTAATTGTTCCCTGGACACTCAGTATACAATGGCATGTGATCCAGAGGTACAGATTCCTATATAAAACTCAGGAAGAAAAAATCAGAAATAAATATTTCACCAACTACTTCCAAACAATACCCAAAACTTAGTACTAATATACCCAATACATTCTAAACTGCTTTTCTTTAAAACAATATCAATTTAGGTAAAGGCATTAACAAATTATTTAAACATAATTATCCAATAAACTTCTGAACATTTAAGTGTACTACAAACACAATGCCAACTTTAAAATTTCAAAAGTGAAAATTTATCTTCATAATAAGTAGATAGTGGGGAAACGCATCAATTTTAGGACTATAAAATGTAGGCTGCCTATGGAGATAAAAGAATTTTCTAAACTAGAAGAAATAGAGAACTGAGTAATAAACTTCTGGAAAGGTAGAAAATTTTTTCTAAATTTAGAAAAGAAACCCTGATAGGGAAAAAAAAAATTTTGTTGTTTTTTTGAGACAAGGTCTAGCTGTGTAGCTCAGACTGGCCTTAAACTCACTTTGTAGCCAAAGTTGGCCTCAACTTGAAGTGATCTCCTGCCTCAGCCTCCCCAACAGGCATGTGCCATCACATCCAGCTGACAGGAAAAACATTTGACTCCTAGAAATAGAAAATACTCCCAATGTCCCCAAAATATCTGCTGAAACCTCAGCAAGGTGACTGCATCTGCCCACACTCCCCACTCCTGGAGGCCCAGCAGAGTGTGGACTCAGCCACTAATCTCTAAGGCTCATGCTCTGCACTACTGTGACCCTCAGCAGCCTTTCCCAATAGGGGAAGAGGAAGATAGCAATACAATTCATGAAATAGGAAATGCAGCAAATAACCATATATATGGGAAAATATTTAATTTCCTGAGTAACCCTGAATTTTCAAAGGTAGCTTTTTTTTGCTACTAAATTGGGGAACATATGAAACTATGGTATCCAGTGCTGGTGATAAACATGTGAAACTGGTAGGCTACTTGTCAAGACATATAAGCAACATAAAAACATCCAACAGGTCCTTTGGCCCCATTATTTCCTCCTCTGGAAGTTTACACAAAACATGGAGGAAAACAAAGCACTTACTACACATGCACAAAGACGCTTATCTGAGCACTATGTACAAATGAAAACCTGGGAACAAACTAAATGCACAAAATACGACAGTGGTCAAGTCGAATTATGATAGTCATTAATAATTATAAAATGATATAAGAAAAAATGCTTTTCATACAGTGTCAAACCAAAAAGAGGTGGTTATAAAAATGTACAGATGATGAAAACCATTTTTTTAATGCTCAAGAAAATACATAAAGGGGAAACACTAAAGTAGTGACTATGGTTGGTTAATATAATGGTACAAAATGACTGTTTCCACTGTATCACAAAGTTCCATACTATGGTTTCTTCACTCCTATTAATTTAATCTAGCTTTTTAAAATGGGAAAGGGGGGTTTCATAGGGCATTTACAAATTTTAAGTATGAGAACAGAAATGAATTATTGAGACTTTTTCCAAAATGAAAAATAGTAGTACAACTATAAAGATGCCTTAGATCTTCTGTTCTGTCCAAGATTCACTGTACAGACCAGAAATCTCTCGATAGACAGACAGACACACACACACACACGTACACACTTCAGGGACTTAAAAGTTATCTTAAAGGTTATTTAATTATAAATGCAACTGGAAAACCATGAGTTTTAGGTTAAGATGTTCAATAATCTAAATTATACTACAGCCCCATTTTTCCAGTCTGTTTTTAAATAAAATCTGGCATCTTAACTGCTCAGCAAAATCTTTCCAGGCAAAGGAAGAATTACTCACACCATCTGACTCTCGATCAATCTGAAAAAAATGTCATTAAATTAACAAATCATTTTAAATAATGTTTTGAGTATTAGTGTCTTCCCCACTAGACTGACAGTTCCTGAGGGAGAGAGAAATTGCATCTCATTTAGCATGGTAGTTGGTTCTCATTCAAGCATGTAGAGCTGCAGTTCAGGAGTATACAATGGAAAAAACTAATGTCCCATGAGTCAAGATAATCACAAACCACCACTCAAGTAAGAGACATACGTAGGGCTGTCCAAGCCCAAAGATACCTTTGTAAGATGTTCAAAGTACTACTGAGAAGAAGGTGAGCTACCCAAAGCATTAAATCAAAAAGTCCAGTCTAGCCCCCAGATCACCTATATCTGAGCCCTGGAATAAATATTTCATTCTAGCAACTTATAAAGTATGCATTATAACAGATTTTGCAAATCTAATCTTTTGGTTATTGTATAAAATAGTGGTTAACACAGAATGTTCACTTACTGGAACATGTGAAAAGAATGTACTTGAGTTTGATCCAATGTTCCCATTTGTTAATTCCACAGTATTAACTTGGCTTTCACTTACCTACCCTTAAAGAGTTTTGATTGAGCTAAATGTTAAATGAGGTAAGTTCTCCAATAGGAAATGAGGCATTTAGCGCACCAAGACTGCCACATTTGCTATTAAAGCCACTGGGTCTTCAGATCTTTGAAGAGGAAGAAGCATAGAATCTATACCCAATACCCAATGAGGTGATGTTACATTACTAACAGCATCAATAAATATTTGTATATCACCTCATAGTTTTAAAAACAGCATCCCATATAAAATATTTTAATAACAAAAATTTATCTAAACTTTCTTTGTAGCTTTCAACATGCCTCACTCACAGGTGCCATTTCACAAACAGGCTTTTAATTTAACAAAGTATCGTTACCCCATCATAGAGATGTGATCAATGGGAAGTCTTCATGATTTGCCAAAGTTCATACTGCTGCTAAATGTCAAAGAAGGAACTACACTTTGGGGTGAAGATACCCACATTTACCTTTTCTCCCCATGCCAGTTCTCCAACAGAGAGCTCACCAACTCCCATCTGGCGAAGGCAACATGAACAAAGGGAAATCATCTAGAGACATCCCAGACCTAAGTCCTTTCTTGACAGTTGACTAGCAGTAAGAGCTATTTCATCTACTGAAACACAACAGAAAACCCAGTTCTTTATTTAAAGGCAAACATCGTTTTAAAAATAAGGCTCCTCCTGACCCAAAATCTAGACATTTTTCCTAGAATTTGCTTAAGAGTTGAGGGGCTAACATCATAAAGGAAAATCAAAGGCAGAGTTCTCAGATTTTACCACCCTTCTTTTCTACAGTTTACATCGAGCAAGACATTTTAATTACCTAGAATGATGTCAATCATAATAACTTGCATTAATAAATGATGGTCCCTTTTAAGCAACAATATTTTTAAATATTTCAACTGAATAAAATGTTCCTAAAATTAATTAAACATCTTTTTAAAGAAAATACTAGTGGGCCGGGGATTTAGCTCAGTGGTTTCGCTGCCTGCTGCGCAAGCGCAAGGACCCGAGTTCGATCCCCGGGACCAAAAAAAAGAAAATACTAGTGTATCTGATAGGACTCACTAATAATTATTTTTATGTGTAAGATACAGGAGCTACTATGTTTCGAGTTTTTACCATGTGCTTGGCACTAAGCTGTATATAAATTCACACTGAATCCTTAAAATACTATAGGGATAGTAATAAACCTTAAAATTCATATCATAAATACAGAAACAGAAACACTGAACATTAGTGAACAAGTCAGAAAGTAACATAACTTCGATCAATCCAAAGCTAGAAAATCCAACCATTACACTATCTGGCCTCTGTGTTCTGCATATTCTGTGGGGTCTGGAATACCTGGGGAAGCAGGAACACAAGGATTCAAATCCTTGGTCCAGAGCTTACTGATGAAATCTTGAGAAATTAAGAAAAAATATCCATGTCTCAGTCTTCTCAGCCACAAAAGGAATCTATGCACTGATGCAAGAGCTCCTTTGTCGCGGAATCGCTGTATTTTCATGCTTAGAAAAAGGAGCGATTGGCACACACTGAAGGCCCAAGAATCTTAGTAGTGACTGATTTTTCAGTGGACTGTCAGGTGCTTAGAGCTCTGGCCCCATACCAGATGGCCTCAAACTGCTCTTTTTGGGTTCACGAGGTCCTCCCCCCACCACATTTAAGGCTGCACTTTCTCAAGCTATCACTTAATCAAGCTGCATGCCTAGCTACTGACATGCTTGTATAAAGGGCACCCTTCTCTTTCCATCCTTAGGCTTCTTAATGATTTTTAAATAAGACTATCCAGGGGCGGGGATTTAGCTCAGTGGTTCCGCCGCCTGCCTCACAAGCACAAGGTCCTGAATTTGATGCCGGTAACCCCTCCAAAAAAAGAATATCCAGATTACGAAGGAGGATTCAGGATCCCTCCAACTAGCCAAAAGAAAAACTCCAGTATGAAGATTATAACATGTCTGTTTTTGACTTTTCACAATTCTTTTTACTTTGGATGGCTTCAACAGTGTTGAGGATGCTATGTTTTAGTCCTACAGATAAACCTGGAACCACACTAAAATTGGCACTGCTATGCTAGCAAATCATACATCCAAGGAAAAAAGGATGAAACATAGTTTGGGGCTGGTACACTGGACTGCTCAAATATCCATAAAGGCGTAAGCAGCCTTCTCCTCTGGCTCATGAAGGGGTGGAGTTTAGAAATGACATCTAACACAAGACAGCACTCAGGGTTAGGATGCTGTATGGAAGAGGAACTAAAGCACTGGGCAGATGTCCTCATTTTATATGTGATGGCCAAACACTGCCAAACATGGTGGCTCAATGGATGTACAACTTTTCTGTACACTACCTAACCCAATGCTATTTGCACATGCTCTGCAGTAAGTCAGCAAAGGGAGCTGACTCTACCTTTCAGCAATGAGTGAATTAGACACACTTAGGTCCTGAAAACCACTAAGTGGTAGAAGAGAACATAATCACATTGTTTACCGTGAGACAAAGTCTTCGCTGGATTAAAATAAAAGCCCACAGGGGAGGGTGAAATGGAGGTGATCATACAAAATGCATTTGAGATGCCTTGAAAATAGAAGAAAAGCTGTCAAATCAAAAACAAAGCTTAGAACATTCCATTCTTATTACAGCAAATATATAAAGCACTGCTATATCACACCATTTTAACTGCCATTCCTAAACATTTCTCAAAATTTGGCAAGTCAACCATTCCCTATCCAAGAGGCTAATCTAAAAACTATATGAGAATAAATTTCATGTTTTTAACTTCCAAATCGTTATCATCTATCTTTGTGATCATGATCACATTACATTGTAATGACACATGATCCATTACATTGGAACTTTTTACAATAATTAAGTTCAGTAATATAACTGATGGAAGATTATGTTACATTCAAAAAGGCTAGAAACCATACACACCTGTGGTCAGCAAACATTTCCTGTACAGGTCCTGAAAATACTTTAGGTTTTGCAGGCTATAACATCTTTCAGAACTACCCAACTCTGCTACTATAAAAGCAATCATAGACCAGTAGCAGAGAAGCTATGGCACACATGCCACAGTGGGTTGTTTGTATCACTGAAAGTTCTAAAAGGTTCAGGATTGCTGTCATAAACAATTCTGGAACTGCTATGGTCTGAATGTCTGTGTGCTCTCAAAATTCATCTGTTGAAACCCAATCACCAAAGTGATGGTATTAGGAAATGGAGGTCTCAGGGGGTTAAGAGTTCTTCCCTCATTAATGGGTTAGTGCCCTTATAAAAGAAGCAAAAGAATGGAAAAAGAAAATGTGGTATTTATACCCGAGTACTATTCTCCCATAAAGAACAATAAATGTGGGTCATTTATAGGAAAATGGATGCACCTTGAGGCCATAATATAAATGAAAATAAACACACAAGCTTAAACATTGCATGGTTTCTCTTATACATGGAGCCCAATGTAAAACAAAGAACAAAATAAAAAATAATATAAAAAAGGAAGATAAACCTTTTGCAAAAGAAAAGGGGACCAAGCAATTCAGGGAGAAAGAAGGGAGGAAAGGGAGGGAAGGGAAGGGAATGAAGAAAATTAAGATGTATTATGTACATGTATCTACTCCCCTCATGTACTGGAAACATATACTAATAAAAAATATAAAAAGACCCCTCTCAACTTTCATGTGAAGGCACATCCAAGAACCTAGAAGACGGTGCTCACCAGACTCCAAATGTGCCAGCACACTCAACTTGGGACTTCCCAGACTTCAGAACTGTGAGAAATAAATTTCTGCTGTTCAAAGGCCACTCAGTTTATGGCATCCTGAAAGGACTAAGATATAAACTAATAAGCCAGATGTATTCCAATAAAACTTTATTTATGGACTCTGAAATCTGTAATTTCATGTAATTTTCACACATCACAAAACATTCTTTTCTTTTCTAACCCCTGGAAAGAAAATCTTAAAACTTTTTAGTTTGCAAGCTATACAAAAACAGGTGTCAGGCAAGATACGGTCTGTAGGACATAAACTTTCTGATCCCTGGCTGACAGAGATGATCCTAATATTCAAAAACAGAGATGCAAAAACTCACCAACTGCAATCTTGAGATCAGCTTACCTTCAAATCTAGAGGTGGTATACTTTGTATTTTCTAAAATACAAGCTATGCTATACAAACAATCTGAAAGTCCTGGCCTCTAAAGTTAATATCAAAATGTTAAATAAGTAAGTGTATGTCTTCTTAATGGCATTTAAATATATTTTAGCTTCCCTCAGGAATGACTTAAACCTTGGCAGTACGCATAAGCACAGTATTTTTAGGCCTGTCCTTGGATAGCTAGATTCTCACTTCCAAAAGTCAACTGACCATTATGACAATGTAAATAAATTTCTATAGCAAGTTAAATGATATTTATTTCCTAAAGTTTCATTAGAATAAATACGTTGAGTCTTCAAGGACACAGACAGAAAGAGGATTCTGAGAACAAGGAATTAGTTAACTTCCTGTGAGCTTGGGAGAAGTGTGCAAGACATATACCCACTCTATATATACAGATACAGATATATTCAAAACTGGTTACGTGTCAGTTGATGATTAAGCAAGCTTACTCTCCAATTCCACCTAACAATTCTAAATAACCAAAAGGCTGATCTGATACCAAGTTCCTTCTTTCCAGGGATTGATGTAACTGTTTCTACTTGGGATAGCTTTTTTTTTTTTCACCAGGGATGGAAGTCATGACCTCACAGGCAGGAACTGTGCTGCTGAGCTAAATCCTCAGCCCAGGATAGCCTTTTAAACACCTGCTGTTCACGTATATTAAATCTTTCCATTTAGTTGGCCTCAGTGGGCTCGAATCAACCATCTTCCTTTGTGAGTGCATCTGTGGTGTGGGGAGAATAGTGCACATACATGAAGGAAGTTTCCTCATTTTGGCAACTTTGCTCAAGCAGGTGTGAGAAATCTAACTAGGATGGGTTTTTGTCTTGAACCTGGTGTGGGGAGTATGAGCCAGCTTGGCTTTCCCAGATATCTGAAAATTAGTGATTCATCCAGAACATACATATTTTTCCTTTTGGGATACCATAATATTGCAAAGTTTGCATTTGGAGGGGAAAAATATATAGGTAGAACATTTATTTTGGACCAAGAATACTGACTGGTTTCATTTTATAACATTCTTAAATTAGTACTAACTAGTACTTATTCAGATCTTGCTCACAGGGAAAAGGCAAAACTGCAGTTCCTTGGAAGAGTCATCAAGCTAGTGGCTGGATTATCAATGACCTAGACAAAAACAAAGTCCCAAAAATGTGGGCTCCCTGATACAGGGAAAAGCAGGAACTCGTTCTTTTCTTCTTTCATTTTCTAACTACTTTTTATACTTAAATATGTATAGTCTCCAAACCAGTGGGCAGGCTCTCCACAACCCAAGGCAGTGGTGGCAAACCTATGGCACACATGCAAGCCATAGCAGGCTATTTGTATCATTGAAAGCTCTAAAGAATTCTCCATCACTGACTGAAGGTACCTCTAAAATAATTAGAGTGACTCAAGAACAGTTTTTCAAATAATGAGCTGTGATTCACTAAGAGGGCAAAAATCAATGTTGTGGGTAACAGAAAGCATTTTTAATGGAAAGGAAAAAGGTATTATTGAGAACATCAGTAAGCCTGGTATGTTTTAAGGGTTAAGGCTTATCTGATGAAACTTTTGATTCTATTTCAGCATTATGTACAGTAATGCATGTGCATACTGTTACAAAGTTTCTTACTTTGGAGGACAGTGGCAGTCTAAAAATGGCTTGAAATGTCTGTCAGACCCAAGTAGACATAAAAGACAAGCAATCAAGAGAGCAATTAAACCTGGAAATAAAAACTGCAGTCATAATTACTTGGTGGCTGCTTTGGATGAGTGTCCAGCAAAGGTCCATGTGTTAAAAAGGCTTGGTCCCAGAGTGGCACCACTGGGTGGTGGTAGAACCTTTGGAAACTATGGCTTAATGAGAGGTATTTGGGTCATAGGAGGCATCCTCTCAAGATGGACCATGAGACTCTACTCTCATCCTGGTTCTCCTTCTCTCTGCCTCCTGGTTCAACGAATAGGTTTGCTCAGTTACACACTCCTGCCATTATGTGGTGCTTTGTCACAGGCCCAAAGCCACAGAGCCAATGGCTTATGACCTGGAACCATGAGCCAAAATAAACCTTTTGTTTCTAAGCCTTGGGCTGAACACTTTGCTCTACCACACACTCCTCATTGTCATCCAACATGCCCACCAGCAAACCAGAGCAACTGAGTCTACCCATTATAGGACTGGAACTTCCAAAACCATGAGCTAAAAATAAACTTTTTCTCTTTTATAAGTTAGTTATCACAGGTATCATAGTTACACAAAGCTGACTAACACTGGGGCAGAGAAAGTTTTGGTATGGCTGGCATATAGGAAAGGGGCACCTGGAAAGAGAAAAGACCCCAGCCTCAAACCCTGGGGACACCAAAATTCTGAAGATGGATAAAGGGCAAACGACTGAAACCAAATGAAGGAGTGTAAGGAGTGGCAGAGATTTAGGAGGAAAACCAGGGAGCTGAGGTTCCCACTGTAAATTTCCTATACTGTAGGGACAAGTAAAACTAAATTAATCCTAGGTGCAGTGACACATGACTGTAATCCCAGCTACTTGGGAGGCTGAGGCAGGGATATCACAAGTTTGAAAACCAGAACGGGCAACATAGCAAGACCCAATCTCAAAATAAAAAATAAAAAGGGCTGGAGAGGTAGCTCAGTGATGAGTTCCCCCTGGATTCAATCCCCAGTACAACCAAAACAAAAAACAAAAAAAACCTCTAAAACTAAAAATCCCAAAAAGTTAAAAAGATATATCCCTTTCAATTCCTCATTTTTTAAAAAAAGCTAGGTGTAAATAAGGATTAGAGAAAATTTGAGAGGTAATAAAGATTTTTAAAATCCTACAGAGCCTGGAGACTGATTTACTGTTGATACCTATCTAGGAATACTTGACATGCTATTTTATGATGTGTACTATACCCTGAGAGGATGTGGGTGTCCATTTAAACTAGTTACTTGCATGTTTAAAGAAAACACATGCAACAATCACATGATGGTTATTTTAGAGCTTTCTAAAGGTATCCAATCACATCACAGTGAATCTTGTCCTTACATTTTTCACTGTCTTCTTAAAAATCTCACATTAAATTTCCTGAAAGCAGAAAGGAGTATTCTTAATCTGGAAGCACATGCTCTCAACAGAAAGTATAATGGAATAACAGGGTTACCCTTTGTTTAGACTGGAGCCATTCCAGAGCTATTATCCTGAGCCCGTCAATAAAAACCACAGCCTCTAATGTTCTGGGCAGCAGACTCATTTGAAGGTAATGGAAGTCTCTTGAAATGTTAAGATCTATCATCATGATTACTTTAAATGTCTCTGCCCTAGTTCATAACTTTTTTTTTTTTTGGTACCTGGGATCAAACTCGGGACCTTGAACATTCTAGGCAGGCGATGGAACTGAGCTAAATCCCCGGCCCTAGTTCATAACTTCTTACACACTTATACTCTTGGTCTTAATAAAACAGGTCATTCCCTAGAGTATGATGGTAACTTCCTTTTTAAATATTTACTGTAATTAGAAATAGACCAATTACTGCTCAGGACAACCAGTATGTTAAAGAGTTGGGTTGATGATACTGAGATGGACCTTAAAAATTATCTTACCAAGTTTCCTTTACTGGGTAAGAAACTGAGGTCCCTCTTCTTTCCAAGAGACAAGAACTTAGGGCCGGGGATTTAGCTCAGTGGTTTCACTGCCTGCTGCACAAGCTCAAGGACCTGAGTTCAATCCCCAGTACCAAAAAAAAAAAAAAAAAAAA
>NW_004624815.1:8646937-8672598 GCF_000247695.1 Heterocephalus glaber
ATTGCCTATTAGTTCCAAGAGGTTTCATAATTCTTGTACAGGTACAAGCACCCAATGATAAATGTAAACGTATTGTATACCTAAAATGTACCAATAAAAGAATTAAAAAAAAAAAAAAAAGAACTTGGCTGTCAGAGCCAGTCAGAGGAAGGTTTCAACCTTAATTTTATTATTTCTTTCATCCATCAGTTTCCTCATTATTTAAATAAAGGTAACAGCAACTATACACAGGTGTATTAAAGGGGAACAAAGCATGTAAAGCACTTAGCACAGTGCTGGCACATGGCAGGCACTCCAAAGTGAGTTCCTCTCCTCCCAAGGCAAAGCCCAAACTGGGCCACTACTCCAATTCCCCAGTGACTTTATCACACATGTGTGTGTGTATATATATATATAATATATATATATACACACACACACACACACATATACACACACACACACACACAAAGGAAAAAAGGCCACAAGAATATATACTTGATATTTTTATTAGTCCTTAAATATAAAATGAACA
This sequence comes from Heterocephalus glaber, assembly GCF_000247695.1. Next base: position 8,647,452 of record NW_004624815.1, read on the forward strand.
TTAAATAGCTTCTTATACCATGTTTAAATCCAAACTCAAGCCAAGTGTCAGGAACACTTTAAAGAAAGGGAAGAGAAAGAAGAAAAATCAAGAAGGCTCAGTGAGACAAGGGGAAAACAAAGGCAAGTTCAGTATCACAGAGGTCAAGATTAGAATTCTACATGAACAGAATTTGTATCAAAAGCCAGAGAAAGATCAAGGAGAAATAGAAACCAAAGTACCCCATCCATCAGTTTAAAATGAGTGCTGACCTTGAAGAGAGAGATTCCAGAGGTAGGGAGTGAAAAACCAAAGACAATAAATCAAAAGAAAAATAAGTGACAGATAAGCAAAATCAATGAAAACAGGCACTCATTTAAAGTGCTCAGCCATAAGGAGAAAAATCAAACAACAATCAGATATGGAGGCAAGATCACAGAAGAGCTAAGATCACAGAATCTGAAATCAGCCTGCCTACATTCACATACCAACTCTGCCTGAGAATTACTTACCATCTCCGTGCTTGGGTTTTCAGATCTGTAAAGTAAAAATAAAAAGTGTCTACTGGTTCTCTTCTCCGTATTACAAGGAGCTGAAAGTCTATCAATCACATATTCCAAACTCCCTTATCAACTGTCTTCTGGTTGGGTTCTGCCCATGGGAAATATTGTCAGGAGAATGTAATGTGAGAGAAAGAAAATGCCTTTTTTGTTTCTTGTTTCTAGTAGTAGCTCCAACAGCAGCAACGGACAACTGCAGGCTGCAGTATCATCTGTGGTGGTTTCAAAGCACCAGAACCAGCAACGACCTCCAGCAAATCTGTAGAGCATGTAGTTTATGGAGCAGTTGCCTGACACATAATGCTAGTAACATCCCCTTCTCTGCTTCGCTCCTTCAAGAGTCACCCATGCGATGTGTGCAAGCACATACACCTTCACCTCTTATGTTCAACATCACTCTCCCACTACATACTTTTCTGTCACTGTGGTCCTCCAACACCACTGTAACCAATTCCCTACATTCAATCCTTCTCTGCTTCAAATATCTAGTGTGCGTTTCAATATCCTGAATGGACATTAACTGATTTTAATACCTACTTACTATGGTGATTATAACAAAATGAGTTTAAGAAAGTACTTGAGACCATTATCTGGCCCAAGAAAGCATTTTATAAATATTAACAATCGTTTCTCTACAAGTACCTTAAAATCCACATGTCCAAATGGAGATCCTTGTCTTCCATACAGTCTCAAATTCTGAAAATGGTCCCATCATCTATTCCTTCACTCAGACTCCAAATCTGAGTTCTGCACATCAATAAGCAAAATCTATGGTTCCCTCTACAGCAAGTCCTTCCTCTTCCTTTCATCAGTATAACCCTTTATTATCTCTATTTAGTCTGGATCAAGGTCTTCCCTTTCCCAGGGATTTCTTTGCTTACAGGGTCCAGTTCATTCTACACTGCCCCAGAAGGCTTTCTTCAAATGGGAAAAGCAGTGTGGTGTCTGATTGAGACACTCTCTGCACTACCATTAGGCGTAAAAGTCATCAGCCCATTCTACCATATAAAGGTCTTTCTGAAGATAATCCCTATTTAGTATACTTCTTGCTATACTGCTTCCTGTTTGCATCCTCAAATCTTATACCTCGTCAATCCCACCAAAAATCCCTGGCATTCCCCAAATTCTCCTTGCCCTTTAGTCTCTCTACATCCCTGCATAAGATAATCCCTTTCAGTGGAATGCCTTCTATGCCTCTAGCTGCCTAGTTTCTATTAGATCCCTTCTACCTTAATCAGAACTAAAATAATTTCCTAGCATTTTGTCAAACAATCACTATTATAACTTACTACCATATGAGTCAGAAGTAGTAAATATTGAGCTCCTAGTAACACTGGAATTCATTATCCCTTACATGTTCTCCAGGGCCAGGGATGTAGCTCAGTGGGACTGCACCTGCCTTGTAAGCACAAGGTCCTGAGTTTGAGCCCCGCTACCAAATAAATAAATAATAAATAAGGTCAACCTGTTAAAAAAAAAATATTCTCCATACAGCACAGCCTCCCAATAAAAGATGAAAGCTGCAAGGGAGCAATACCCCGACTCTTAGACAACCAGTCCCCAAGACCATGGATCTCTACCCACCAGCCCACCTTGTGTACCACTAGAAATCACCTCCTATTCCATTCAACTATACAAAATATTTTTGTGTGCTATGAAGAGACTGGAAAACACTGCCCTGTAGCATCTAGCTCAACACCTTCCAGTAGCTCTGGTCTTCTATCAGAACTCAAAAAACAGAAAGAACTCCTGCACTCTCAAATTTTTACTGGCAACATTCCCTATGTTTGTGTGTGTGTGCGTGTGTGTGTGTGTGTGTGTGTGTGCGCGCGCGGTACCGGGAATCAAACTCAGGACACTGTGCTTGCCAGGCAGGCATGGAGTTACTGAGCTACGTCCCCAGTCCAACATTCCCTATTTTAAAAATTTACAAGTAAAATGAAACCACCAGTTCCTCATTTATCTATAATTTTTTCTTAATTTTTGAAACAAGAATATAACAAAGCTATAGAATGGAAGCATAGATCTTTTAAATATAAGCTAATTCCGGACTTATTTTCATTCATAAATATTAAATTTTTATTTTGGATCATTAAACACATAATTGGATTCTAAAACAGACAACAGAATTCAAAACACAGTGCTCCCTCGAGGAGCAAAATTGTGGTTAGCTTCTTAGGCTTCTATGTCTTATAAATAATCTAAAATAATACTGTTTCAAATAACAATACTGGTGGTCTGGGTGGGAAGATTAAAAGGATGAGAAAATGCATAAATTTTTGCAGAAATTTTGAGGGAATCTTCAGGACTCTTTCAGCTTAAAACACTATTTCTAACTTTATTTTTAGAGTATAGTTTGCATTTTTCTCATTATAGACCTATGGTTGTAACTATCCTTTCTCTTACCAAGCATAGTTTAACCACATTTGAAAAAAAATTAAGGAAACAGGAAGAACACTGGAAAATTAAGTGGGGAGCAAATATTAAAAGCAATGAACATATAAAATGGCAGAACTTAGATGTAAGCAATGAATGAACAAGGGAAATATAAAAACATCTGGACTGTTTCAGGAAAAAGTTGTCAAAAGGAACTGAAGGCACTTTGCGTATCTGCCATGAGATGGCGCTAATAACCAAGGGCAGCTTGGTAACCCCTCAAATGGAAGAGTTAAAACAGGTCTTGGAGTAGAAAGTAAAAATCTCTTTCAAAAATATAAAGAATTGTTTCCTAAACTCATAGATTCTAGCCCCAGAAAGATTTCTCTGGCCAACAGTAAAATTATAAAAGGACATTTTGGTTTTCATAAAACCAATTTATTAAGAAATTACATCCTTAGATTATCTTCTGGTATTAAAATCTTATAAACATTTAATTATATTAAAATACTGTTTTCTTTTAAGTATAATCACTAGATTGCCAGTTCTGGGCTTGCCTGCTTTGCGAGCTCTGTCTCAGGAGAACTGATCATTGCTGACATCATTTTTCAGGCTCCTAGATCAGCAGGCTTTTCTCTGGGTTCAGCCTGTGAGCAGAATTAGTGAAAAATCAGCAGGTGAAAAGAAAGAACCCAGTTTATTTCTCCTCCTGTCTACCTCAGGCAGTGTTCTCAGCATTGGCTGATTTCTTCCACGGCTCCAGTCACTACCAAACCCTACATAGCAAGGTTTCAATTGCCTCAAAGAAGCCTGGACTTCTGAATTCCCATCATCCGACCCTAACAGGCATATTATCTTCCTGCTGTTGTAAATCTTTCTTGCTGTCTCAGCTTTTCTAACACCTGTGTAACTGACTGTCTGACAAAGGTTTCTTTTTTCCTCAGTGGACCTTGACTGGCATATTAGACCACTGGTTCTGCTAGTGTCAGAACCACCAGGAAGCCTTTTTAAAACCCAGATTCTGCACCCTATCTCTAGAGTTTCTGCAGTAGAATCTAACAATGTGTGATTCTAATAAATTCCAGGTGACATAATGAACCTACTGAATCAGAGATTCCTCTCTGAAAAAGTTTTTTAAAAAAAAGGTAAGCCATCATGTTGGTCTCTCTTGTTTTCACTGAACAGTAAAGATTAAAAAAAAAAAAAAACTTTGAAACTCAAACTCTATTTTTCTGTATTCAAGGAAAAAAAGATATTTTCAAGACTTTATATTACTACAGAAGCAAATGTTTTTAAGGAATAAATTTAAAAATTAAATTATAAATTTTTTTGCAGACAGGGTCTCACTATACAGTTGAGGCTGGCCTTGAACTCAAGGCACTCCTCCTGCCTGAGCCTCCCAAATGTTTGGATTACAGTCTTGCACCACCACACCTGGTTAAAAGTAAATATAATTTTAGCACTCACTGTTATGTTTTACCCAGAAATAAAATCTCTGTTTTAAATTTCACAACACAGTAAAATTATGAAAGTAAAATGGATTTACACTCTCAAATTATCAGGAAAGAACTTAGCCAATACCAAATGATCAGTAGATAATTATTCTACCTTAGAATTATAAGACTGAAAAAGTCTCAAATTATTTTAAAAAGGTAGTTAAAATCAGAGCACAGTGTTTTGTAACTGTCTTAATCACCACAAGAAGGGCCAGGGATTTAGCTCAGTGGTTCCACTGCCTACCTCGCAAGCCCAAGGTCCCGAGTTCAATCCCTGGTACCAAAAAAAAAAGAAAGAGAATCACCACAGGGTGTTTAGATTTTGGCAAAGATTTCAATTCAAATATGTACTCAAATCAGAGCTATGTATATAAGAATTTGTTAGGAGACCAAAGGGCCTATAGACCCCCACTAATAAAAGAAAATGTGAGACATATATGTAGTATTAATTTTCTAGTAGTCATTTCAAAGAGTAAAAAAAGTAAAATTAATTTTAATACACTTAACCCAAAATATTACCATTTCAACAAACCATATTGTTTACACTTTTTAGCTGCACTAAGTCTTCAAAAGCTGGTATACATTTTACATTTCCAGCACATCTCAATTCCGTCCTGTCACATTTCAAATGCTCGAGTGACATGTGACTAGTGGCTACATCAGCCAGCAAAATCATAGATAAGTAGAAATTTGCCCGTCTCTTCATTGAACATACTGATATTTACCACAGTAGCAACAAACTATTATGCTTTTTTCATATTTAGTTATGAATTACAATTTTAAGAGTTTAAAGCTTCAAATGTGTGTTCTCAGACACTTAGTTCAAAACCCAGTGAACATTTTGGATTCTGTCACCTAAAAGCCTCTCAAGAGAATCACATTGTAAACAGGTTATCAACGCTACCATTTCACTTGAAGTCCCCAAGCCAAGCCAAATCTCAACTTGCCTTTCTCTCAGCCCAAGGGAAGACTCAGCAGCCACTATAGGCCTCCACTGGTCCCCAGGCTAAGGAATTCCCATCTCCTGGGCTTGTGAACAAGGAGGTAAAGTCATAGCTACCAACCTAAATCTCCAGGCTGAAGTATTCAGTCCTTTGACAGGGGAGGCTGATGTTACCCAATCATTTCACACTATCCACTAGCAGCAGTGTTAATTCACCTACTGGGGCTAGAATTGTGATTTTCATGTAATTACTTCATTACTCATGATCAGAAAAATGAGACCAGACAGATAACCTGTATATGAAGTTTTTAACTGTACGTATTTTAACAAGTGTTTTTACTTTCAGTAGCAAGTCAAAGTACAGGTATTACCTTTAATACAACTGATGGTCAAAAAAGAGTCAGAGAGTGAGGTATATACCAAGTCACTGAGTAAAGAGGCAGATTAAATCATCAACCTGGACTCTGAGAAACATACTTGAAATCCAGAGTAATCATACTGGTTTAGTCTAAACACCTAGTGATTTTAAATTATGCCCTAAAGAGATGCAGGAGGCATCTTTTCTCTCCTAATACCCAACAACCTCTGAATTCCTCAAAAAGAATGGACTATTGCTTCACTTATCAGAAAGTAAATTTTCTTTTGCACATAAAACTTGCCATAAGTATAAATGTACTTGTATTTGCAAAAATAGTGAGATAATTGCGTACCTTTGGGGCTTAACTACATCTGGTGTCACATCACGCCTAGGCATAGTTATTTCATTTTGACCATTCACTCTAGAGAGTAATTACTCATCCTATAACTTGGTCATAAGAAGCAGACCTCAATGTTTCAGCAATCATGTAAGCATAGGTGGATTTTTATATGACAAAACCATGTAAGTTAAATGTATATACACATTAATAAAGTGCTGAAATTATGACAAGTTATATAAACCCCCTAAGCTTTGGCGCCCAGACCACATAGAAAGATGAAGATACAACTCAGCTATGAAATAAATGCTGCATGTAAGCAGTTCTCTAATTTGAGAAGGGAATATAAGATACAGTTCTAGACCTGGATCCTGCCAGAAAGACACATCTAATCCTTTCTCCTGCAAACAAAAAGAGCTTTCTAAAACTAAAGGAGGAAAAGAAATGTTAAGGCTGTTACAAGAGTCTGAAGGGTCTGTAATCTAATCTGGTAAGAGAATGCCCCCAGCCTTCAGCAACCTGCTGAATCCTATAAATCCGCTAACTCAACCTCTAGCACAGAGCCATCTTCCAGTAAGAGTTGTGTGCACCTCAGCTGCATCACCCAGCATGCTACTGTAATCTTCTTTCAAGTCTTTCCTACATACATTGCCCCCGATGACTCCCACTAAAATTAAGCAACTGAGAGAAAATAGTAATTGCTTCCAGTAAAACTATTAATGTCACCAAATGTAACTCAAACTACTTTTTAAGTCCACCAAAGAAAAAAAATTATCTTTAAGTGAATATAGCATCAGCTCCAAGGAGCAGAAGGTACTATACATCATGCTGGGTCACATATTCATTACTTTTATCAAGGAGAAAAAATGTAAACACATTCAGAAAATGTAGAACGTTGTTCTCTGAATGGCTTCCTTCAAACATGAGAAGAGTTGCTCTCAGCAACATTTAAAAAAAGAATGAGGTATAATAAAAAAGCTTCTAGCTGAGAGTGGGGAGGCCTGGGTGCCTGAGTCTACCACACATAGTCCAGGTGCTGCCAGACAAGTGCCTTAGGATCTCAGATCTATTTCCCACTCATGAAATAAGGAGAATACCTTTTTCCCAAAGTTGTTTTGAGTGCTGCAAACCAAGATGGTAAAGCACAGAACCAGTGATTTACAAAAAGCGGTAGATATTATAGTTGCAACTATATAAATGGTACACAAATGTAAATTTCAAATTACAGCTGATCCTAATCCTCACCCAAGATACTGAAAAAGTTTAAATTTTTGATATTTCTTACATGCAATATTTTTGTCTGCTTCTTTTCTATATGATTAACAGGGAGAAACAAAGGTTAAAATAACAGAAGACGGAAAAGAAAAGCCAAGCACAGGTAACAATGCACACAGTAACTGATAGGAAACATATTCCATAGACTTGCTGTGGTCCACAGGGACCCTGGAAATGAGCCCTGTCAGACAGTGCTCTGCCCATCATGACCAAATACAAGCACTTATCCAAGAAAACTGAAGAGGCAAGAAAATTAACCTATGTATAGGGGCAAAGGACTCCTGCTCTTATTTTGCACGTATCTATCACCCTCTGTACCTGCCATCCTGTGCTTGTGGCTGCAAACAAAAGGTCCTCTGGTTCTTCCCAGTAATATATGCCAAACTGAATTTCTCAGTCCATGTCATATAAACCCATATCCCAATACAACTAACTGTGATAAAGTACTTAATACAAACAGTGAAGATCTTCTTAAATTCTTCTAAGGAAGTCCCTCAACAACAGAGGTTAATGCCAATGTACCTTTAAAGAATCTGGGAGTGGCACAAAATTATAAACCACAAACACACAATAAGGCTGTATTTTTTTAAATTGGCACATTCTTTATGTAAACAGATGTGGAGTGATAGAACCACTGAATGAAAGCATTGTCTCCTCTTGAACAGTTACATCTTCCCAAAGTAAAACACACTTTCTTCATTCATTTATTCAACACATTTTTATTGAGATCAAATAACATGGATAAAAGGTTGCCCAAGGAGCTGTGGATAGAAATACATATACACAGACAGATATATATACAGTTTCTGCCCTCCTGGAGCTTACAATCTAACAAGGGAGGTTGTTTTTAAAAATCACATAGAAAATTATGATTAAGGTTACAAATGATTTTTTAGCCATATTTCTGACAATGAGGATATGAACTGGACAAAGAATGTTCTATGTAGAAAAATACAAATGGGCCAAGAGAGATGTCAGGGCAACTTGCTGGAGCTGAAAGGCAAGGGAGACCTGTGCTGCAGGCAAAGTCAAGGCTGGGCCATGTTGAGCCCTGTACACTCATGAGTAACTTTAATTCTATGAGCAAAAGGAAGCCATTAAAGGTTCTATACAGGGAAGGAACACACATCAAAGTGGCTGCAGTACATAAGAGTCTAAGCTGATCCCTGCCTGTCCAAAGTTCACAAGTCAACTAACACTCACATGTACACATGAAGTTCACACCGACATACTTACGTGTATACAGAGAGCACATAAAAAAATATGTCAATAGCTTTATGGTACAAATGATAAGTGTAGAAAGGCTGTTAACAGGTCAGAAAAAGGAAAAATGCATGACATGATTAATCCAGTCTCAATTTCACTGAAGACATTAACTTTTGGATAGCTGGTAAAGAATTATGTAGATGGTCCAGGCCTTATCATCAGGGCCTTCCAAAAGAAGGTCTTAGGAGAACAACCAGAAATAGAATTTTTAAAACACACACACAAGCTTTTATTTCATAGTAAATTCTTAACATTTCACTTGAAATTTTTTTGATTTGAAAATCTTTAAATCAAGGGGAAAATGTTATCGATGCAAGATTCCAAAAGAAAGGAGTATAGATCTTAAGTACAGTTATATAATTTAAAGAAGTCAGAAACATAGGTCTGAAACTGAGAAAATTATATATTCTTCCATCCTCTACTTGTCCATTGTAAGCGCTTAAGAAAGCCTAGAAACTAAATTCCAGTGACTAGGTTTATCCACAAACTGTCCAATCTTTTCATGAATATCCACTGATTCCAGCCATTCCCTTTCCCATTCTCAGAATTCTAGAGTTACAAGTAAAGTGAACTCATCAATCATTAGAATTAAAAAGAAACCTTGAAAAATTCAACCACAGAATAACTTGTTGAATAATGGCTGCTTTGTTTAGCTGCATTAAGAACAAGCAACAATTATAATAAATAAAAAACTCACTCTGTGGACAGCAAAATTTAGTGTTTTAAGGGTAACAAGGCCATATTTTTTAAAATGTTTCTCTGCTCTAATTACAATACCAATAAATGATTATTAGTTTTGGAAAATTCAGAAAACAAGAAAACAATAAATGAAAGAATTTAAATAAAACTGGAACACTGCATAAAAATATTTCTTTTACATGTAATTCTTTGGAATTCAAATACTTTCATGTATTCCTATGTGGGCCTCTTAGCAGCCTCAGAATAGAAGTGACTTAAGTATAATTCACATTTTGTAAGGTCTAGAGGAGTTCAGAGCCATAAGTGACCTGCCTAGAGGCACAGGTACTGAGACAAGCCAGCAAAGATCCCTCTAGACTCCTGAGGACTTAGGCATCTTCTCCAGGCTAACAGCCATGTGATCAACAATACCATATGCTCACAAAAGTGGCTAACTGCAAGGACCTAAAATGAGCAGTACCTATGATCATTAATCTCAGATTAAGAAATGTGCAAATAGCAATTTATTATTAATACACATGTGCTAAAACATATCTTCAAAGAATATGAAAATTTACCTATCTTTAAATTGCAAAAAATAGAGGATATTTTAACTGGTTTGTTCTGGTCTGAACAGGAACCTACAGAAAAATCAAGGATTTCCTATCTGAAAGAAATTGTGCAGAGCCCTCTCATAAAGACCTGAGATAAGCCAAAGGTCCCACGCAACTCCTCCTTCCCTTCCTTCCTACAAACACACACACATACACACACATACACACACACACACAGGAACACATGCACACAACACAACACATACAGGTGCACATACAAAGTATAATTTTAAAATGACTTATTTCTTCCCTGTTCTTATGGGAAGTAAGATATATGGCTGGAGTAATCATAATACTTTTTCATCTAAACTAGAATACTTTTAAGAGTGAAAGGGGTGACTGTCTAGAAAAGAACCATAAACCAAGACTCACTAGGCAAATGAGAGCTGATGATTGCCCAATATTTGGAAAACCCATCTCTCTTAGGAGTCAAGCACTGAGAATATACTCTTACTGCAAAAACACTATTCAAACAGTTGCCTGGTGCAAGTCTTACGCAAATTTTACCTCAAGGGAATGTTATCAACATTTTATAGGATCAGTTTATAAAATATTCCTACTAACTGGCCAATGTCTATTCCCAATGTCTAAGACTTTATGGATGTTTTAAAATTAAATGCACTTTGCGACTCATCTGGGGGGAAAAATTTTCAGAAAACTAAATTTAGTCTTACCAATTTCTTTAAAAAGTGAAATAGCAAATGAAAGGAAAAGGCAATTTCTTGCCAAAGGCATTTACAATACAAAGTTGTTTACTTGGTTAACTCAAAATACTACTCTGCATGGGAACACCCAAATTATTTTCTATTTAGAAGTTGAAGTCATCACCAAAGCTTTCACAATAAATACATTGCTTTCAGGTTGGTGCTAGAAGAAAAGGTTTTCACAAACAAGAAAAAAGAGAAACCTTACAGAGCATCCGCTGAAATGAATCAATGATAAACCCAATACTAAAAACTAACCTACCCAGGGCTGGGGATTTAGCTCAGTGGTTTTGCTGCCTGCTGCACAAGTGCAAGGACCCAAGTTTGATCCCCGGTACCAAAAACAAACAAACAAAAAAACAAAAAAAACCAACCTACCTTTCTATCCTATGGTCATGTTCTTACTCAAAATATCTCACAAAGATTAAGTTACAGGAACTCAAAATTCAGAAAGTCAAATAGTAAAGTTTGGAGCTTTTTCAACTAAGATAATTTCATTCAGGCATCCAGAGGTCTTGCATATAACCTAAGCCTATCATTCATTGAAGTGACATTTTAATGTTTACTGTGCACACACTACACTGATACTATGAATAGTTGGCTATTCTCCATTTAAAAATTAGACACTATTTTTTTCCAAACCATCAGAATGAACTTTCATTTCAAAAAGGAAATGTTCTGTAATTCCCATGCCCCTCAAAAAACTAGAGATTATCTATTAAACAAAGGAAACTTAAAATGACCCCATGACAGTACACTACTATTTTTTACAGATTTACATATTTTGAGTCAACTGTTGGGTCCCTCTATCAAAGATGCTTAGAAATCTGCGATCCTACATAGCATGTGATATACAGATGTCTCTTCAGAACCTCTCATTTCCTTCAATTTTTACATTAAAGATGAGTTCCACAGTTGTGTTCTCAAAGTTTGGAAAAGACCAAATCTGACCAGGTTGGGTCTCTTCAACAACCTCCTTGTAGAATTTCAGAAGACCTATTTACTTTCACTCAAGAGCAATTTATAGTTCTTCACCTCCTAAGGAAACCAGGTTATCTAAATAGACCTGGTCTGCTATTAGAAAAAAAAAAATTACAGTATGAAGGTATGCAAAGTACACAATGTTTTAGATTAAATAAAGCTTCAAAAGTATTTGATTCAAGTCAGTTGTGATGGAACATATCTATGATCCTAGTACTGTGGGCGGGTGAGGCGGAAAGATCCTAAGTTCAAGTCCAGCCTGGGCAACTTAGCAAGACCCTATCTCAAAATAAAAAAATTAGAAAAGAGAAAACTGATCTGAGGATGCAGCTCAGTGCACTGGCCCTGGGCTCAATCCCCAGTACCATAAAAATGGGGGGACAGTAACTCAATTTTAAATTTTTAAAATGGCAAATTGAAAAAAATGAAAAACGATTCCACAACTCAAAAGGATTAAAGAAGAAAACAGCAACTTGGAGTACATTTTTAAACCTAGTCTTTGAGAAATGCAATAGTCAATACACAACTCTAATTTAAGACTTCTTGAACCTAAGATACACTGAACTTAGATACATTTTTAATTGTAACATCTCTTATCTTTATCAGGAAGTCTGAAGAGGAAAAAGTAAGAGGTAAATATAAGTTTTTATATAATATCACATACACAGGCCAATGAAACATACCTTCCTAGAAGGAGGCAGGGGAGAACTCCCTGTTATCTGATCATGGCTATTTGAATGTTTTGTGTTGTTGCAGTTTAAAACCCACCACCACCATCTCCACAATATACAGACACACAAACATACAAACACAGTGGAGGAAATAAAAATCATATTATTGTGTGAAAAAATTTCATAGAAATGCACCAGAGCTCAGAAGTTTGATGATTTACGAACAGAAGACAAGCTACTACTAAGCTATAAGCTACTGATACAAATTTAGACCTAATATTTAACATTAAATTTTGAATAAACTCAATGACTAGCTCTATCACCAAGTTTCTAACACATCTAAAATTAAAACTACAAAAATAAAAAATTTTAATAACAGCAATTTAAATCTGCTGAAATGATTTTGAAATCTATTTTAAAATAAGTATATTTTGTATTGTTAAAGAGATGCCAGGCATGGTGGTGCGTGCCTGTAATCCTCACACTCAGGAGGCTACAAGTTCAAGGCCAGCCTGGGCTGCATAGTGAGTCCAAGGCCAGATTGAACTACAAAATGAGACCATGGCTCTAAAGAAAAGAAAACAAAAGAGAATAAAGAGTTTTAAAAATTTCTTTCCCACCGTAGTATCCTTACTGCAAATAAAAATACAACACTACCTAGGCCTTTGGAATTTCCTGCTACTTATGAAACAGCTTAAACAAGTATCTTTAATTAACTGCTAAAAGAGATCCATGAAAGCTACAAAGAAACTGCTCCGATGAGTTTTAATACAGAATGTTATTTGAACACTTTGCTTATAAGAACTCTTAAAACTCACTAGTCTATTCTAAAATGACCTACAGGGCCTTGGTTTTAATCAAGCTTACTTAAGCTGGAGCTGACATCATTTACATGACTCAAAATTTAAATTAAGAATCCATAAAATAATCATTTACTACTATCCAGTAGATTAATATGTAACATATTAAATTACACCATCTACAGAGATACATAGATATATTAACTCATCTCCAAACCACTTTCAAATGACTACCATAACCTCTAACTACAGCAATAACATAACACCATATGGTATATTTCCTACACTGTGATACAGTTCAATGTACTTAGTACTCTCTAAGTTCAAGACTATTTTCTAATGAAAGTTCTGACCCTAAGAAAAAGAAATAAAATATATTTAGATCAAAGTTAGTAAACTGCCCAACTTGCTCTTATCTGAAATGTAAGCATCTGTTTTAAGATGTAAAACAAATACATTCTTTTTTTTTTTTTTTGGTACTGGGGATCGAACTTCGGACCTTACGCTTGCAAGGCAGGTGCCAGAATCACTGAGCTAAATCCCCGGCCCAAACAAATACATTCTTAAAACATCTGCCCTTTTGGAAGCTATTAGACTAGCAATTCACCATTCACACTGGATCACTTAATTTAAGCTCTATTTTTACAAAAATAAATTCAGCAAGATTCACCCAATACCAATCTTAAAGACAAAATAAAGAAAAAATCTATTTGAGTCTATCTGTAGTTATTTTGGCCAATTATTTTGTACTATCTTAGGAAGCGTGTCAGATCAATGCACTAACTAATGCTCTCCTGACACCCAACATATCCAAGTATATTACTCCACTTCTCACTGAATAAGGGAGTCATTACTGTTTCTATTCCTGCAAGTCCATAGGGCAGCACAGATCTCTAACATACTCTTGGCTTTTCTATGTACTGATATGGAAAGAATATGAATACTACCTTTACCATAGTCCCCTCCAAAGATACAAATTCATGCTTTGTCATCCTTTTCTTCCCCAAATTATTCAAGAACAAATACAATATAATTTTCATTTTGAGCACAACAGATTAAGTTCATAAGTTTACATATGTAAAAAGTTTAAAACTCAGTTTGAAAAAAAAATCTGCATAATGCTGGTGAAATCTAGACACATATGCTAGTATTTCAACTAAAACCTAGCTACTCCCTACAAGAATAAGTAGTAAGCACTTTGGGTTAAATATATTACTAGGGAGGGCTGGGGATTTAACTCAGTGGTGCCACCATCTGCCTCGCAAGTGCAAGGTCCTGAGTTTGAGCCCCAGTACCAAAAAAAAAAATTTATATATACATACATACACACACACACAGACACACACACATACATATATACACATATATATGTATATATTACTAGGGAATTAACTAAACCTAAATACACATAAATGTGTTAGTGAAGAGAACACTGACAACTATAGAAAAAAGTGTTTTTTTAAATGTCTGATGACACCTATAATTACATAAACGAATTCAGACTCCAGAACTTCAACAGCAATGGCAATTTTAAAGATGCTGAGGCATATTAAATATATCAGGTAAATGTCACACAAAACCAAAATTACTGAGCTAGATGTATGAACTGATAAGGCAATTTTTCAATCTTTCTCATATAAAATGAATGGTTATATTTTGAGTTTTACTAGTCATGATGAATTAAATCATTTCTTTTAAAAATGTACAGTACATCCTATTTCAAAAAGGTACAGGTAAACAGTGTACCACATCACAGGATATGCTTGAAACTTAGTTCCATTTGATGAAAAGTTTAGTTTTTAACATATGCCAGCAGTCCCACAAAGTGCTGGCTCTGTGCCATCATGGCTTAGTGCCAGCCTGATGTAGGGCCAGGCTAAAAATAGCAACTATGCAGCAGCTGGAACACACAGGTCCTTCTGACCTCAGCTTTATTTCCTTAAAGCAAGGGAGACTGGAGGGAGAGAGGACAAGTGCAGAGAACGAAGGAAACAGAATATACTCCCAGTGGGCAGTTACTTCTGCCAGGATGTCTTGGTCTCTACCGTACCTCCTACACCCCACTTCATCAGTCCCATGCCCAAGAAAAGGAAAGCAGAGGGAAAAGACAGGAAAAGGAAAGGAATCTGAAAAGGGAAGGGAGAAAGAAATTTGGCCTCCAAGATAGGCTGAACTCAAGAGCTTTCCCCCTTCTGCTCTCAAGCCTCACCTGATTCTACCACCATCACAAGCAGCCATCAGTCATTTCAGTCCTCAGCCTTACCACTGTCCAGCAAAGTATAAACTACATTACACAAGTGATATTTGGAGAACAGTGAGAAGGGAGGACTACAAGCACCAACAATTCAAAATCTTACTGCTTCTCAGCCTTTTGGCTAAGATCAAATACACAAAATCCTAAGTGCTAAGAAGCTTGAAAAATGCTTAAAAAACAAAAGTTCTAAGGAATGTGGATAACATTAAAGTTTTCTCACTTACAATGGTCAGATCACAAATTTCTGGTATGTGAGTTTTAGGAATTAATTTTCTGACAATTTAGTTTTCAGTACTGAGAACTGAACTAGGGCCTCCGCACTAAGCTTCATCCTGGCCCTTTATATTTATTATTTTGGGACATGGTCTAGCTAAGCTGCTAAACTGCTCAGGCTGGGCTCAAACTTGCAATCTTGCTGCCTCAGCTTCCCAGACTACTGGCATCACAGGTGTTCACCACCTCGCCCAGTTATGCCAAGTATTTATAAACGTCCTGATCGCCTCTTCATAGAAATGAGTCCATGGAAAGGCACCGCAGGAGCAAAGGTCCATCATGACCAAAGATAAAGACTGCCTTCAACATGAGTAGAACTTTAGCAAGACCAGTACTTGAAAAGGCTCCAGGCTTTGTCCTTTGTACCTGAGTAATAAAATACCTATACTTCATTCATAAAACTGGTGGTCGCTGTCAGCAAGTACTTACTAGTCTTTACAGACATGTTTAACAAGCACATACAGACTTCTAAATTAACCTAACATAAATACAACAATTTAAAACTTGATTCTGTGGCTTCATTCAACATTAATATATTCATATGTATATTTTCTGCATATCTTCCAATAGTAGAGATATGACACCAATTTAGTATGAAAAACACTTTAAGTAAATACACTGTTAAATAAGGCAGGACCAGACAGCCAGTCAACTAAATTTTAAGCACATTAATTCACTAAATGAGCTTCCAATTTATCTGATTAATTTACTGGGTTCATAAGAGTTTAAAATGTACTGTCAGGTTCTATTGCATCCCTCCAGTTAACATCAGGGTACAACTGCTCAGATACAACTATAAAACTATTCCTTCAAAGAACAACAAATCTAGGCTGGGAGAGTAGCTCAGGGTCGTGTCCCAAGCACACCTTCCCAATGTCAAATCTCTCCACTAGTAAAAAGCAGCATTAATTTTAAAATATAGAGTACTTTAGTCTATTTGCTGCCAAAGAGAGCACCATATAGAGTACTTTAGAAGGGCCTTAAAATGAGATAAATATGTAATTTCTTAAATACAATCTCTGAACATACTTTGCAGCACATATATTAGACCTAACCTGCAAGTCATTTTTCTTTCAAAAATTCAACTTCTCGTAGAGGTTGAACAAAATCACCAAACAATCATCCTTTGAAGCTGAGATCATTCATAAAAGATATTTTTAGCAGGGGTTGTAGCTCAGTGGTACAGGACGTGCTTATCATTTGTGAAACCCTGGGTTCAATCCCAGACTGGAGGAAAACAAAAATAGATATTTTTAAAATGTTTTTCAAGTTAAACTGAAAAATATACATTTAAAAGTCACAGCTACAATCACAATTTAAAATTGTGATTGAAAAAAGTTGAGCTGTCAAAGTCACTCTGAGTAGACAAAATACTAGCTTGTATGGCCTTGGAGAAAAGTTATTTTTCTTGTGCTTCAGTTTCCTCATCTGTAAGATAAGAGTCCACCTAGATCAGTTAATACAAAAGTGCACAGAGAAAGCAGTATCTAGTAAATGCTAGTTGTTAAGTCTTACTATTAGTGTTCTTGTAGTACGAACTCAAACTAGGCATGGTGGCTCATACCTGTAATCCCAGCACTATGGGAGGCTGAGACAGGAGGATCACAAGTTAGAGCACAGCCTGCACAATTTAATGACCTAGTGAGACTATCCCAAAGTAAAAATAAAAAAGGGCTGTAGGTGCAGCTCAATAACAAAGGCCCTGGATTCAATACCCACTACTACAAAAAAAAGGGGAAACAAACCACCTTACCATAAATCATATTCCACTCCAGTGAAGTCTTACCCTAAATCATACAGAAAGTCTTTAAGTTAGAGATATTATTACTAAAGGAACAGTGAGTACATCCTAAAAGGTTCTGTCTGTATTATTTACTGGTCATAAAGGAGGAGGCACACTGACGACAGTGCAATACAGAAAAAACAGGTCAAACGCGGTATGGACACTATTGTAAACATACTAAATTGAAACTAAATATTGTACTGGGTATTAACTTCTGGTGCTCTTCCTAAGCGGTTTAAACTGTCAGTAAATTCTTTACTACATGGGTGTATCCATACATTCATTTACACTCATTCAGCTACGATAAGTTTTGTACAGGTAGCAATCATAACTAACTCTTCCTGAACTTTACTCTCATAATATAACTACAATTTCCATGCATTTTGCATGCTAGAACCATTTCTGAACTGAAGCCATTAGAATTTATCCTGAAACTACAATGCTATCTTGAAATACTTTTATAAGACTCAATAAAATAAGCTCTCAAAAGACTTGTCATTCAAGAACATGGTTGCTCTGACTTCTCAGATTACCAAACATCCCAAGTGCATAGGAGAAAGCCCAAGCTACAGAAAAATAGTCAATGTTTTTCCATTTACTATACTACTCTGGACAATTAACCCATTTGCCTGGGCTTGTTTTCTCATCTGAAAAAAATGGGAAAGTTGATGGGAGTTGATGTTATCTTTTCATCTATAAAATCTCTACAGCTCTGAGTAACAACATAAAAGTATTTTATAAAAAGAGCTTCTCATATGGAACAATACATCTGTACACAGAAATCACTAGAATATGCTTGGAGTGACATATTCAAGTTAGAGCTGGGTTCACGTGTCTTCTTTTTCTGCTCACTTGTGAACATCACATATAATACACAAAACTAGTTACCACTTAAGAATCCTATAGATTTAAAACATCTTAACATACCCTTACAACAGATTACTAACAGTTGAAAGTCAATGTTTCAAATCAATTAAACATTCAAAATGACAAGCAGATTTTGGCATTGCCTTGTCTTCAAAGCTTGCTTTGTCTTTTCTAGATGAAAAAATTAAGGAAGCATCCTATTTTTAAAGAACTGAAAACTACATACAAAGCATATTCTTAGCAGCACAGGGGACAAAGCAAAAACTAAAAAGATACTTAGTTTTTCAAAATTAATTCAACCAACACACTTCTTACTTTTGAGAATTGGGCTAGGATAGAGAAGTAAGAGTCTCCATGAACACATCTAATATTTTTCTCCAAACTGTCATTGATAAATGATCTGATATTGATACTAATTTCTAGGAAGGAGATACAATCTTCCCACCCATTAAAAGGAGAAAATAATTCATGTTTTCAAATTTAGACTAGTCCCCAAACATTTAAACAAAGACTAATAAACTCCCCCCCCAAAAAAAACTAGGTTATTTTGAGAAAGTTCCATTTTTAAAATTATGTCATGGTAATTTGAAGATAACTAAAAATGGTTTTGTGGGTTTTACTTACAATCTGCTTTTTTGGGAGGGAGAGGTCATTTGTCCTATAAATGTAACAGTTTAAGTAAGTCAATAGCAATTTAATGACTGCCCTAACACTAAATGACTTTTTTCATAGACATTACTATACATTTTAAAGTTACCAAAATAATTTGCTTCACTGAAAAAATCCTAAGACAAAAATATTAATCCAGTCACTGACCTTTAAAAAGGAACAGCTTTCTTAAAACACACACACACAAACACAAACACACACACACACACACCATACCCTCACTGCCATCCTGTTCACTAAACATATTATTTGCTAAAATCACACATTCTTAATGAGTCTAGCCTGTTTTACTATGTGAAACATTAAAATTAGAATTGAATAGCAATGAATTATGAAAAGAGGCCCAGGATAGACATCTTAAAAATCAAGAAGATATACTTAAGATAACAAGGACTTAAGGGGCCAGGGATTTAGCTCAGTGGTTCTGCCACTTGCCTCGAAAGCTCAAGGACCCAAGTTCGATCCCTGGTACCAAAAAAAAAAAAAAAAAAAAACAAGGACTTAAAACTGTTTGACTTGCAATAACTTTTTTTTGTACCAGAAATCAAACTCAGGACCTTATGCTTGGGAGGCAGGCATAGCACCACTGAGCTAAATCCTGGCCCACAGTAAGTAACTCTTATTAAAGGACATGTTTTACATGCATCCTGGTGTTTCTAAAAAGGAAGGTATCAAAGTCTTACATCTGCAAAAAATAAATTGACATAAAAGGGAAAAACATTAAGATGGCCTTTTCAATCTAAAGATGTACTCACAACACAACTGTGTAGCAAGAAATGACAAAATTGAAATAAGAGTAGAACAGTTTATTTAACCTAAACCTTCAATTTCACTTTCCCATTATTGTCAGTCTTTGGGCTGTAAAGAATACATTATTTATTGAACACTCTGCATTTAACCTCACTGAACCAATACCAACTATGGGAAACAGTATCATAATAAAATGCCAAGTATTCCTCACTAAACATTCACCTTCCCTTAGAATAATGCAAAGGACATTTTAGCTACTGAAATACTTTCAAAAATCAACTGTAAACAAATTAAACACCTCAACTCATCAAAACAAATAAACAAACATACATATGACCAGTTTCAAAATTTCTTTAATGTAATTTTTTCACTAATCAAAAGGCAGAAAATGGGCTGGGGACACAGCTCAGTAGTAAAGCACTTGCCTATAGCATGTGTGTGGTCCTAGGTTTGATCCCCAGCACTAAAGGAGAAAAAAGGCAGAAAAAGCACAGAATCCTATACAATTGTTCTAGATTACTTAAACCTTGAAAACACATTCAATAAAATGTACTCGCCCAACTCTGAAAGTGCATTTGGAATTACATCTCTTGTTATCTTCAATCTGTGAAGAAAATCAAAATACTCAAAGAAAAAACTGACTGAAAATTTTTATTCACCTTAATTCTAACAATAATCCCCTTTTAAAGCCTTGTCACTCAAAAAAAAAAAAATTTTTAAGTCATTTATCTGAAAAGACCATAATAAGAATGTGTGTTAGCTGGGTGTGGTGGTGTGCATGCCTATAATCCCAGAACTCAGGGGGCTGAGGCAAGACTGCCAAGAGTTTGAGGTCAGCCTGGGCTACGTAGTTGAGTTCAAGGACAGCCTAAACTACATAGCAAGACTGTCTCAATAAATAGAAACAAAGAAATAAAATGTGTTAATAAAATCCCAGGCAACATTTTCTCTCAAAAGCAATAAACAGAAAAAGAAAAGCACAATTTCCTTCAAAATTAATTCCTAGCACAATTTCCTTTAAAACTTATTTTCCAGGCATGATAGCACATGCCCATAATCTGAGCACTCTGGAGGCTGAGGCAGAAAGATTACAAATTCTGCCCAGCCTGAACAACTTAGACCAAAATAAAAAATAATAAAATAAAAAATTTTTTAAAAGTTTGAGGACTGTAGCTCAGTGCAAAGGCCCTGGGTTCAATAAGTACCACACCACCAAGTAACAACAGAAATTCATTCCTTCTCAGCTTTGTCATACAAAAATCAGATTTCATTTTGCTCCTAAATTGACTATTTAGTCACAAATAAGGAAACTGTGTCTCAACACCAAAGGGGGCACTAGGTCTTCAGAAAGGACTTGCATGCTCACACAAAAGTCATGCCTGCACATACATGCAAACACTGATTTCTCAAAACAATATAAATTTTAAAGTTAGGGATAATTTTTTAAGTTTATTACAAAATATATGCTTCTAGTATTAAAAGAAACCAATGATAAGACAGGCATAAAGAAGTAAAATCCACCCCATTCATTTGATTGCTCTTCTCCAAAAATAACTGCTCTCCATCCAAGTCGTTTGTGTCGCCTTCCAGATGTGTTATGCATTGGCACACGAGTCTGTCTTCTTTATTTTAAACACAACTTTCAGCATTTTTATAAAGTTCTTTATTGCATTTAAAGTGAAATATAGGGAGAGGAGAGGATGGGAAGAAAAAGAATTAAGATGTTATGTACATATACCAACACTCCACAATAAATATAATCATTATGTACTAATTAAAAATTTTACATTACATCAAAAGTACTAAAAATGAAATATTCCAGTCACTCTTCCTTGTTATATAAATCTATTTCACTTTTTCACGGTTGCATTGTATTCCACTGAGTACTTCTTAACCCTTCCAATGGAAATTTAGGTTGATTCCAGCTTTTCAGTATTGCAAACCAGACAGCAGTCCATACTGCAATGATCACAATTATAGAAAACATCTGTATGCACTAATATCATTATCTATATTATAGATAATATATATTATCTATATCCAAATTCCTTAAAATAACACAAAAAGATTGTACCTAGTGGCAGGGTAGGCAGCATTCATTTCTCCCACCTCCTCAACCAATTCTGGGTATATTACTAACTAGCTCTTTTTAGTCTTCACCAATGTGGTAGACAGAAATAGAATTTCATTTATATTTTATGTAAGAATGAAGAGTATGTTTATTAACCATTTGCATTTCTTAGTCTCTGAAATGTTATCCACTTTCCTCCTATTTCTCTTTTTTAACCAGTTATTAGTTTTCTGCCAGCCTTTGATCAAATATAATGTAAATATTTGTCTAAGTTAGCTGCTTATCTTGGTTTATTATGGTGTCTTCAGCCCTACAGAAATTTTTAAATTTTTATTCAAGTAAATTTATCTGTCTTTTCCTTCACAATCTGAGTTTTAGCTTATTTAAGGGAGGAAGCTTTTTCTCAAGCAAAAATTCGGGGGAAATCATTTATATAGTAACGTCTTAATCATTACTTAAATGATGTTTATTTTTACATAACAGCACCGACAAGAGGCAAATTCCTTTCGATATCATTATTTAACAAAAATCAATCAACTAGTTTCTCTAACTTTCCTATAATCAAATGATATGATAGTGCTTACAACTAGTATACCAAAGGTTTTATTACTTTTAAATTTCATCTTAAAATCTAAGCACTGCAAAATAACTACCAAATAGGCTTAATTTCTGGCAAGCCCAACTCTCTGCCATTGGATCGTTAGATAATCTTCAAAAGCACAGATGTAAAATAAAGTTCAACAATTCGACTTAGCCCCAGTGTAGCTGTAATTCAGTCATCTCTACAAAAGTCAATAGCTAATTTCTGTGAAAGCAAACATAACTGTACAAAAACAGAAAACTGCTTATGGTGCTAACACAGTATTCTGTTCTTTTCCACCCAGATTCTGAAACAAAACACATTCCAAAAAACCACCTCAAGTCACAAGTATAAAGTAAGCCTCGTGAGTGAGTATTCCAATTCAAACTGTTCCTTCACTTGAGTTAGACCCTGAGTCCAGCCACCCTCTCCCATTCCCCACCGAGGGGAGGGGCTGGTCAGAAATTTTCCCTCTCAGTGCCAGCTGCCAGGCATTTAACATCCTCCCATCTCTAAGCTGGCTGGCACAAGTACTACAAGTTGGAAGTTAAGGAAACTGGTAACTCAGAGGGGAATAAAGAATATTTTCCACGATTTGTACAGCACTTGTTTAGCACATTATGTGTTTCCAAAGTGGTGGTTAACCCTTCAAACTGCACTAGAAGGTCAACTCTTCAAACTCTTCACTTCTCATCCACCACTGCCAATTCCATTCAGCGGCCTCCTTACCCTTTGGGGACTATTCAAAAAGTTACTATTTTCTTTTTACAACTACTCACCCAGGCCTCTTCCACTGATGAAAGCAGGCAAAGCCCACGCTGTGTGTCTGTCTCCTAGAGAAGATTGCATCTTTTATTTATCGCCCCTTGGCTTTATTTTCACAGTGAATTCCTGGCTTAAATGCAATCAGCCAAGAAACCCTCCCTATGTGCTCTCCTGTCATTCCTCATTGCTTGCAAGCAGAGTCAAGCACAGAGGGAGGAAAAAAAAAAAAAAAACCACCTCAACACTGCCAGCCAAGCCATAAAAATTCGCAGTCTAGTTTGTTATACTGAGCAACCATAGATGTGCTTCAATCCGCAAGGAAACAAGCAAAGAAACAAAAAAGACTTGAAAGAATGTTAATTAGATGTTTAAAAAGGAGAAAAAAAGGATGGACAACCTCAAATGCACTACCCCCCCCCAAAAAAAAGAGTGCTGAGCATAGAAAAGGCAACACTGGGGGCTGCCTTTGGAAATAAATGGCCATGCAGAAAATCACGTTTGCAGATTGCATTAGAATTCAAATTAACCAGACAAGATTAAAACAAATTTTACTTCTCCTGGGGCACTATCCAGACCCCACCTACCCCCAAAGAAGACCTTAAAAAGAAATGACCACAGAAAAAGAGAAAAGAAGTTAAAAAAGAGAGATGCCTCCAAATCGATCCCCACTCATCTGGTACTGTGTTGGACATGCAATCTCAAGAAGACTAACACGGGAGGGGGTAGGAAATACAACATTGGCAATCAGGAGAAAAATACTAGGAGTGCGGAGTTTCACTACAGCATTGTTCATCCCAGTCCAGTCCAAACATTCCGACCGCTAAGGCTGGAAAAGATTATCTGGACAGAAAAAAAGAAAACATTTTGGGGTGGAGGAGCAGGGGATGCTTTTCTAAAAATCAGCATTTTGATATAACTCTCATGGTCTGTCAGAGAAAGGAGGGTGTGCAGCTTTAAATCATAAGTCCTTCTCTCGCCTTTGTCAAATATCTTCTACTTTACATGCCCTGAAAAGAAATAAGAAAGACTCTTTTGTTTGCTTTCCCCTTTTCCAGAGGGTGAGAGAAAATGGAAACGGGCACAAATAAACCTGCAAAGGAGAACAAAGTGCGGGGTCGCGCCGGGCAGCCGCGCGGGGGACGCGAGAGCGCCCCGCCGGCCTCCGCCCGCGCGCCCCAGCCCGGGGGCCGTCCCGGGTGCCCCGCAGCTCGCCTGGAGGACGGGCTACCCGACCCTGCTCGCATGGGCTCGTCCCTACCACCCGGCTCTCCGTGGAGGGGCCGGCCCGCTCCTGCTGGCCTCCCGCCCGCACTGCTCGAGGAGCCAGGAGATGCGGGGGGTGCAGAGGGCTCCGCGCGGGGCGCTCGGCGGAGCCCGACACCGCGGCGACCCCGGAGCGCCTCGGCCGCTCCTCCCGTCGGGGCCAGGGCGGAGCGGCGGCCGAACAACGTTCCGTGAATTCCCCTCCCACAAATCGCGGGGGGAGAGGAAGAAAAAGGAGCGGCGACCGCCGGGAGAGGGGGCGAGCGAAGAGCGGAGCAGCCTGGCCCGGCTCTGCCCGGCCGGCATTGTCTACGCGGCCCGCGCCCCCTCCCCCGCCCCGCACGGCCCCGCCACACACCCTTGCCGAGCCGGGCAGCCCCCCACGCCTTTGTCCACGTCGCCCCCCGGCCCGCGAGCAGCCTTCCAGGATGCGCGCTGGCGGGAGGCGAGAGAGGCGGCGGCGCGGGCCAGGGGCGCCGACCCCGCAGAGGGGCGCGTCCTGCTGATTCATTTCCCACTCGCGCCGCCGGGCTGGGGAGACGGAGACGGGGGCGGGGACGGGTGGGGGGGGCCGTCCGGTCCGCGGAGGGCGCCGGGGAGGGGTCCCCGCAGGGAGGACGGATGGACCGACGGCCCGCGGCTGCCCCGTGACTCACCGACTTGCAGGACGTTGTCTACGCAGCCGCTCTCCAGCAGCGCGATACCCCGGCGGAAGGGCAGCCGCGTCTCGTCGCCGCCGTCCGCTGCCCCAGCGGCCCCCACCGACGGGGCCCCGGCCCCCGCGGCGGCGGCGGCAGCGGTCGAGGTGGCGGCTGGCGAGGACGAGGAGCCACC
>NW_004624815.1:8682611-8750141 GCF_000247695.1 Heterocephalus glaber
TATATATATATATATATATATATCACACACAGGTGGACAATCAGTCTACTGTGCATTCCTGTTACAACCTGAATTCTCCCTGGAATGAGGAGGGCTGCAGACCAGATCCTTCACAAGCCTGCCCTGTGAGACGCAAGGCTGTGTAGCAGGAATGGCCTGCCCTGCCCACCTCTCCAACTGGCCTGGCACACTTCATTCCCTTCACTCTCTGGGGCTCTGCCAAGGCGAGGCACTCAAGCCTACTTTCAGTTCCTTGAACACTCATTTCCTCAAAGAGCCCTTGCCCAAGAGTTCCCACTGCCAGGAAGTTCTCCTTCCCCAGGTCCTGCAGCCTAGTTTTCTCCTACTCAGCTTAATCACACTTCCCTAGGAAAGCCTGGCTGCTCTGCCAGGTCAGTTCGCCCTATTACACACTCCAGCAGTTATGTGGACTTCTCCTAGGAGCCCTTATCTGAGTTGTAATTTTTCATTTAGTTGTATGTAGGATAGATTGCCTGGAAAAATAGTAGGTGCTCAATAAATATTTGTTCACTCTACAGAAGGGAGGGAGCAAGGGCACCTCAGCCAGACTGGCCTCCTCGTTGTGGTTAATATCAAGGTGTGCCAGGAGAGCAATTGCTAACAGCTTATAGTCACTCAATGGCTACCAAAGCTCTCGGGTCTTTCCCTTCAAGAAAAGAATAAAATCTACCGGATGAACATTCAGCAGCATGGTGTGAAGCTATTACTGCTACATTCTGGAAATCATCACATTATTCCAAGCAAAGAAATAAGAAGAAAATCTTCCCAAACAAATGTCAAAAACTTTACCACACTGTCATGCATGCTGCCTGTACCATTTGTCTTTTGTTAATTTTTTTTCCTGGCTTTCATCTCAAGTGTCTCTCAATTTTGGCAATTTCAAGCCTTTTAGTTACCATGGAAATAGGAAACAATGATCTCAGAGACTAGGAGTGGGGGATATATCCAGTCTATTGGGGTTCTAGAGTTTTCAGCCTTTAATAATATTTGTGTGTTGAGGGAATGGATCTGAAATACACGCTTCTATGTCACCAACACATATTTACCTTCGTGCCTATAATGTGCCAGGCATTGTTCTCTGACAGGAATTCTCTACCTCCAAACTGCTACTTTAAAAGTAATCATGCTCTCCCAGATGTGGGCTCTCAGCTTAAGGTCTCCCTTAAAGTCACACTGTAAAGCATGGACTATGAACTCTCAGTGAGTCCCTTTCTCTTTCCTTCTGGATACCCTCTCAACTCCAGATACTTTATAGAGCTCTTCCTAATATCCTACAAATGTGAGTTATGAAGAACCTTGCTGTATACACTTAGATTTAGTTTTTTGTGTCTGTTTCACAGATAGATTTAAGTATCTTAACTTCCAGGGTAAGAAAACATTTGATGTTGCTTTTGTTGTTGCTGTTCTATAACTTTAACAGTTAGTAGTTGCATACATCTCCAGGAAATTTGAACAATAGTTACTGAAATTTTTGAAAATTCTGGGAAGGTAAGAAAATTGTTTACTTACCTTCTTAATAGGCAAATGCCCACAATTTAACATTCTGTTAGTATGACTTGATTTTTTTCTGATTTTGAACCTGGAAACTTATGTGCATGTATATGACTACATAAATTGGTTTTAACATGTTAGAATATGCTATATTACAATAATCCACACCTTATGCTACCAAAAAGCGTGAAAGTTCCCTGAAGGAAAGATATGGAAGATTCTAAAAAACAACTACTAGTTTGTTTCTGCATGGAAATTCAGCCTGCTGGCCTCTCCCTCTCCTTTTAAGGATTTATTTTCTATTAAGTACCAGATGAATCGCACCCCACTGCAAGTCCCCACCCCACTGCTGACTACTCTCTCCCGCCTGTAATCATGGCCTTAGAAATACCCAGAGGAGGCTTCTACCAAAAAGTATGTTTGAGTAAGGCCAGAAATCCAGACTAAATATATTTTCTGATTTCCAATTCAACCATTAGAGATTTAATTCTTTTGTACCTTCATGAGATCTCTTTAAGAGATATCAATCAATATCCTTCAAAGGACTAAGAGTAGAAGTCATTATCAGTTTATGCTCCCAAGGGATTCTTTAAACTGAGTCCCAACCCCTGTAGAGAATTAAAGTCAGGACAGGCCCTGGTGCTAGTAGGGAGAGGGATTCTGTTGCTGGTGGGGGGTGGGGGAACTAAATGAATTTCATTAATTCCACCTTGGATTTCACACCTTCAATTCATGGACTGCCCTTGAAAGTTTCTTCCTCCAGAATCCTCTGTTGCATATTTGTTCCCCTTGCCTAGATTTTTCTGTGTGTGTTTGTGTGTGCACGTCATAACTATGTGCAAATGTCTGTGTCTCTGTCCCCTAGTCTTTGTCATGTGACACTAGCTTGTCTAGCAGTGCTAATCATAAAAAATTAATTCAGATTACTTGTTGGATGATTTACATTTTTCAGCTTCATTAACAGCTAATCACTGCACAATGGATTACTCAACTAGGCTGTGAAATTTGCCTTCAAGGTGGCTAGACTAACTGGAATGATCATGCCAGGGGACTTCAGGAGAGTATCATGTACACACAGCTATTATGTCTTTTACGGGATCATGGGTTTGTCTGTGAACTGTCTGTTCATGTTTTTGGCAGGTCCCCTTCCTTATTCTCCATTCACTGCTCTACCTCAGCCTCTGCTGGCTCTACCTTCAGATTCCTCCATCACCAGGTCTTTCATGGAGGGTGCAAGCTCAGTTAGGCTTAGCATTGTGCTGTGAGGAATGTCGCTGTGTGCCTGCAGGTGTGGCAGGCTGGCCAACTTCACCCCATAAGGGTTCAGAGTGAAGCTGTGAGGTGAAAGGCGTGTAGCCAGAAAGCTGGGAAAGGTGCCACTGGGGACACAGCCAGCTGTCTGGCTGGCCTCAGAAAATCTTCCTCTGGCCATGCCCTGAGGAACAAAACATCAATGACAGAGGCATGACTCCAGAGCCAAAGTCACATGTGATCTCTTTCTCCAACCACTGAAAATATTCTGGTGGGACTTTTGATTGGCCTGAGGGCAAATGAGAAGCCCCCACCACAACCACACCACACAGACCCCCAACTCCAGCACTGGCTTTGACCAATAAAACTCAATTTAGCTCGAGTGGCAGCTGATTGGGGTAGGGCACTGGAGGCGAGCCCTGACATCCACAGCCAAGTTCTGTTT
Source organism: Heterocephalus glaber (assembly GCF_000247695.1). Next base: position 8,685,820 of record NW_004624815.1, read on the forward strand.
TTGCAGGTCTAACACAGGCCACTAACTCCTCTGGCCACAGAGCACTCTGTAGGTAGGACCAACCCTGTTTACCCTTGACAGGAGCCATTTGCAAGGGCTGGTTGGTTCTGTCAGGGGTTTTCTCTTAACATTTGTCAATGACCATTGTCAGGTGTTGCTAGGGTTGCAGGAGAAAGGTTTCACTTGATTGGCTAAGCAACTGTATTCCTTAACCAATCCAAATGCTGTGCTTGGGGGAGGGGTGCTTAACAAGATAGAACAATATCAAGCACAGGCAGACGCCTTCCGTATACTAATAAGGCGTCTGGAAAAATGGAATTATAGTGTGTAGGAATCCCATGCCCCTCCACCGCTCCAGCCATGGCCTGGTTGCTGCTCAAAATGTTACAGTATAAGTTAAAGTCATTCCCACTGATCGGAGGATATCAAGATTTTAAAGCAGGCGAGTAGCCATCATAAGGAGGAAGTAAAACTCCTTGCTCATTGTGTTTTACAGCCTTCCTTAATAAAACTGCTGAATTGTAATTTAAAATATTCCACCCTTTCAAATAAATAAGCACAGCCTTTAAAAACAGGAAGTGAGAGAGGCACACATGTAATGTCAACTAAACATTCATAGACCTTCCATCCCACGGAAAAGTTGAAAATCACAGAACAGTCCTACAAATTCATTTTAGAACGATGACAACAAGGGGTCACCGCCAGGGAGGCATTATGCCTCTGGCAGCACACTCTGGGGCTGAAACCTGAATGCTAATTAGAAAACAAATGAAAGACAAATATTAGCTTGAAGGGAAATTTGGATCTGGCCAGATCATAGACCTTTGAAGATTCAAATAGAGCTTATGGCACCGAGGAAAGTAAGAGTATCCTTGATGGTAGCAATGGCTGAGTCCTCAGAAAGCATCACTGCCAGGGAGCCAGATGTTTCTGCCAAACTCTGGTGATAGGTCAAAAACAAACACCATTATCTTGCCTGAAAAGTAAGTCAAGATTCTGTATAATATTGATTTCCTGTTCAGTTATCAATGGAATCACCAAACTTTTGCCATTTTTATGTCAGTTTTTAATTAGTCACAAGAAGTTTCTTAAGTCTTCCTTGCCAAACTCTGCTGTCAGACCCACACCTTTAAAAGATGGAGCTGCCACTCAAGAATATTAGTGGAAGGAAGAAAGGGAAAGAAGAAGAGAAGAGGAAAAATAAGATGTGTGGTTTCTATGCACCCCACTCCTCACTGCCTACGGCCCTTATCCAGCCTGCTTCCGTCTGCTCAGGAAGGATCCCATAACTGAACTTGAGTTAAGGAGCTTTAGCTTAGTGTCAGTCTGAAACGGGTTTCAGAGTTCTCCACTGTATGTCACATAAATTTTTGAAGAAGCTCAAAATGGGAGAAAAGGATAAAAGATTCTAAGATTGGGTAATTTCATCTTCAATCTTCACCAATCTAAAGAAGAACACCCTTGGGGAGAAAGTTATTTTCGAGAAGGGCTGCCCACAGGACTGCTTTCAGAGTTGCACAGAAAGTAGAGCTTCACCATCCTCCCACATCAAGTTCAAGTACTCACTCCATGCTGCCCCCACTTTAGGCCAGTAGGACCTGTGTTGAATGAATTGGGCCACAGATCCTCTAATCTCTTAGTGGAGACACTATTAATAGCAGAAATTACTACTTCTAAGGGAAGGAAACATAGAGAATGTTATACTAAATGCAGATATTTGTGCTTTTGGCAACATCTTAGGAAGTGATTTAACCCACTTGCAGAGCTAGGCATAATTTGTCATATGTCCCTGAAACCTTAGCCCCATTTATTTTTCCCTTATGACTACTTCAATCATGTTTATTAATTACTTAACCTGCAATTAAAGAGTAAAGTTCATCTATTTAAGTTTCACCCCATTCTTTTCCTGAACCACATTCTCTAATAAAAGGGGAAACCTTTTAATAATTAAAAAAATACTGAAAAACTGAAGAAGCAAACAGTCCTAGATAATGCACAATTAAAGAAGATAACTGGAGATCATTAATGATCCCTAGCAGAAGATGATATCAAACTCAAGGGAGTTTGCATGAATGGTGGAGAGGCCATGCTTAGCATGCACCAATATGAAAATGTCTAGGAGAAATGAGATCAAAACAACAATAGAGCCTGGGATTTAGCTCAGTGGCACCGCACCTGCCGCACAAGTGCAAAGTCCTGAGTTCAATCCCCGGTACCGGAAAAAAAAAGTCAGCAATGGAGTTGGGGTGAAGATGATGTCAGTTTAGTTTTCAAAATGTCATCACTATATTGAGTTTTCCTTTGGTCCAAACAAGAAACAAAGAAAAAAGTTGAACAGCTTCATGGGCAAGCAGATCAATTGGCAAAGGATCTGAGGTAAAAAATCTTGGAAAAAGTTTGTACACCCCAAGACTGAGTGAGAAGACACTACATCCTTCTTGTTGGCCTCTATTTTTCCAAGTCCTGTTTTTCTTATAGCAGACTATTCTCATTTTCAGTCTACTCTTCATTTTGTCCCACCCATTGCTGAGACCTGGGTCATTCTGTAGATTTTCTTCAAAAGGTTTAGTTTTTAAAGAGCTGTTTTTTCATTCATTTGTGTCACACATTCAAAGTATTTCAAGCATAATCTTTCACTAACATGTGCTGAACTTATAAAAACCTATTGATGGGGCCGGGGATTTAGCTCAGTGGTTTGGCCGCCTGCTGTGCAAGCGCAAGGACCCGAGTTCGATCCCCTGTACCAAAAAAACAAAACAAAACAAAACCTATTGATTATATCCATAAGCCCACAGGTCGATTTGATTATGGTTTCGGGAGGTGGCTCTTTCTAGCCATCCACATAGCAGGCATGTTAGAAAACAAATCAAAGTGGGAAGTTCAGAGCCGACTTCATTCTCTGGGATGCTCTTTGGCAGTTTTTACAGATTACCAGTGTGCTTAATTGTTCCAATGGCTGTTTCTTCAGGCAAAGCCATTTTTCACTCTGGACCCAGGAAAACTTTGAATTTTCTTGAGCCTGCAACAGATTTGGGGAACACTATTTATTAAGATCCATATGTTTTGTTTTGGTCACTAAAAGTAATAACCATAAAAGAAAAAAATTACTAGCTCAGACTGCATCAAAATAAAAAACTTATCATTAATAGATCATTAACAAAATGAATAGGAAAATAATAGACTGGAAGAAAATAATCTCAAAACAAACTGGGCAGAGGACTGATGGGTAGGATATGTAAAGAACTTCCATTTGTTAATAAGGACAAAATTTTTTGTGTGGACAGAAAATTTGAACAGGAACATTACAAAAGAAGTTATGTGAATGATAAGTAAGCACATGATAATGTGCTCAGCATCCTTAGTTATCAGAAAGATGCAAATTAAAACCACAATGAATTATCCCTATCTACCCACCAGGATGGTTTAAAATAAAAAAACTAACAACACTAAATGTTGGCAACAAACTTTCATCCATTATTGGTGGGGATATAAAATAGTACACTCACTTTGGGAAAAGGAAGAGTAGATTCTATTCACATAGAATAGAAAAGGAATAGTATATTCTATTCATCTGTGATCCAGCAATTACACAGCTAGGTCTTCTCCCAGAAGAAATGAAAACATATGTCTATCAAAAGATTTGTATAAGAATGTTCACAGCAGCTTTGTTCACAATAGGCAAAAACTGTCCAGGTCCATCAAAAGGAAAATGAATATACAAATGGTGGTGTAGTCATACAGTGGAATAATACTTAGCAAGACTGAGCTACTGTTACACAGTAACACAAGCAAATCCCAAAAACATTCGGACTGAGTGAAAATCTTACACAAGTTCATATTCTTTGATCCCTTCATAAGAATTTCTAGAATCAGCAAAACTGATCTGTGGCCCCCAGAAAAGGAGTTGCCTCTGGACTCAGGAAGAATAGAGACAAGGATCGACAGGAAAGATGCATGAAGAAACTTTCTGGAGCGATGGAAATGTCCTAGGTCATGATAGGGGTTTTGGTATACTGTTATGTATTTGTCAAAACTTACAAACTGTGTACTTAATTTTTGTATTTCAATATATGTAAACTTTATATCAAAAGATAAAGTATTGAACTGATGTTTTTATGTGGAAATCAGGTGATGCCTACAGTTTTTGTTTATTTTGTGATACAGAGGATCAAACCCAGGGCTTCATTCATGGTAGGCAATCTTTCTACCACTAAGCCACATCCCCAGCCCTATAATTTATTTTTAGGTACATGAAAACAGAAGATGGAGTAATGAAGGAGGAGTGTATAAATATATACATGTATAGATATATCTGTACAAATATGTTATAAAGCAAGAATAGTAAAATTTTAATGGCAGAAATCTACAACTAGATGGTAGGTATATGGTGTTCACTGCAAAATTCTTTCAACTTGGTGCATATTTGAAAATACTCATAATAAGATACTGGGAAGGGTATGTGCTTTTCTGACCTGTGGACCCTCTTCATTGAATTGTTAGATCTGGATGACTCCATTTTTTAATGTCTGTATTCACAGGTCATAGAAAAGGTGAAGGTTGGTTTTAGAAGAATCTCATACCTGCCTTCTTTTTCTTTTCAAATCTAGTCTTTCATATCTTTTTATTTGAGTGGACAAAATAAGCCAAGAAATAGTTATTATGAGAGGAGAGAAGGACCTGTGGCCTTAAGAACAATAGCAAAAGTCTTGCTGTAAAATATTGAATATCAAAATTAAGCATTCACTCTAGACTGTAGAATCAAGAAATTAATGAAAACACTAAGACTGCATCCTCAGAACCACCGAGGAATGATAATTACAGAGAGTATTTTTGGAGGAGATACATAACCATGAGTCCTAGGATACCCTCTTAAAGCACTCTAGTAGTATGCTTTTTGTGGAAGGTTTTTCCACCTTTAATAACAAAGAAATAATGTTAGAAGAAAAAGAAATCCCTTATTTAGTCACTGGGGTGTCATTATTGAGGCCCAGCTGAAGGCCCCCTTAAAAGCATCCATATGGTAAAAGAATATGTTTCCCCATGAAATCAAAACTGAGTACATCAGAGACTTTTGAATATCTTTTTCCTTGGATCTCAAAATGGATTTGTGCATATATGTAAACAAAAATTTATGGTGTGCTATCTTCCAAAGTGAATGGTTATTTATAATTCATAAAAGACCTGAGCACAGGAAAATTTTTTCCTTTTATTAACCCTGTGAAGTTAGACCAGCTGATCTTTCAGAACATATTCCAGACATCAAATTCTCCTTATGGTTGAAGTTTCTCTCTTCACACTAAATGGGGAGAGACAACACTACTGAATCTGTTGCTCAAAAGCTGGTGGGGTCCAAATCTCTTTTGATTAAATGTTAAATAAACAAAACATCACTCTCGGAGCCAGTCTCCAAAGAAAGAAGGGAAAATACTTGGAATGCTAAACATACTTTTAAAATCTTGCACAGCCTTTGTAAAATATGACAGCATTTTTAAAACGGATTTTCTTCTCTGTTTCCAGTATTTAACCAATTTTGGGACACAGTTGTCACATCGTTTCCTTTCAGCTGCGACTGGCTCCTTGTGAGTCAGAGTCCCAACAGCATGAGCAAGAGTGACGTGGGTCAAGGAGCGTGAGCACCATGGATTTGGACCCATTGCAGGGAGCCCTGGTGCAAAGGGCTCCCATCCAACCACAACTGCTCATCTCCCATCAGTCATGAGAGAACAAAAAATTATCTCCTTCAAAGCATCCAGCTTTCTTAGCTCAACCTGCCTGGGCCACATCCACCTTGTTTACTAATGTGCCAGGTACCCACATATGAGAGTTACACAGAATTTGAAAGATCTTAGTTAAATATGGCAATAGCACATGGTTTTGAAATTGCCTGCTCTCTAATATTCCAGATGAGCCTCGTCAATTCTATTTTAGAACTCTCTGAAGGTAGAAACTGTTTCTGTAGCCTGAATTTTAAATGCCTTGACTTAAAATATGGGTTGCTAACTGCCAAACACAAAAAGCCAATTCTCTTAAAGAAGAGAATCCTTGGTTAGAAAGAATTGCCTCCCCTTCCAGTTCTATACCACATCCCTGCTCCCACTACTGCCCATAATCAGTGATTTTCAGTTTGTTCAAAAGTTCCTGATGAATGGAGTGCTTCCTTCATCTTGTAGACAGTTGAGGTGGCTGGTGAAGCAGACCTTGTAGAGCTGCTTTAAATACTGAAACTTCTTGCTTCAGAGAGATGAGAAGCTCTGTTGATATGCGTAGGCTCAGTTTTGGCAGGCAAATCATACTGAATCTCCTTCTTAGGAGAGAGTATTGGTGAGCATCCCGCTATTGTAACAAATACTTGAGATGCTCAAATTATAAAGTGAAAAGTTTGGTTTTGGCTCTTCTGATTCAGAAGATCAGGATGGAGAGATCTTGATCTCTTGACCATATGCCAGTTGCCCTGTGTGGTACCAACAGTGGGGGTGGAAAAGGCAATATTTATTCTGAGGGCCTGGACAACATCATCAAGTCATTCTCTCCTAAGAGGTTTGTGTTTTACAGGATCCAGTGGTGGGCTGGGGATTTTACAGGATCCAGTGGTAGCTCTTAGTGCTGCACCTGCCTCACAAGCACAAGGTCCTGAGTTCAATCCCTGGTCCTGGAAAACAAACAAACAAACAACCACTGCAGCTGAGGCTCCATGAGATGTTCCAGGCTTTTATTTTCCCTTCCTCCCTCACTCTTATTCAACATATCTAAGTTGCTGTTTGGGAAAAAAAATAGATGGATGACAAAACCAAATATGTTATGTGCCATTCTATTAGTTTTACTTCCACCCTTTCAGAACTGATTTCCCTAGCACATAAATGAGCTCTCTCAAGGCATTCCTCTTCATCTTCTCTCTACTCAAACATTACATAATTACTTAACACAAATGTTAACCAAACATCTTCTGTGTGTCACACGGCCCACCCATCAAAGAATGCTCAAATATTACTTGAGCACTAAGCATGTGCCACACTCAGTGCCAGAGACACACAGATGAAGATCCATGACCTTTGCCTATCAGGAGCTGATAGCAACACTGGGGTTACTCTCACACATGACATCTATGCCTGCACTGAGCACAGGTAACCTTCTGCTGTCACCACACAAGGGCAAGAAAACAGAGGACATAGCTTTGCCTCAGATAATGCTTCTGGGTTCACAAACTTTGCTCACCCCATTTTCTTTTCTTTTCTTTCTTTCTTTTTTTTTTTTTTTGGAACTGGGGATTGAACTCAGGTCCTTGTGCTTGCACAGCAGGCGGCGAAACCACTGAGCTAAATCCCTGGCCCTGCCCACCCCATTTTCTCTAAACCACCTCCCCCATCATCCATGAACATGATACATAGTCAAAAGAAAAACTAATGGTAATACGAAAAAATTTAGGACATAGCTTGAATAAAACACAAATAATGGCAAAGACTCACTTTGTCTAAGCACAATATATTTGACTTTCTCTCCTTTCCAGGCTGTTGAACCCTCCTCCAGAATGAGGCCCTTGGAGTCACAATCCATCTGGCTAATTCCCCCAAATCCACTCCTCAGTCTAAGCATCTTTCCCATCTCCAGAGACAAGCCATGGGATCCTTTCTTTCGGTGGGGCCCTAAGTATAGCTTTCTTATCCAGAAGCCACAAAGTTGTGTCATTTCAAAAACTGTTTTGTATTTTTTTCAGGAGGTGAAGAAGAGAACTGAATACGAAAGAAACCTGGGTGGGGAAGAGGTGCCAAAAAAGCACCCGAGGCTTCTCTTCATGCTGCACCTGGCCCAGGCTCTGATTAATACTGAGGATTGTTTATGGCATTTCATAAATAGGCCAGACAAGCTCTCTTGGACAGTACTTCTTGAAGAAGTTTCCATCCTCCAGGACAAGGCCAGAGTTTCCTGGTTTGCCTCACCTGGGCGGGGTTACAGGTATGCAAATAGCACAGGTGGGTCATGATATGGATCCTTTCAGTTCCAGAGGCCGTGGCCAGGGCAGGAGTCTGCTGCAGCAGCCACCTGAAAAGGGTAGGCAACTCTGCTCCACCTTTTAATGGCTGCAGTGATAACAATTCTTCCAGAGAAGTGACCATGATAGTGGCCCCTATTTGCCTAGGGGCCAGAAATTCTCATCTGTTCTCAGTCCTGTTGCCAGCACTTTGTGTAGAGGACTGCTCTGAACCTTAAAACCCTCCCCTAACCCTTCATCCTTCTTGTCAGCAAAGGTGAGCTTTTCTAGCTGCTCTCTGTCCTGTGCATATGGCCTTCCTTGGGGGTGTCAGTAGCCCTCTGCTTCCACAGCTTCCTCATCTTTGGTCCTCTTTAGCAGATTGGGTCCAATACAAATATAATGCCAGACACTTACATCATTTAAATTTTTCTAGTAGCCACATTTTTAAAATATTTTTTAAAACAAGTAAAATTAGTATGTTAGCATCTAACCTTCACACTTACTTATTTTAAACAAATTTTTGAGATAGAATTCCATGCCATGTGATTCATTCATTAAAGTGTGTAATTTAGTATATTCCAGAATTGTACAGCTAGCGCTACAATCAATTTTAGAACTTTTTTTATCACCTCATAAAGAAACTCCACACCATTAGCACTTACTTCTCATTTCCCTCCAAATCCCCCTGCCCCAGCCCTTAGCAACCAGTAATCTACCTTCTGTCTCTATGGATTGGCCTATTGGCCCTTTCATATAAATAGAATCATATGACATGTATCCTTTTGTGTCTGGCTTCTTTCACTTAGCGTGATGTTTTCAAATTTTCTTCCACGCCATAGTCTTCATTTTCATAATGTATTTTATTTAGCCCACTCCATCCAAAATATTATCATTTCATGTAGTCAAAATAAAAATGATGAATGATATGTTTTACTTTTCTTTTCACACTAAACTTTTAAATGTTGGTGTGTATTTTACACTTCTGGCACATCTCAACCAGACCAGCCGCATTTCAAATACCCAGCCACATGTGGTTCCTGGCTACTGCATTGGCCAGCATAGCCCTAGCCAGAATCCTTTCTGTCCCTCTAAAAACAAGAAGAGGGCCAGGGATTTAGCTCAGTGGTTTCACCATCTGCTGCGCAAGTGCTAGGACTCGAGTTCGATCCCCACTACCAAAAAAAATTTTTTAAATTAAAAACAAGAAGAGCACTGCCCTCCATGGTCACCACTCCACTCCTGGGCATCCTCTCACCCCCATGATTCACAGGTGACTTTGGTATTTTAAGGTAGTTGCTATTCTGGGCTGCTGAATTCTCTTGTAGAAGTCCCTGTTCTTATGCTTCTGCCTAGGCCATTGCATCTGAGACCAAAGCCTGGGTGACTGGAGCTCACCCCACCTGCTTCCCTTCCCCAGATTCCCGGTGGGAGGTACATCTTGTTAACATGAAGCTTTCTGCCTCCCTTCCTGGGGACAGTCTTGGATAATTTAGCAAAAGAAGTTTTTCTCTTACTTTTAAAAACAAGCCTCTCATTTCTTAATTTTCTCCCTAGTACATTTTGCAGCCATTGTTTTGCTAATAATAGCTCTAAGCACACAAATAAAGCTCACTGGTAGTAGTAGATTTGTGAAATTGCTACAAGCTCCCTCACAGCTTTATCCTGCTTCTGTCAGCCATTTCCCTCAAGAAAATGGATGTTTAATCAGTGCAGGGGAGCATCTTATTAGTCTAGCTCATCAGCTATCACCTCATTCCAGGCTCCAGAGAGAAGACAGAAACCTACAGTGCTGCCACAGACTGCCAGGAAGCGGGAATTTCAATATAAAGCAGTGCATTTATTTATGAACCAAGCGCAGTATTTATCTCAGGGTGACCCTGTCTATATAATAATATATGTTATTTCTCAACATATGTAGCTCTTAAGATTGTCACATGGAAGTGTTTATGAAACCGCCCTTTTTTAATAATGAAAATCCTATGAAATTGGGGATTATCTAGTCCACAAAATGGAAGGCTGAGGGCAAGTTCACTAGGTATCAACTTAATAGAGATGTAAGAATGGTAATATAGCATCTTTCCTGTTTCTCCACCAAGGTTGGGATTTGAAGTTGACTTGAGTATTTCCTGTTAATAATATCCAAGGGATGGAGATCCTCACAGAAGGAGCTTTAGGGTTTTTACCAACATAGACTCCACCAGCCTTTATTGAGCATCTTCTAGGGCTTTCCTGGTTTGTATCTATTTCTGTGTGCCATCAGGAAGATTTCACACAAATGCTTCTCTAGAATTTGGTTTTCCTAACTTGAAGTATTGCTATTTCTCTCTTTCTCTCTCTTTCTCTCTTTCTCTCACCAGGGATCAAACCAGGGTATCACAAATGAAAAGCAAGTGCTCTACCCCTGAGCTATAATCCCAGCCCTTTAGCCTTTCTATTTATTCTCAGCTACCTTTGAAAGTTCTCAAGAGCCCACAGTGAGAGAGAGACAGAGAGAGACAGAGAGAGACAGAGAAAGGGAGGAATGGAGGAAGGGAGCAAGAAAAGAAAGAAAGAGGGAAGGAAGGAAAGGCAAGCTTTAAAAATTAAGAATTATTTTAACGGTAGAAAATGTAACCTATACTACACAAGTCAAGACTTTTTCAGCCTCTTGATCAAACATCCCTTCACAGGGCAATGGGGAAAGACAGCAATGGTAGACACCCTGGAGGTTTGGAGACTTCCTGTGAGCTTATTTTTATTAAGTTTTCTTTCAGCCATCTCAAACTTTCTTTTCTGCAGAAAATGGCCGCACCACTGCCATTCTAGGGTTCCCTGTTAGGCCTCGCTCAACAACTGCTTGGCTGTCAATGCAAAACAGTTCAAACACACAGTGCCCTGGGGAATGTCATAAAATCTCACTTCTTCAGTGACACCCTATTCGATGAGTTGTGCAGAACCACCTTTTCTTGGGAGCACCTGGCTATGAGTCTGTTTTCCAACTGTAATTAATTTTTCCTTTTGGGAGGCACATTCCTAAGCAGGGTGCCAACCTTTCCTGGGGATGCAGGTCTACTTCTACACCAGTCTAAAATTACTTCAGCTGTTTCCAAGGCAATCCTGTGTGATCCAAGCAACTCTACTACTGCTGTCACTCTGAGACTGTTCAAAACCTCTTAATAGTAATTTTTTTTTCTTTTCCTCTTGCTTATTTCCAAATGGAAGGAATTCTTATGAGGTAATAGGGTGGTGAGGAGGGAGAGAGTTTGCTTTAACTCCTGCTGGTTATTCCTTGTTATGCTTGAATGGATTATTTGCATCTGGTCTCTATTTGTTAACATCAGTGGCTGTGTTTGCAACACAAAATTGAATTATGAAAGGACTTCCATTTTGAATGGTTAAAGTTCACAGAATGGTTAATGCTCACACACACACACACACACACACACACACACACACCATCACCACAAAGAACAACAACCACCAAGCTCCAACCTAGAGTACCAGCCTTGGGAAGGCTGTGCTGGAGAAAGGAGAAAAAAAAAAAAGAAAGAAAAAGACTCTTTCAAAGTTCATCACAAAGCCTTTCTGGTTTCAATTTCCCCACTTCTTTTGAAATAAGATCCAGTATCCTCAGCCCTCCCCTGAAGAAAAGTAGCTAGGACTTGACAGGAAGTGGTGTGGCAGACCACCCAAGGATAGAGGTGTCTGATGTGGAAGGGAAAAGTTAAATAAAAATCTAAAGATGATGTCAAATAGATGGGAATGAGTCATGAGTATTCAGGATCCTGGGGTTTTTTTGTTTTGTTTTTCCTCAAGGAAGGTCCCTATGCTAGAGCACTGCTGAGCTAATCACTCAGCTAGAAAGGGCTGGGTGGAGTCACTTTTGAGCCCATATACCTCAGCCTTAGGGTAGTGTACAGCTAACCTTTTGATAGACATCCAACCTTAAATTCTTGAAAAATATTCCTGTTCTCTAAACTCATCAGGCTGTCTTCCGTGAACATATCTCTCTTTTTCTTTTATATATATTTCCTTATCTCATCTGATATGTTTTGTCACTTCCACCAAACTACGAAGGTCTTGAAACTGAAGAATAGGTCTTATTCCATCGGAGTTCTAAATCCTGGGACAGGGGAGTTACTCAGCCTGCAGGGCTGCGCTCTGAGCCCTGACTTGTACTATTATCACCTTAAACCAAAGCTCTCAGTTTGAGATTGCACAGTTTGGGAGGGTGGGACCTCGTATTGTGAACCGTGCCAGATGGAGGACCCAACCACATCTGGGGTGTGATTTGAGAGGTTTGGGAAACATCCTTCCCTCTCACCTTCGGAAATTCCATGAAGTGACACTTTCCACCTATGGTTTTTATCCTTGTTAAAACACAAACTCCTCTGGGAACAGCAATCTGATAAGTTATCTGTGGTTTAGGGTAGATAAGAGGATACTAAGCCTGGGGCAAGGAGGAGGAGTTACCACTGAAAGGTGGGTCAGGAAGTTTTGTGTCAGTTGATCTGCTTCGCTCAAAGCCTTTCCAGTAAGGTGTGCTGGTGTGTAGAATTACTTTCTGTGCCCTAGGCTCAGCAGACCCGACTACGATAAGAAGCTTAGTGAGCACTGACTATGTGCCAGCCAGCGCTCTGAACCGTTAACCAATAACAACCCATAATACTCTCAGCTACCTGAATTTGATCCTATTATTATCCCAATTTTAATAATAGGAAATGTCACACAGGCAGAGAGTGAGACCCAGGAAAAGAATTATTGACACGTAATTAAGCATGTCCTCCCTCATCCTTTCCCACATTTATCCAGCCTTTTCATCCTTTCTACCCTTAACAAAAGATGCACCTCAGACCATCCAAATTAATCCTAAACTGAGAAACAAGCAGGCATCAAAGAAGGCAGAAACAGAGTTCTAGTCATACGCAAGTCCTTCTACACAAAGGTCTTTTCAAGAAGTGACGCCAATGTGTTGTCATTGAGAACACTTTGAAAAATGTAAGTGGTGACCCAATACTTTAAAAGTACCCAGAGATTTCTCTAAATTGCAGCATATCCACTGAGATGTTTCCCCCATACTACTGACTAAACAGAGGTAGTGACCATGGCAACCTTTACATCACTTTACACGTGTGTCTGGAGGTCGCCCTGCTGGGGTGGGAGAGGCTGCTGTTCTGTGTCTGTATATGCTAGTTAGAAGGCATGTATAAACAGACCCATGTGCTGAGAAAGTTCATCTTGGAGATCTGACTAGGGAAGATAGAGTCTTTATTAATCTTCACTTTGGAAAATTATGTAAGAGCTGGCTCCCTAGGATCGAGGTGACTGCCCAATAATTAGGGGACTGAGACAATGGCAATGGCCAGAACAAGGGGCGAAATGGCTTCCTGCCTTGCTCCCCACAGCTACTCAGGGCATATGTTCAGGATTTCCTTAAATGGGATAGGATGACACTGAAAACTGGATTGCTCTGAGACAGCTTCAAACCCTGCTCACTGAGCAAGCATGACCGGGAGTTGACCTGGGGTGCATGAGTGCTTACACACACACACACACCCCTGCAAGGGACTCCTGCTTCAGTTCTTAGGGGCAGAGGCCAGCTGCTATTTGCCTATCAGTGCCGACCTGCTCTGTGGTTCTGCTGGATTCTTCCTGGGACTGGGTCCTTACAAGCCCACATAGCCAGCAGCACAGGAAAAACAGCTGGGCTTCCACGCCAACCTCCACAACCTTCCCTGCGAGCTCAAATTCAAGGAGTTTTACATATAGTGTGACTTTGAAGCCTTTTAATGATCTTCATATAATTCACATAAAAGAAATCGTTTTTTGAAGCAAATCTCTTAAACCTTTGGAAACTGTCTTTGTAATTTGAGGGCTCTGGGTTGAATAATCTCCATAATGAACTATTCAGAGTTCCCCAAATTTCTCCTTTCATGATTATCACTGGAGGCCACATTTTATGTTCATGTTCATCGGTAAGTGTAGGTTCAACTTGTTGAGATTTTTGGAGATTTGTAACTGCCATCAAAATACTAATAATTATTGTGCTTTCCTTTTCTTTTTCTGAGACAAGGTCTTGCTTTGTAGCGTAGGCTGGCCTTGAACTCACTGTGTAGTCCCAGCGATAGTCCTTCGAGCGCCCAAGTGCTGGGATTACAGGCATGTACCACCATGCCCTGCTGTGCTTTTCTTTTACACTTCTGAAGTATAAGCAGTATATATCTTACATGGAAATAATTTTTATTTTCATGGTGACCTTGGCTTGCAACTCCATCCACTGCGCTACAAAGTACTGATAGCTTATGAAGTTGGCCATCCTCTCCTGTCTCTCATAAATGAGGACGATTAGATTCACAGCGAAGAGTCTACCCAGCCCAAATACGTTTTTGATTAACAGAAGATAGAGAGTTTCTCTTTTATTCTGGAAAGAAAAGGAATTTTTTTGGTAACTAAATCCACAGTTGGTAATAAGCTCATTATACAATGTGTTCAACTATCAGTCTTCACTTTCTCCTTCTTGAAGTACTGGTGGGAACCTTAACTGATGGAAGGAGGAACACTGAATTCTTCACTCCTGCTCTGGAGGACTGTGACTATTCCATACGGTCTTGTCCTTAGGATCATGTTGGGATATCAGCTTTCCCCTTCAGAATGTTGAATTCCAGATTTGATTTTATTTATTTGTGGTATTGGGGAGCCAACCCAGGGCCTCTTGCATACTAGGCAAGTGTGCTACTGAGCTATACTTCCAGCCTAATGAATTTCTTTTGTAAAGCACTATGTTTAGGTCCTGAATCCTTATCAACTTATTCCTAGGGAAGCTTTGTGTTTCTAGCTATTGCTGAGTGATGTGCAGCTCTTGATTATCTGTAGGTGGGCACTCCATGTTTTCAGCCATAGGTCTGTGGGGAGATCAGAGCTCCCTCTCAGCACTATGATACGAGCAGGGACATTTTGAAGGAGCAATTTCTTCTCACTTGGAGTTTGAATTTAAATGGTTCATGAGTGTGATTACTAACTAGCCCTGTCACCCCACATATTGCTGCTAGAACTTCATGCTCAATGTCACCTTGAGTACACGAGCACACAAGTCCTTGAGGAAACGCTGACATTTCTTAGAGGCAGTACACATGAGGTGATTGGGCCACCCAGGTCATTTGGCCCCAAGCTCAAAGAGACCCAGAAAGTTCCTGCCATCCTGCAGCAACTGTGTGCAGAAAAATAGACTATTTGTCAATGTTATATGAATCCTATAAATCTACCAAACCCTGAGTTCTTGAGATGTCTGCAGGAGACAGGACAAATCCAGGAGTAAAGGTCATTAAAGTGTATAAGCTTCTTTGTCTTTTCAGAGGCTTTGGGGCAGCACTCAAATCTGTTGCTGCAACGATACTTTGACAGTTCCTCCAGCTATGACTACATAGGATTTTTTTTATATATGTCTGTATTGTCAGTCACCAAACCTCTCTCTTGTTGGCAAAGTGCATGCCAGGCCATGACAATGACAGGGATGACTAGTAGGTAGTCCTACAGCAAAAGGAGGCATCTGTCACCCACACTGCTGGCATACGGGCAAGAATCTGAGTGTATGGAGAAGTGCTGCTGGCTGGAAAGGGGTTCAGCCAGTTGAGTCAGCTGAACTCTGGTGGAGCTCTGCATTACCTGCAGGGGAGAGCCAAGCCCTAGCTCTTAGAACTGCTCTCTCCACTTGCAAGCAGAGGCAGGGCACCCAGGAGCAGCCTAGGGAGCCAGGAGTATGTTCAGGCAAATGTGAAACTCAAGTCCTGAAAGCTAAGCCCCAAATCCAAATATGCTGTTACGCAAAGTGCTCACAGATTGGCTAGCATTTGATTGTCGTATGAGGTTACTGTTGGCATGTGCTGAGTAACTCTCTGGCATGCCCGTGGCTCGTCAGTGGCATTCCTTCCTGAGTCACAACAGGTCCAATAGCCTGGCTTGGGGAGGAGGGTCCAGTGCTCTCCAAGAGGGTCCAGTGCTGTATCATTTTTAGATGAAACCGAAAACTCGCGATCCTGATTTGCTGAGGTCATCATGCTTGCTTTTGCTATCTTGGAGGATGTGCCAGTAGGCACAATCAATGAGCATTTGAAGGATATGAAGAAACTTATGGGGGGTGGTGCACCTAACTGTTAAAGTGTGGAATAGCTGTCTGTCATCAGCTGGATGAGAGAAACGCAACTCCCTGCCAGAACTTTGGAGGCCAAGGGAGATGGCATCTCTCATGGGAGCAGCATTAGGCCAATTACAATGCTCAGCACTTTCCCAGCACTCCGGGTTCAGAGCTCTTTGCAATCAGTTTGTTTCTTTAGCTGAGTTTCTTAAACATACATCACCCCTTGTGGAGTTCTCTGGGCCTCCACCCAAATGCTGAAGGATACAAAGAGGAGAAGAAAAGACTGAGCAGCCGACTCTACTCAAAGAGAGAAATCAAGCCAAACATTTCGGTGTTTCATTATTCTCCAAAAGCCTGTCAATACTTACAATGGGGGAGACCAGGAACAGCCAAGATGTGTGGCAATAGGAGGTTGGCTGCGTACATTATGGAAAAACAGGCAGTTATTGGAATCATGCTGTAGACTGTGGAAGAAAATTGAATGACATGGAAAATATAAACAAGACATTGTCAAGTGAAGAAAGTTATAAGACAGCATGGATATATGATTATATTTTGTAAACAGATGTATTTTTCTATGCCACACACACATATAGTAAAAACTGAAAGATCACAAGTTAAAATGCTAATAATAGTATTTGTAGGTTAGGGTGAATTATAAGTGATTTTTCTTTTTGTTTTCTTCCAACTTGTCTACAATGTGTTTT
This sequence comes from Heterocephalus glaber, assembly GCF_000247695.1. Next base: position 8,702,609 of record NW_004624815.1, read on the forward strand.
AATTTTGTTTTCACCTTTTTTATTATTTTTAATTATAAAATAAAACATGTTCACAGAATAGGGTTCAAGCACTACAGAAATGTGCAAATTCCAAAGTAAAATTTCTGGGCTGAGGATGTAACTCTGTGACAGCTCTTGCCTAGAATGGACGAGCCCCTGGGTTTGATCCCCAGCACCAAAGAAATAAGAAAAATGTGAAATGTTGTTTAATCTTGCCCAAGAAATAGTCCCTGCATATACAAAGCTATAGTTTCAATTTTGTTATGGAATGTTTGTATAATAGAATTATATATAAACCTTAAACTTGTCTTTTAAAAATTTTTTTACATTTAATATATCTAGGACATCTTCCCTGGGATATGTGAGTACTTTCGTTTCCAAAAAGAAAGAAGTCAGTCTACTAGATCTTAGCCAGGCCAGTAAGAAGTGGGAGTCACCCTCATCAGCCCTCCAGTGAGGGTCTCCAGACTTCCTTGCTACGGGCTCGCAGAAGAATGAGTAGGCACTGGAATCAGATTATCAGAGCTGAAAGAGACAACTCCTCCTCCTCCTCCTCCTCCTCCTCCTCTTCCTTGTCCTCTTCCTCTTCCTCCTTCTTTATCCCCTTCCAATCCCCATTACTGGGGATTAAACCCAGGGCCTTCACACTCAGTTTCATCCTCTGCACTTTTTAAATTTTTTGAGACAGGGTCTAGCTAAGTCACTAAGTTTCCTAGTTTGGGCTTGAACTTTCAATTCTCCTGCTTTAACCTCCCAGAGATCTGGGATTATAGGTGTGCACTACCACACCCAGCTTCAACTCATTTCTTAAGTGATGAAAATATGAGGGTCCAGAGACTAGAATTCAAGTCTCTTACCACCAACTTCATCCAATACTGTATTGTTTTTGCTACACCACATGACATACGATATAAAATAACTATGAATTAGCACTTCTCAAAGAACTTTCATCTGCTGAAGTGTTTTCAGTCTTAAAGTCCCTTGAAGAACTGGGGGAGGCTATCTCCCCTACTTTAGAGATAATACTAGCTGACATCTGCTGGGCACTATGCACCAGGTTCTAAATTAAACTATTTATCTGAGTTATCACATGTGTTCTCACACGAATTCTGGGGGGTTGGTTCTGTTATTGTGCCTCTTTTAAAATTTTTTTTAAAAATTAAGCCTCAGAGACATTGAGTAACTTGTTGAAGGTCTCACAGCAAAGACAGGATAGAACCAAGGCTTAAAGCTATGTCCAGCCAGAATCCTTACTTGCAAACATTGACCTCTATTTCTTACAGGCTCAGCACATCAATTCTTTTGCATAAAGCAAATTTTAATTACTCTTTCTTTTCCCCTTTGTTGTTTTCCAGTCCTTCTCAAGTGAAAGAAAACAGGAATGACATTAGAAAATGCCATTCAGTGTCAGGCAGGGTTCAGGGGCCCCACTTGGTGTTCAGAACTCTGTGCCAAAAATTGGGGTACACACACAGCACCCCATCCAATCATAGCAATTCTCATAGTTGGCAAGAGAGTCACCTGGCATTTTTTCTCCAAGGATTCAGCATGTCCCATCCAAGGTGGCAAACTGCTTGCTCCCCAGGTGTTTTTATTTCTTATGTAATTGCACACTCCTTTCAACTTGGCCAACACGTTAGTGCTTGTAGGTGAAGCTGATCTTTTCTTCAGTCAGATACACAATACACATTGAGTCATGTGTAAAAGGCCTGTCCAATGTTTTTATTGTGAACAGAGCCCCAAGGGCCTTGTCTTACAATCCTCCTGTGTGTGTCACTCTCACAGAGGACAGGCCCACCTGGTGTGGCAGTGTGTAGTCATTAGCAAACACAGCAGGGAGCCTTGGGTGTACAGGGGGCTCCACTCAGTCTACCCAATGCTGGCCTTCCAGAAGCTGGAGGTTTGAGACTTGCCTACACATTTGTACTACAGCCATTTTCATTATTTGCTCACCTCCTTTTTTCTACTTTCAGTGTCTCCCATGTCTCCACTAAATCTCTCTGCCTTACCCATTTTGTGATTTGTTTTCTCTCTGGTATCTGGAAAGCCATGTTAACTCCAGTATAGTTCCATAAAACACAGAGAAGAGCCTCTTCTCTGCTCCCTATCCTGTTCCACACATGTCATTTCACTTCCCTTCTCTGCTCACCATTCTGAACAAACAGACTGGAGTTGCCATTTTGAATGCAGAGGCTTTGCGTTGAAATGATTCAAGGAATTGGCTCTGGGATCGGCTGCTTGGGTAAAATTCTCAGCACCTGCTACTTGCTAACTAGGTAACCTTCAGAAAGTTTCTTAAACCTCTCTAAATCTCATGTTCTCTGCAGGTCAAGTGGAGATTGTAAAAGTCTTCAAATTGTTGAGTGCTTTACATTAGGGTCCGGAGCCCTGGCTTTGGGTTCCATACTTATGTGTGCCTTAGGTAGGTGATCTTGACCAAGATACCGACCTTCTCTCTGCTGGAGTGTCCTCAGTTATGAGACTGATAAAAAAAGGACTTACCCTATTGATGTACTGGCAGATTAAAGTAGTTAATAAACATAAAATTACCTGGAATAGTGCTTGGCACCCAGAAGTCTTCCTCAAAAGTTGTCTTTCATGACATTTAATCATGCTTAGAGTGGTGCTTGCCTGGGATCTTCAGGAGTTGTATTTACCATTTGTTAGAAACCTTTCTTCCCTTGCTCTCTGATTTTTGGCTGCCCACATCCAGTGAACCCTGATCATAACCTTTTTACCTAGGGTCTGCTTTCATAAGCACTCTCTATCCTCCACACTAAGTGAAAACCAAGCCAACAACAAGAGAACTGAGACCAGAAGTGAATCATGTGGCAGGTTTTCTACTATACTTTACTGTGCTTTTGTCCTGATATTGTAGGTGGAACAACTACCACTTCCTCAATAGTTTTGTACACCTTTTTCCAATCACATCATATTTATTTTCTCATCTTAAATGGGATAATATATACAGAGCTTAGAACAGAACTTGGGGCTTCACACATTGTAGCTTTCCCTTGTTTATGTCTTTAAAACTAATCTAGCCACATTACAGAAAACTTGAAAAAGAAAAGGATAAAAATCCCAACCTTTCCTTAAGTCTGCCACCTGTGGTCATTTTGTGCTCTCATATTTTCATGCACTGCAAAAACTCGCATTTGTAAAATGAGAATAATTTCAGAAAGTGAAGATTTGTTCTTATGCTGTTAGGCTCTTCAAACTGCAAGAAAAGGATATACCTGGTGTCTGAGTCTCTTTGGTAATGGGAGGAAGCCCAGAGTCCCATTTCTTCAAGAGATCACCGCATCAGAACATTTCCAGCGTCCCTGGAAGGTGTGTGGAGCTGGAGTGTTCCTGCCCAGGGTCAATGTTTTCCCAATGAGAAACTTTTAGGATTTATTTCCCATCACCCAGCTGGAGGATAGAATACAGCACCGGATCGCCTCAGAAGTGCTTGCATTACTTTTCTCAGCAGTGAGTCACGGTTATAAGGCGTAAATATGTATATAAAGGTTAAGGCTTATGAGTTTCTTTTTTGTAAAAATAGCTATCACCTTGGTTTACCTTCTGTGGAAATTCTCTTTTTCATATAGTGACTTTATTTTAAATGTGGGATATCAGGATATTTCTTCTGATTGGTAAAACCTTTGTATTCTGTGTATTCACTACCCTGTTCCCATGCATGCTAAAATATTCTTTGCACAAAGCCACTGAAAGATTTTATTTCAGAGGAAAGATGAGTATGAATGTAGGTAAGGAAATCTTTCAATTTGGAAAAATAATTTAAATCCCTTAGAGTATAAAGTCCTAAAGGGCAGAAGAACTCTACAACAGCAATAAAATTGTCAGCTTTTAATAATAAGCCACATTTTTCATGGCACTTTGTCATTGGAAAAGCACTTTTTAACAGTCTTTATGTATTTACTCATTCGTTAACTTATTCTTTCAACATTAGGACCACATTATGTCTTTATGGGCCCTAGGCACTTTTGCCTTCTTAGGCCTCTTTTTTTATTAAAGTACACACACTCACACACACACACACACACATCACACACGCACACACACGCACACACATGAACACACATACAGATATTAAAATCATTGAACAGATTTTTATGAGCTCTAAAAATTTTGGGGTTTTTTTGTGGGCCGGGGATTTAGCTCAGTGGTTCCGGGGCCTCCCTCACAAGTGCAAGGTCCCGGGTTCGATCCCCAGTACCAAAAAATAAATAAAAATAAAAATTTTGGGTTTTTTCTGATATGAGGAAAAATTAAAGCATTTTACTCTGCCCTAACAGTTCATTTTGTTCTTTAAGAAAAGGTAAAGCCCTTACTGGAACCCCTAAAAAGGACTGTAGGCCATGGGCACTGTGCTTGCAGTGACTACTGCATAAACCCCTGCTCCCTTCCCTGGACCAGCTATGGGCAAGGGGCTAAAGATACAAAGAAGAGACTTTTCAGTCTCAGGGAAATGCCTACCAGTGACTAAGGTGTCCACCCTTCCTACAAGCACAGGGAAGAGCCAGCTCCCAATTCCACAGAGGGAGGCTTTGCGAAGTGAACATTTATGCCAGCATCCTTCAGCAGTTTGGTGTTTGAAGCCCCGTTTCAAATTTTGGAATTCCTGTCAAGCCACTTGAGGAAGTGAGAAGTGAATATTGGGCCAGAGAAGCGAGTTTCAGAGACGTGAAGAAACATGCTGTTAATCTCAGTATCTAGACATGTAAGGAATTATGCGTTCTGATTAATATGTGAGATTTATTTTTGCTATAACTTCAGGTACATACTAGGGCCCCAATGTCAACCATGTCCAGCTGAGCAGGCCCTGAGCACTGGATGGAGGAAGATGTGACTGGCTAAGAGTGAGAGGTCAGAAGTTCAGAGCATCTAGATCAGAGATGGCAAATCTTTTAGAGCTTTGAATGATAAGGAACAGCCTGCTGTGGCATGTGCACCACAGGTTCACCATGACTGATCTAGATGATACCAAAGGAGGACCACATGGTCGGTGGGACATGAAAACCCTTTTCCTTTATATAATCATATTAAAGGTGGTGGTCACAGCAGGACATAACCTTTAACAGCACTGAAGAACAACCCAACAAACAAGGTGATGATGATGTTGAGCCTTGTCAATGGGGAAAAATGTATATATTTTAAACTTTGATCAAAATCTGGCAACACAGTTAGTTGCAAGGTGTTCAAGGCACACTTGCCTGCCAAGATTCAGTGGTTGAAATCTGCTACTCTCGGGATAATAATAGCAAGCACTCAGGATGTCCCAAAGACTGTTCTAAAAGCTTTACATGTATTTATAATCTTCATCACAATTCTACCATGGGAGTGTTTTTATTATTTCCATTTTTTTAAAAAAGGAAAATAAGACCTGGAGACATTGGATTGCCTGCTTTAAAAAGGGGCAGAGCTAGGATTCATATCCAGACACTCCAGATCTAAGGTCTGTGCTCTCAGCCACTATGCTTCATTGCTTGTGTGGCTGCTTCTTACCTCTGTTCTCTGGTGTGGCCTCTGGCCAGCATCACATAGGAGCAATTGGATAGCACCTCATTTGGCAATGCAGAGCAGAATGGGGACCCCCCAGCATGAGTAACTGGGAAGTGCTTTGAGCAGTTAACATCCTAGAATGAGAGGATTAATCCTAAATCAGATTTCATATGCCTTCTCAGGTACAATCCCATGAGCTCTAACAACTCATCATTAGTAGCACAGGCAAGGTTGTCAGATAAAATACAAGACTCTCAGTTAATTTTGAATTTCAGATGAACCATTAATAATTTTTAATATAAATATTTCCCTAAAATTGCATGGTCTATACTTATAGTAAAAAAGTTCTTTGCATTTTATTTGAAATTCAAAGTTAACTAATGTTTTAAATTTGTATTTGTTAAACATTACTCTCCTAACCAGTAGCAAACTTGACTGGACATCCTGCTGGGGGCTCTCCTTCCATCCATTCTTTTTTTTTTTTTGGTACCGGGGATCGAACTTGGGACCTTTCGCTTTTAAGGCAGGCAGAGGAACCACTGAGCTAAATCCCCGGCCCTCTCCTTCCATTCTTGCTCTGCTCCTTCATCTCTCATTCAGTTCCCTGATGTCACATGCACTATAAAGTGCATGCATGTTAACTGTGGCTTAGCTCCAGCTTTCTGGAAACTCAGATTACAACCCAACTGGTTCAAGGCTTTGCCAGGGAGAAAAGGTAGCCATAGGCTTAAAGCCTTACGAAAGACAGCATTGTTCCCTCATCATGGAACCAAACTACAAATAAGGAAACTGAGGTTCAGGGAGGTCCATCTGATTGCCAGGACTCACATTCGGCTGCTCAAGCTCCACCAGTCTCTTGTGATGAAAGGGCTTCCCAGGCTATTCTTAAGAGACATTTAACCATTATTAGAATGGGCATTAATTGGTTTAGGCTATCATTGACTCATTTAATAATTACCTCCATTTGTTGGAAGAAACTCTCTCAACCTTTCAGTCAAAGGGATACTGTGACATATGGACAGAGAGAATCAGTTTCAAAGCAGTCTTACAACATCAAGATGCCTAATCATTCTGCCTTCTGCTAGTTAAAGTAGTCAAAATTAAAACACAAAGTTTTCACCTCAGCACTTTACAATCAAACCAGCAGTTCATTATTATTTCTATATATAACTAAATATAGTCATTCCAAAAGTGCTGTTCAATTGCATAGAAATAAATTCAGAACACCTTGAAGTTAATTGCCTTTAACCTGCATCAGAAACTTGGTTTCCTTTCCACTGCACTTCCCTACAGGTTGGCCGCCTGGCGCCTGAAAAGATACAAGCTATCCATTGGGACAGTTAGAGAAAAATAGCAAACTTGGGAGCAAACCTATGCCAAAGCTCTTACACCCAGTAGGTATTCATAGGAATGAAATCTCTTTGCAAAACCAAAGCCAACCATTGGTTGCAAATAAGCCTAAAGTGAAAAAGAAACTCCTTTGCCCCTGAAAATAAGAGAGGGCTGTACATAATAACAAAGCATTCTTTTCTACATAAACTCTATGAAATAGAACCTCTTTTTTGTGCTGCAATCTTCATTATGAAGGAAGGAAGCTACAAGGAGGAGCAAGTCATCTTACACAGGAAGAGAAGCCATTATTACATACCATGTGGCTGGACACACCTCTGACTCGGCCTCCTTGCCCTCTCTCTTGTGAGCTTTTTCTCACAGCAGCCCAAGGAAGCAGATGGATCAGAGGGCCAGCTCTGATTACCTATGGCTGCCTGCCCAGTCCCCCGGGCATTCCAAGGCCCCACCTTCCACCTGGCCCATGACCTCGTGACCTCTGACCTTGGCCCGTTGGCCAACATGGGATGAGGGTAGGTGTCAAGCCGACGGGGCCAGTCACAAATGAAAGAGCCAGTTGTTTCCATTCCTCAAGCTCTCTTGTAAGGTCCTGAGAGCGGCAGAACTGGTATTTCTCCAAATCCTGGCTGCTCATGTGGCCATGTAGACAAACTGTACCTAAGAGTTTACATGTGTATGTGTGTCGCACAGGAGTTGCAATCTGGCTTCCAGTCCTAGCTCTGCCACTGCCTAGCTCTGGGCATTCAGTGAGTCCTTTTGTCTCTTAGGAGCCTCCAAGTTCTTCTCTGTGAAATGTGATGGTGGATCTTGAGGTGCTTTCAGAGGGGAGGGAAGTGGGGTAGGCATGTTTCAGCCACCTTCTATAGCCCTCCTTAGCACCACCTCAAATCAACAAAAACAACTCCACTTTTACCTGTCTTGTGTTCTGTATTTTCATGTAAGATTTCTCTGAAGGTTTCTGTTGGCTCCTAAAAGTCCCCAGACTAGGCCATCTCTAAATGACCCTCCAAATGTATTATTCTACAATTCCTATGATTCAAAAACAAAAACTCACACCTGGCCTTTTTAAAACATTATGTGTGATTATTACATAATGTATACACATATTTAATTATCACTCTGTACCCCATAAATGTATACAATTAGAAATTATTTTTAAAAAGGTGCATGTTATTTGGGAGGGTGAGAAAATATGATATACGTAATAATATATTTCTGATTCTGAAGATTTTCATAGACAGAGCCCCCACCTCCTGGACATATAATGTTCCAGAGCCCAGACCTCATTCATTACGTCTGATAAAGGTTCACATGTTAATTATTTAGCCACTGGTGCTAACTGGAAGATGGTCACACGAACAGGCTTCCTTTAAAACATTTCTGCATATAACATAAAGCTCTTGCACTTTCAACATGTTTTTCTTCTTTTATATCAGCAGTTATTTTATGGATCTGGGCTTATACGGCTTAGCAACAAAGGGCACTAGATTGGTGAATTATTCATATAATCTACATTTCTTGGCTGCTGTGGATAATTGACAGGTGTCATGTCAACTTTTACAAATGTCTCACAATTATGGGCCATATATCAGTGTTTGACTTCGAAGTAATGCTTCTTTTCTAAGCTACTTTCATATTTTATTTATGGCTTGGTGGCGTTTTTTACTTGACCGCCTATTTCTCACACTTTTGATTCCAAGCCTTTTGCTCTACTTAATATAACCAGGAATATTTAAATAATAAGGCTCCTTCTTAGCTTGCTAAAGGCAGTCATTCAATGCTGCTGTGTTTTATTCATTCAGCCATTATGTTAGTCAATTTCTTGATTTAAGAAGCTCAAGGAAGAAATGCAACTGTAAGGAAACCATAATATAAATCTTTTTTTATGACTTGTTTTGTTCACAGGAAAAAAACTAAAAGCAAATCTTCCCAGGTTCTGACAGAAGTTGTAAACTGTGGGGAAAGTTGGCTAGTTAAGAATATGACTTAATAGGAGCAGTGGAGTTTTTCAAAGCCCCAGTGGAGTGGGAAGGGTTTCAGCATTAAAAACAATGCCAAGGTGAGTTCTTTTGGCCTAGTGAGAAAATAGAGAAAAAATAAACTTGGAATCAATAACCCTGAAGACTAATGAGATAGCATATTTGTACATCAAACACTCAGGGTGAAGGGGAACCTTTGAAATCCTCCAGCTCTACCTTCTACTTTCCTTAACAGGAAACTAAGGTTGAAAACAGGCAAGGGCTTGTCTACCATTCCAACACCAGGCACCAAAAAGCTCAGAGTCAGGCTGGCTGATTCCTACCCTAGCACTTCTGCTGTTTGGCCCTGACTTGGGTCATTCTGATTACCTCCCAGCATTCATTCACCTCTTCCACTACCAACAGGTACTTGTTCCTCCTTGGGGACATTCACCCCTTCCTCATTCTCAATGCATGATTTCAGTGGAGTTATCTCACAACAATTGTGGGCCAAGCATGATTGACCAATTCCATTATTCAATCCATTTTCCCCAATCGTGCAATGTAATCAGACCAGAGTAAGACAGCGACTCCCAGCTTGTGAATAGGAGCTGTTGCCCCACTAGATTGGGTGGTGTCAGGAGATGAAGTGTAGAGCTGCTACAGACATTTTGCTGCCCACATGAGAAGAGGCTGAGCTAAAGGAGAGAGTGTGGGGAAAATGTATCATGTGATGCTGGGAGTGAAGCCTGCTGACACAAAACAGCGGGGCAGAGGGCCGGGGGTTTAACTCAGTGGTTCCAGCTCCTGCCTCGCAAGCGCAAGGTCCCGAGTTCCATCCCTGGTACCAAAAAGACACAAAAAAACAATGGGGCAGAGAGCAAACATGGGTCAAGTAAACATATCTTTTTTTCTTCTAAACCAGGACTATTTTGAGACAAACGTTAAACCAGACAGGTTGCTGGAGCAGTAGTCATGAGCATGACTGGGTAAGCAGAGACAGACAGGCTTCCTGCTTTCTTATGGCCTCAACTGAGCTGCTAGTTTAAGGCTTGACTCTGGATTAAGCTAGCTGGATGAAGCTAGCACTCTTTTTGACTTTTTTATTAAAGTGACAATGAACTCACTTCACTGTTCAAGCCATTTGAAGAGTTTTGTAACTTGTACCTAAGAATTTTAACTTTTGGGCTGGGGATTTAGTTCAGTGGTTTCACTGCCTGCTGCACAAGCACAAGAACCTGAGTTCGACCTCCCATACCAAAAAAAAAAAAAAAATTTTAACTTTTACAAATATGAGTTTTCCTAAGTGTGACGCTTTCTGCAATCTTGTCCTACATCATATTTTAAGCTTGCAGTTAAAGGTGATTATGTGTTTTAATTGTAATAGATATTAAAACTTTATATATTTAACAATTACTTTAACTAATACAATCTATCCCTTGTACAGCTTTTATAATTTACCCAAGCTCAGACTGCTGACGTGGCCAACATGCAGGGATGTCCTTCTGGGGCAAACCTCCACCACACTGGACTTCCATTGTGTGCCAGTTTCTGAGGTAGAACTATTTCAATGATGCCCAATTGACATGAGTGAATGTGGAGCTGGGAAAAGAACTCATGGAGCATGGATCCAAGTCTCCTGCCTCCCTTTCTCCAGTTCTTTCCGTGTGTGTGTCTCAGTGCTGGGTGACAGACTGGCTGCTCTGAATTGTGCTCTCAGTGACTGCAGATGCCAGTGGAGCTAAGGCTTCCTGAGCTAGAGAGCGATGGCCAAGCAAGTCAGACTCTGCATTTCTTCAGGTACCTTTATGGCTACCCACCCTCAGCTACTTTAGCATTTACTGCACTCCTACTTGGCCTCCCTGACCCTGCTCTGCTCTGTTCATCCTACAGCTGATTTAGGTGACTTATCTACATCCTCTGCTCTGCCTCCTGTGCCACTATGTGAAATAGGTATAAGGACAATATGGTACCATTTCCCTTTATCCGGGGGGAAACCGAGGCCTTAGCACAATCCTCCTCTGCCCCGCTGTCCCTTAGGCTGGCTTAGGACCACAACTGTCTTTGTAGTCTCTGGTCACTGCTGTCACACTTGGGCCTCCTGCAGTGAGGGGGACATTCATCAGGACCATTCGCATTCATTACCTCATTTGAAGGTATTGACTGGATTGTGTGTTGTTTTGCCTCCGCAGAGAGAGCTTAGAGAAGAGTTGAGTCGTATGAAAACCCTGGTGACAGCAACCTAATTTGCAGTCCTGGGGCTTAGGGGAAATTAGCCAGTCTTAATAGAGCTTGCCTTATGAGCTCAGACCAACTTGGTTGTAAGTCAATGCCACAGAAACCTTAACTGTCAAAATCGTGGAGTCATTGAACAGCAATGGTGATTTTGCATCTTTGATATCCAGATTATGCAAAAAATTCAGAATAAGAATCTTGCTAGTAACATTGCATCTAACATCTTTATAGAGCATTTTAAACTTGCAACTGCTATTTTCTTCTGTGAATTAGGAAGGAGGGAGGTTTTGGTGACACCACATTAATCAAAGTTAATTCTACTGTGGTCAGAGCTCAGTTGCCCACTCTCACAGGATATGAGGCAAATCATGTAGGTTTTTGTTTGTTTGTTTGTTTGTTTGTTTTTTGTTTTTGGTACAGGGGATCAAACTCAGGACCTTGTGCTTCCCAGGCAGGTGTGGTGCCACTGAGCTACAGTCCCGGCCCCTAGGTTTTGTTTTAGTATGAGGTTTTATCCTTATGTGTGAATGTGGCCTACCAGAGGATCTGAGCATTCCCTTGGAACAGTTTAAGGATACAAAATTATAAAGATAAGGAAGCTGCCCTTTCTGCCCAGGCCACCCTCCTGCAGTGCAATCCAGGGGGAATGATTGAAAAGTTTGTGCCCTCTCTCATCTTTCCTATAAAAGTGATAGCGGCTGTACCATATATTGCTTTTCCATATGCAAAAATATATAATTGAAGTGAACCAGTGGAAACACATAATTTTGGCATAAAAATAAATGTGTTCACACAAGATGTGCAAAGCATAAAGTCATGTTAAGGTCTGGGGTCCTGTTCCATTTCAAAGCACATGATTTGGCTGAGAGTCTGACCTGCTAAACAGCAAGAAACAATCCACTGCAGTTTATAACAAAGAGGTAAGCTGGTACAGTGCGTAAGGCTGTAAAAATCCAGAAGAACTAGAGAGCAAGGAGGCCTGGAAAAGTCAGGAAATCCAGAAAGGAGGGAACCCTTAAGGTGGGCCTTGAAAAGTGTATGGGAAAAGGAGAACGTTCAAGCTAAGCAGAATGAGAGCACTGTGGAACACACAGAGACATCAAGGCCCAGTGCATCTTTATCCCTGAGTATCATTAAGCAGCTTGGGTTTTCCCAGAGAAAGTGAGGGAGACGTTAACAAAACAAGCTCCTTAGGAGAAAAGGTGTTAACTGTTTATAAAGTTAAGAATAAGCTGACTTTGCCATGAAAGATAATTTGGCAAGTTCAGCCACCATTAACCATAGTCAATGTGGCTCAGACTGTGATTCAGAAATTATATTCCTTGGCAAATCAGCATCCACATATATTCAGAGAAAAAAATCCTTCTGATATTTTCACCTCATGATCAAAGTGGATTATGCTCAATTGACTTGGTTTATTATATAGTCAATTCTGTCATTAAGATGACCACAAAAGAAACTAGACATTGATAAATTCATGATTTAAAGGTATGGCTTCTACGTAGCAGATATTTCGGTTCAAAGGACGCAAAAGTAATGAAAATGTAGAAGCATTACGTATTTTTAGGGGTTTACGTCTAGAGGCAGCTCTGATAAATGACAGACAATGGCTAACATAGTGGCCTAAGACACATCACTGTGGCAGAACTCCATGATTTCCATCAAGTTAATCCCCAGTTTTCCCTTTTAGGAAGTGGGATGACCAAAAGTTCTGGATCGTTCTAACACAGTGTGCCGGTTTAAAGAGATTGAGCCTCCTCATATATGGAGACAGCCTGATATTTCTGTCCCTCCCTCACCAAAAAGGTCTTTAAGGTGCTGGGCCCCAGAGAAGGAAGTCATTTGCCCTAGAACTGCATTGAGGGAGACAAGAGGAGTGTCTTAGGAAGAGTACGATGCCAGATAGTTCATCAAATCAAGTAGAAAAAAAGAGAGAAATCTCAATGTGTACAAATATCAGACAGGGTACCTCATCACAGATAGGTTCTACTATCCATGAGAAAATTAAGCAAGCCACAGAAGGAAGGTAAGGAATCTCCTTCCCTAAATATTAAGGATTTTTGAAACATTTGGTGCTGGGAATTGAACACAGATATGTAGGTGTTAGGCAAGTGCTCTACCACCAAGCTAACTCCCCAAACTCAGGAATTTTTAATGGAGTATTTACCTAGAAACAAATAGATGGAAATAATTATCCCTCTCTGCTTGGTGTGTACTAAACTTTTGCTCCCAACTGTCTTTCTATGAGATAAAAAATTTTTAAATCTTACTGGAAAAATGGAAATATCCAAAGTGATCAAGTAAAAACTTTACAATTGAGTGAAACTAGAAAGAAAAAGAAGAGTTTTAATGCATGTTGGGAATCTTGGTTGCAAACAACAAAGACTCTATCAGGTCACCTTGGAAAACTGGGAGATGTGCCAGGAGAATTTGTGCGGCCTGGGAGCAGATAGATATATTAGCCTCTCAGAGCAGGGGCAGCTCTGGGTCCGGCTGGTCCCCCATCTTGCCCTGTTGGGCCTCCTGAACCCACCCTCCTCTCTCCTGACCAGATTTTTGTTCCCTTATACTCAGCTTGCACATGGCCTTAAGGCCCCTCTGACCCCTCTCTAATAAAGACCCTTCCTTTTCAGCTCCCTCCTACTCACTAGTACATTTTTGCTGCACTTTAAATTCTCCAGAGTAAGATTAGGTTGTCCCAGTTCACCTGTTGGGGCCAAGTCACAAATATAGATCACTGTCCAGCCAATGCAACGGCTGCCCTTAGGTCAGTTGCCTGAAATGATCCAGTTCCTCAAAGCAGATTAGAGTGGCAAGTAAAATGGCGAGGTCCAGGCATTTCTCAGAGAGCTCTGATCGCTGCCTCTATTAAATTGCAATGATAACCAGTAAAAGTGTTCTTAAGCTATAGTTTAAGGGCATGTTTTATTATTTTATTCATGCAATCATTTATTCATTCTGGCCTATCTCCTATTACAGAAGATTTGAGGTGGCTTATAAATCCATATACATGGGAGGCAGGAGGACTGCTGTGAGTTTGAGGTTAGCCTGGGCTACATAGTGAGTTAAGGTCAGCCTGAACTACCTAGCAAGACATTGTCTCAAAACAAAAAAACAAAATTCCATATATAATATGTAAGGATCAAGTAGTTGGGAAAATATTAGCAAACAGACCAAAAAAAAAAAAAAAAAAAAGGAGAGAAAAAAATCCAGAGGCAAAATTAACACCACATAGCACATTAACACTCAACCCTGGAAAATTGGAAAATTGCTTAAGGTGAGTGTTATGGTCTGAAGGTTTGTACCCCACCCCCAGTTCATATGGTGAAATCTTATTCCCAATACAATGGTACTGAGAAGTGGAGCCTTGAGGAGGTGATAGATCATGGGATTTACACCATTAAAAAAAGAGTCCTGAGGGAACTTGAGGACACAGCAAGAAGCTGCTGTCTGAAGGAGAGAGGGAGCCCTCACCAGACACTGAAACTATCAGCACCTTGTGTTTGGACTTCTCAGCTCTTGGGGCTTGTATCTAGATAACCCCCAAAGCCTCGCACTCATAGGTAGGGCTTTTCAGAGGTGGCTGGATCATGGGAATGTGAAGATAGATTAAGGGTGTGTGAAAACTAAATTAGTTCACTGATTGGTTTAGCATAGCTCTGGTTGTGAATAAGTCTTGTAGCCTGGATGGTATAAAAGTCCAGAAGGCTCACTGTTTGTGGCTTCCCTCCTGCTCTGCCATAGCCTGCTTCTCCTCAGCCCTGCCCCTCTGCCTTGGAGCTAGCCAGCTATGGACTGACACCTCTACAAACTGTGAGCCAAATAAATCTTTCCTCCTTTAACTTGTGAGTGCCAGGTATTTTGTCTCAGCAATGAGAACATAAGACAGCAGCCTCTACAATTGTGAGCAATAAGTTTATGTCGTTTATAAATTATCTAGTATAAACTACTTTCCTGTAGTAGTGGGGGTGGACTAAGACAGTAGGCCTTGAATTTGTCTCTAAATCTGAGACCCACCAAATTTAATGGCAAATGGCCACATACAGTGGAAAAGTCCTGGCAGAAAATGTCATTATAGTAGCACAGGTCACTACCCAAGCCTCTGAAAACCCATCCCTCCAAAGAGACAGATTTTCTTTTTATCTGTTGCGTTGTGGGCCACCTTGATAGGAAAGGAGACTAGATTATATCTCAAGGCTGCTTCCTGCCTTGATTTCACTAGGATGGCTGAGATTTTATTGACCAGGCTAGAAAACCAGTCATTAAGAAGGCAAGAATTTATGTAGCTAAAACCAACTTCCAACACAACTTCATTCCACGGAAGTCTTACCCCCAGTCCTCTCTAAAATTGGAGACATAGGATGGAAGTTGAAAAGACAGATCATAAATTTCTTATTTCTTTTTTATTTTGCATTGTAAGGCAAGAAGTACAAAGAAAGCTTGATTTTTTTCACTCAATTTTTGTTTTTGCTTTTTTGCCTGTAGCATTTCTGATATCCTAAGATCTTCTGAGGCTCTTTATTTACTTTTTGTTTTTTCTTGCTTTTGATGAAAGAGCAGCAAAAAGTCCTAGAAAGCTTGGTACTGGTGTGGGGTAATAGGGAGCTCTTCCTGAGAACAGCCAGTGTGCCACATGAGATGAGCTGCACTAGAAAATGAAATGGGACGTTGCTGCCCAGACTAGAACTGAGGATCATTCTATTAAAAGGACAGCCATCATTTAATATTCATGAGAAGCCGCCATGTTCTCAGTGCCATATAAAACATATATGTCCCATGGCTTTTGGAAAGAATGATGCTTGTTTGTGCAGGAACCAGTTACTACTGATATGTGATTTGATGATGCTGTACAAAGTGGTAGAAAGGATTCTTGGTGCTTTAACTTTTGCTCACTGAAAAGAATACAATGAGGCTTGCCAAGATGGTGATCCTGAAAACCATTTACACTATTCAATTAACAATAATTAAGGCACTCAGTGGGAAGCTCCTCAATGACTTGCTAAATAGCAAAAATTGGTACTTGGCATTCCCAGTGGATAAGAGAAAAGATAATAAGTACCCCAAATGTAAAGACAATCAAAATGAAACCAATTATGACCAAATTACATTACACAAATAGAAGCACAAGTTGAATCAAGAATATTTAAGTTTTTGACAAGAAATATTAAAAAGAGATATGATAACATTTTAGCCATTAATTGATCATCTAATCTAGTTTAGTTCCAGAAAGAAGCTGGTTAATAAACCTTTAAGTTTTACATAGGTTGATAAGGGACCACAGCCTATTAAAACAACCTCATATTTTTAGGAGCTAGTAAAGTCTAATTTTCTGTTAATACAGTTAATAATGAACCATAATTGATTCTATTGCCATTGGTCTTATTAAAAAGACAGCTAGTCATTTAGCCCATCTTTTCACAATCACATACTCAGAAAATATTAATGCTAATTTGATTTACTATATTTGACTTCGGTAATTTTAAACTATCCTCCACCAATTGTCTATAGCATTAAAAAATATTTTTATTTCTTTATAGTTTTTTTTTTTTTGGTGCCAGGGATTGAACTCAGATCCCTGTGCTTGCGAGGCAGGTGGTGGAATCTTTGTAGTTTTATTTCACTTTGTCTCTCACTCTCCCTGACTTCTCCATCAGTTTCTCCTCCCCCATATACTTCATATTGCAGTCAACTCTAAACTTAGAACAATTCCCCAGGGTCCAATGCAAGTGTAAGTCAAGTGTTCCCTGTACAGGAGTATACATACTTGTAATGCAGTCAGTCTAAAGCATAAACTTGCTAAATTTCACCTTATCCACCTTCCTCATTAGTGTGTGAGTATATGCATATCCATATTTCAAATGCACTAATGTTTATGTTTAAAGGTCTATTCCAGGCTAATTTCTGGCAAGAAAAAAACAATTAATGCATTTATCATTATTCATGCAATCACCAGTAAAAGTTCCCTTTCAAATCCTTTCGTTTATTCTTCTACATGTCCAAATCTCTGTCTGCTCCATTACGTTGTTTTTTTTTAAAGTTTTATAAATATGGTTTGAACAAAACCTTCATTTTTATTTAAAAAAGCTAAGTTCAATTAGTACTTTTATATGATAACGACTGCAAAAGGCCAGGGATTTAGCTCAGTGGTGCCGCGCCTACCTGGCAAGCACAAGGTGCTGAGTTCAATTCCCGGTACTGGGGGGCGGGGAGAGAAAGAGAGTGAAAACAACCTCAGAAAGACAAAGATCAAATGTAAATACATATATGTATGTGTATGGAGATATGTAAATATATATGTATACATATACAAGGCACACTTTTTTTCAAAAATGATCATACATTAATTTAATGGCTGCATAACAATGTGGATATGGTTCACTTCATTTGATTAAGCTTCTGTTCTTCAAGATTAGGCTCTATCCAGTTTGCTTGTACATACATCTCCGGATTGTACCCTTGGGCTGAGGTTCTGCAAGTCTCATGCTTAAGTCTTAAACACACACATACACAGTTTTCCCTTAAGAAAGGTGAGATCCTTTTGCATTGCCATGGACAATGTATAAAACTGTCAAATAACTACTCAGACCACTGTTTTTCTTGTCTAACAGATGAAAGAGATGTTTGGCTGACATTTGTATTTTTGTAAGGTGAAAATGCCTTTGTATGTTAACCATTCCTTCTTTTGTAAATTCCCAGGTTATTTTCTTTGCCCACTTTTACTGTATATAGTAACAATGTGCTTGTTATATATACACCATCACAAATGGTTTTCCAGGTCTGTATTTGTTTGCAGAGCTGAGCATGGTATACACACCTATAATCCCAGCATCTGGGAGGTTGAAGCAGGAGGATCATGAATTTGACTCCAGCCTGGACTACATAGTGAGATCTTGTTGTAAAAGAAACAGAACAAAGGAAAAAAATCCATTTAGAGTATTTTTGCTGGCCATTATTGCATGCTTTAAAAAGAAACATTAGAATTAATTTTGATAAATTTCAAAAAACAAATTCATTTGGGAGACTGAGAGTGTTTGGTCAATCTTTAATAACCATTTTTAATTGGCTATAATTTTCCATATGAGCTCTGGAAGATCTACATCTTTGCAAAGATCTATATCTTTGCAGTTTTTTCATTTACTGGAAAGCTCTAAGTTAGCTGTTGTGGGCTACTGCATTCAAGCCTGTGAAAAGCAAACAAAACAACTGTGCAAAGCAGAATGTGAGTGAACATCAGAGGACAGGCAAGTGGTAAGTTTCAAAACGCGGTTGTTGAGTGGGACTTGTGGGCAGATGTGTCTGTCGGTGAGCTGGTTGGTTTGCTTTGGTGGCATGACTGGTTTAACTTGAGGATTAGATTAATGTGCCACCTCCAATTACTTTCCTGTGTCTCCTCTAGGGCATATATCTATTCGGATCCAGTAATGGACTAGGTTTGGAGCAGAGTACTGACTCAGTTCTACTAACTCTGCCCATGGAGATAATTTCTCCACTCAAATAAAAGCAATGACCTGAGCTAACATACTTTACTAGGGAGAGCGTCTGCCGACCTCTAAGATTTCCATCAAAATTATAGTTTGCCAAGGTATAAGCTGACCGCATCCTTTATAGGCAGTGTGTAGATCAGCCAGCTGGCAAGCCCTGGCTACCACTCTCCCCAGGCAATCAGCCAATAACCTAGCACTCCGAGCAAGATTCATCTCACTGCAACACTTTCTTTATTTTTTGAGGAGGTAGCCACATTCTGTTAATTGGGAACTTTTGCAAAGACTTCTACGCCTTTTGAAGTACCTGCTCTCCTGTCAATTTCTAGTGAAAATGCATAGCCTTGTCACATGTGTTTTCAGTGAGAAATCTGTAAAATGACTGAAGTCGATTTTTTTCTTTCACTAGATGTAGCAGAAACGAGGCAGGGAAACTGTCAATCATTTCTAAGGATTACAATCTGAGATATAAAATTCCAGCTATTTGCTGATATGCCTGTGTACGGCCCGTCCCCCAGATATGATGCTATGCATTGAAACAGAGAGTTTAGGGTCCTTTGCTTAGGCATGATGATTTAGGGAAATAGCTCATCCAAATTGGCTGGGTGCCCTGTTTTCATATTATCCAGACAGAAGTCACTGAACCACAACTTCACTGCTTAGAAACAGGGATAAAAGAGTGGGGTGAAAAAGGGTGAATAGTGAGCCAGTTACCTGTGTTCAGTCATGAAGCATACTTTACACTCAAAGATAAACTGGTACATGTTAAATTATGCCAGAAGAAATGTCTGGAATGCCTAAAAATGTCTAAATTGTCAAGAGATCTGTTGACTGAACTCTGCTCATCCAAAGACCATAAGACTCTAGAGACAAAAGGTTCTTCACCTGTAGAAGATCGACCAGATAACTTCCAGTTCTAAAGCTCCATGTTCTGAAGACCTGGTTGAAGAGCCACAATGATCATTTCCATGCTTAAGTACTCCCTACTTCAAAAAATCCTTCTTCAAAAATTTCAATTTAGCCAGCATGTTGTGCACAATTGAAATCTTACTTACCCGGGAGGCTAAGGCAGGAAGATTCCAAGTACAAGGCCAACCTGGACAACTTAGTAAGATCTTGTCTCAAAATAAAATAAAAAGGGCTGGGGTGTAGCTCAGTGGCAGAGTACTTTCCTAGGATGCATGAGCCCTGACCAAAAAAAAAAAAAAGCCAGGTAAACAAAACTTCCAGCTCATTAAGCACTTACTGTCTGTTAGGCAACATACTTTGCTCACCAGAATGTGGCCTCTGTTGTAGCTGAAGAAGTTCACATTCTCAAAATGTGTGAATAGTCAGGGTACAAATATCTACTGGGTAAGGTTATTGAGACCCAAAGTGAAGTGGGGTTTGGAACACTAGACAGTCCTTTCTAGCTCCTTTGTTCAAAGACTTCAACTCTGATATCTGGATGGACACAGCACCCTGAGTTTCATAGAGAAATTGGCCTTTGATGATAACTTTGAATGAATGGTGAGATTTCCAAAGACAGAGATGAAATAGAGGAAATCCTAGGCAGAGAGAGCAGAATAAACAGAAATGTAAGCACAGGAACTTTAGACATTTAAGGAATTCCTGAACCAAAGCTCCTCCTAGAGACAACAAATCTGTCTGCAACCCAGATTAGGGTATTAATTTATCTATTTCATAAATATTCATTGAACACCTATTCTGCACAGAACACCATGCTTGTTGATACTGGCCACCCAAGAAAATAGCTCTATATTCTCATATGGATTTAAACTATCTATTTTAAATAAGAAAAAATATATGCACATTTTACATAAAATATGGAAGTCATAGAAGAGAGCAAAAAATTAAAAACATATTCCTTGTTTAAATGTATAGACTTTGAAGGTAATGTCTCACCCAGCACACAGGATGAAAGATATAAATTTGGATGTATACAGAAGCAGTCACTGATTAGCTCAAAGCAACATTTAAATTGATCTTTCCAGTGAAAAGGCATTAGAAAAAGCAATCTAAGGAACACCTGTTTAGACTCAGTAGAATCAACAATTAGGTTCTTCAGGGAATGAGGAATTTTCAGCAGCCTTCCCTCCACTAAGAGGCAATAGAGCTTCATATTTTTATTACTGTAATTGAGAACATTTAAGGGGGCCAGAGGAAAATATTCACACCCAGCTGTTAATTTCGAATAGGAGGCCACTCCCTTAAGTCACTCACTTAATTAGTGTAGGCTGGGGCTGGCGACCTCCTCAGGATTCTCTGCATGACATTCTTTCTCTTTAAGGAATCTGGGCCCTTGGACCATTTAGTAAAAGAAAAAAGATTCAGTCTCAACCACGTGACCCAAGAAGGAGCAGGTGATTTATCTCAGTGGCACAGAGGTGAGTGCTATGAGCTTTGGTCCCCACGTGGTCTTTAGTTGAGAGTGGTTAATGCTACCCATGGTGGCTTGGGCTGAAACCACTAAGGCTGGCAATGCTCATCTCCAGGGTGTTATCATACACAGAAACCCAGGTGAGAATGGAAGTGAGAAAGGCTGGCTTTACTCTTTGCTGCCCCCTCTCTGGATGCCTTTCTATATGCCAGATGCCACGCATGTTATGTATAAAATCTCATTGGTCCTTGAACCCAGTCTATGACCTTAGTAATAGTAAAATCCCCATTCGATAGACAGCTGAGTCACCATACAATAAATTTATCATCTCAATTAGGGCCTTTTTGAGAAATAAATGAGGTGCTGTTATTGTGACACTGGTCCGACTCTGGCAAGCCAGACCATGTGGTCACCTTACACAGATAAAGGCACTTGGGTGCAGGGTGCTTGCACAAGACCAAAGGAGTAGTGGAGCCAACATGCCCCACAATGCAGATGCAGACACACCCACAGCATGTTTCCACTGAACAGCTTTCATCTGTGCTTCATGCCTTTCTGTGCCTGTATTTCCATCTGTAAAATGGTGGTGGTGAGATCTATGTCATATAACTATGTGAGGATGAAATGGGGCAAAGTGCATATATTACAGGGAGGAGCTCAGAGTGGAAGTCATTGGATAAACCCCAGTTCCTGCCCCCAGCTTCGCTAGTACAAATCCTCCTCTCTGTGGGATGTCAGCACACCCTTCCCTTTGCTGGTATTCAGTCAGCTCATTCATGTAAGAATGGAGTTAAAGGGAAGCATTCCTTCCAACAAGCCTTCTTTCATCTCTGGTTCTGGTGTGTTCACTCACACACAGCAGGAGGTTTTAGATCTTTGAGAGAAATGGGTCCTTCTCCTTCTTTTGTACCTACTGATGTGGTCAGGGTTTGCAAGGGAAATAGATTTAATACAGGACACATAATTTATAGGATTATTCTATAAAAGTCATCCAAAAAGTCAAATCCAGAAGAGTGCAAGAGATCTAACCACACACTAACAACCCAAAGAATCCAGCGAAGGGCCTGGATCCCACAGCAATGTCCCACGCAAGTCCATGTGAAGGCCTTAAGTCCAAGCCAGTGTCCTCCATGAGTCCATCCAGTGGCCTAGAGCCCACGGCAGTGTCTCATTCTTGTCTGTATTGAGGATCTGCACCTGGAAGTCCCAAAGCCAGAGAGCCTGCACCAGCGGGGGTGAAGGATTTGTGCCACCAGGCTGAGGAATCTACATTGGAGCCATGAAGTGATGCTCACGGTAAAGATCAGAGCTCCCCTAAGGAGAACAGCAGTCATCCCCAGTGACAAGGAGGACTTGATCTCCTCCTCTGAGGAGAACAGCCAAGTTCACATAAGGAAAACCAAATGCAGTAAGCTTCTCCTAGAAAACCAACAGACCATGATCTTCCCCTCCAGATCTCTTTTTATGCCATTGGCAACAATCCTCAGGTGGGTCTCCCACACCCAAACCATGCTGATTCAGTTCAGCTGTACATTCCAAGCTGACTATTAGTTAATCCACCACACTTTCATTTTTCGTGCTTTATCCAGGAGATTGAAAATGGTGGCTGTGAGAAGGCTTTTCTTCTGCCCATTCTCTTCTTTCCTTTGACTTCTGCTTGCCCTGGAGCTCCTCATGGAGCTCTCTCCCCAATCTGGGGCAGAAATACCAGGGAGCAAGCTGGTCTGCTGGCCAAGGAATCCCCTTTGGGTTTGACCAAGTGGATATTTCTCCCCTGTAACTTCACGAGTATCATCGTGTCACTTCTTGGGATCATAAAATGTCTGTACAAGGCAAAAAAAAAAAAGGCATAAACTGCATTGCAAGGTCATTCCAGAATGGCAATGTAAGGACCATTTTTCTTAAGAATAAACATGGGAAGCGAATAGAGAATTAAATATCTAAATGAATCAAAGGCAGCAGGAAGTGAGCTTCTGGTGTGAAGTGGTTCTTTGTGCCTGTCACAGATCCTCACAGCAGCATGGCCTCCAGAATAACAAGGACACTGGGCATGCATTTTCCTTCTCTCCCTCTCTGCCTTCCTTATTTCAGAGGTATTCACTGAGCACCTACCATGTTATATCCATTAGAAATGGTGCTAGGTTCTGAGGGCTGGAATGAATCAAAACTAGCCAAAGTCCCTGTCTTCATGAGCTTCTACCGTAACAGTGAGAGAGGGCAGTCTAAACCATACCAACATGTGTCAGATCACAACTCTGAGTTGCGCCAGAAGTACTTGGTTGGGCAGCGTCTCTCTGAGGAAGCAATGAGACTCCAGCCCAGACGGGAAGGATGAGTTGGCAAGTTCCGGGCAGAGGAAGCAGCTTGTGCAAAAGCCCAAGGTGGAGGGAAGCTCCCCAAGTTTGAAGAACTGAAAGTCAGAGAGTCTGGAGCCCTGAGAACAGGGGAGAGGGCGCAAGGTGGTGCTGGAGAGGAAGGCTAGGCCAGGCCAAGCCTGGCCTTGTTCATCTGGTTAAGGACTTTCCCCAAAAGGGAAAAGTTGCCACAGGCAATGTTTTGCAAATCTTTCCAGCAGGAGGATGTTTTGCTCAAATTTGATTTAAAGATGATCACTCCAGGGCCTGGGATTTAGCTCAGTTGTTCCGCCACCTGCCTCACAAGTGCAAGGTTCCAAGTTTGATCCCTGGTAACAAACAAAAAAAGAAAAAGAAAAGATAATCACTCAGGAAAATGGATTCAAATGAGGCAAGAAAGGAATACAGGAGGTATACATTTATAATCTTAGCTACTTGGGAGGCTGAGGTAGGAGGATCACAAGTTTGAGGCCAGCCTGGGCAATTTATCATCTCAAAATGAAATATAAAGGGTTGTAGCTGTAGCTCAGTGTTCCCTGGGTTCCGTCCCCATCACTGCAGAAAGAAAGCATGACATTGATACAGTGAACCAAGTATTGATTCGTGAGCTTTGCACACATTATCCTATTTAATCCTCAACCAGCTCTGTGGACGGGGTGCTGTTGTCCTCCCTCCACAGGAGACTGAGACACAACAACGGGACAACGTTGGTTGGCTGGTAAGTGCTAGAACCAAGCTATGATGCCAGAATGTTTTGTCACCAATTCATAGATGTTCCTTTCTGCCCAAGGCAAGGCCACAAACTGTCGGGCTTACACCAGGGGGGTGGCCATGGACAGATCCAGGAGCTGTTAAATGAAAGAATTGACAAAACCCAGCTGAGTGGTGGAGGCATGAGAAGTCTGGGTTTCTGTGTGTGAGAGGGAGGTTTGAGGGAGGTAGGACCAGCTATGAGGTGCAGGACACCCAAGATGTGGGTGCTTCCTCACAGCGCTGGAGCTGGAGCTAGGAAGCATTCACCTCCTCTTCTTTCTCTCTCTCTCTCTTTTCTTTCTTTCTTTCTTTCTTTTGCAATGATGGGGATGAACCCATGCTCCATGCATGCTAGGAAAATGCTTGCACACTAAGCTATGCTTTTTCTTACTGGGAATTCCATGATATGTACTCTGCTTGGCTCACTGTAGTTCTCTCCCTTTAAAAACCAGATCCATGCCATTTTTATCCTGTTTTATGTGTTTATTCAAATTTTTATTTCACTTTCTTAGTTTCTAAAAGGTTTGCTTCCAGTCTGACTGCATTCCTAAAAATTCTGGCTGAAGATTGCTTGGATTCTCATGCTCACTGCACCCCAGCCCAATAGTCTGAGCAGATAACCATATAGTGTGGCTCTCAAATACTTCCTCTTCTTCCAACTAACATCCTTCATTCTGATACTGGTCAGCCTTGACCTTTGGAATGTATATATCACTTTACTTCTACAATGCACTTCAGGTATCTACACATGAAAATTTCTTAAGCAATACACAATGTACCTGTCTATAGCTGCTACTAAAAATAGTTACACTACACATTAAGTACCTGACTTATGAACATTTGAGTTGGTGTACTGTATATGACTCACTCTGTCTGCTTATTAACAATTCTGATTTACAAACAATTCTCCTGGAATGGAACTCAGGGGACTTACTGTATTTAAAAATAGTTATACTTAGGGCTGGGGATTTAGCTCAGTGGTGCCTCACCAAGTGCAAGGTCCTGAATTTGATCACCAGTACCAAAAAAGAAGTTATACTCTATTTTTGTTTCAAGATAAATATTTGGAAAGCTTGTTAAAGAACCATCTTCGAACAGATTTCTAGTTCAAACTACTAGATTACCAAGATCAATTTGGCAGGGTCATTTCTGACACACTCATAAAAAGGTGAACACCCACACAGTCATAGAAAGGAAGGTGAGAGCTGGGAGTGTGATTGAATGGGAAGGCACATGCTTAGCATGTGCAAGGCCCTGGGCTCAGTCTGTAGCACACTTGTACACACACACACACACACCCATAAGCCACGTGCTGTGGTACTTGCCTGAAGTCCCAGCTACCCAGGAGGCTGAGGCAAGAAAATCTCTTTAGTACAGAGGTTTGACACAGCCTGGGCAACAGAGTGAGATCTTGTCTCTAAAAATGATAAAAAAAGAATCCAGCACGCTAGGAGGCTGAGGCAGGATGGCAAGTTCAAGCCCAGCCTGGGCAACTTAGCAACTTAGCACTTTAGCAAGACCCCATCTCAAATTTAAAAAAGACAAAAAAAGGTTGAAAATGTCACTTCGTGTGAAGGCCCTGGGTTCAATGGCCAGTACCCACCCTTTAAAAAAAAAAAAAAGAAATAATAAGAGGACGATGAAGACATGCATTATTGCAAACTTTTAAAAAATTCTAAAATATATTAAGTATATTAGAAAAGTTATAACGTATTTAGTCAGAATTACAATTTTACCTTTGTTACCTTGGTTAAGATGCATTGTGAAATAGGAGTTGGTCATGCATTAATCAGTTCAGACAGTGGTTATGTGACATCTCCTATGTCCCCGGGACCACAGTGGATGGCACAGTGATGTTCCAGGAGGAGATATGCTCCATCTTCGATTTCAATCTTGTGGGGAAATCAGAACTGAAGAAGCAATTCATTAGGACAACAGGGTGCCATGGAAGCTGTGGGAGAAACGCCCATCTCCAGGATCAAGCCAGTGATTCTGAAGAAAGAGAGATTTAAGCTAATATGGGAAGGGTGGGGAGAAGCCATCCAGGAGAAGAAAAGATGAGGCACTTGCAGGCAGTGGGAGCAGTGTGTTCAAAGATGCAGATAAGCAAGAATATGAGCTACAGTATTGAAAAGCTGAAAGAAGCTCAGTAGGCTGGAGCTTAGGATGCAAAGGATTGTTGGTGAATAAGACCAGATCATGCAGGGCCTTGTAACCATGTTAAAGAACTTGGGATTTATACTGATGGTGGGAGAGCATTGAAAGGGGCAAGGAAGGCTGGAAGCAGAGCAATCAGTTCGGGAGCGGGAGTAAAGACACGGAGAAAATGCTAGCCAGAGCTAGTATAGTAGCTGCAGGATCAGGTTCATAAGGCAAAAGAGGGCAAGTGGCAGACAAGAGGACAACTCCCAAGTCTTTGGTTTGGCCAAGGAGGTGGATTACAGAGTCATCCACTGAGAGAGAGAGCACTGGGCAAACACACTTTTGCTTGGTAAGCTTGTGGGAAGCCCAAAGTAGATGATTAGCATACAGTAAGTTAGGGAGTCTCAATTGAAATATACACATGATAACTGAAGCTCTGGAAAGGAGTAGAAGAGAGAGCATCCAGCGATTTTAGTGACATGGAGGTCACTCATGATTTTGGAGAAGTATTTGGGAGATGGAGGGTGGAGATGAAACACAGATTGCAAAATAAGCCCAGGGAAAGGAGTGGGTAGTAGGTAGTAGGTGAAAGCAGGGTGAGGGCTAGGGGTGCAGTGCAGTGATAGGGCACTTGCCTAGCAGGCCTACAGCCCTGGGTTCCATCCTCAGTGCTGGGGAAGAAGTAACTACAAAGGGGAAAAATGTTAGGGGAAGCCGCTGGGCAGCCGAAGTGTCTTGGAGACACTGGTAGATTGAAATATAGATGATATAAATCCAAGAGGCAGGGAGAGGCTGAGGATTCAAAGAAAAGGCAAGGTCCTCAGGGAGGCTGGGAGTGGCATCCAGGGACCAAAGATGAAATGAGGGAAGGGTGGGCATTGTCCAAGTAGTAGTATAGGTCCTCTGCCAGAGTGAGTTCAAGACAATCCCAGTGAGGATGTTATTCTCTCTGTCTGTGGAAGGCAAGATAATCTGTTACGAATGAGGGGAAATAGGATAGGGATGCTGCTCAGTGGTAGGGTGAGGCCCTGGGTTTGATCCCTGGCACCTCAAAAACAAAAGAAAACAAGCACCTGCCTCACAAGCACAAGGTCCCGAGTTCGATCCCTGGTACCAAAAAAAACCAAAAACCAAAAACCAAAAAACCCCCCCCAAAACCCAAAAGAAAACAGCAATGAGGGGACAAGAGGGTAGAAAAACATTTTTTCAAGAATAATAGTACTTTTATAAAAAAGAAAGAAAGAAATGCATGCCTATGGCTTTGAAAAAAAAAAAAAAAAGTAGGGCCGGGGATGTAGCCCAGCGGTGCAGCACCTACCTGGAAAGTGTGAGGCCCTGAGTTCTATTCCCAGTACCAAAATAGAAAAGAAAGAAAGGAAGGAAGAAAGAAAGAACACAGTGTACACTCTACACTCCACTTCGGCAGCCTAGCCCTCCAGCTTTCTCTTGAAAACAACCGAAGTGGCCTATTTCTTGTGTCACCCTTCAGAGATATTCTGTGCCCTGCTCAGAACCACACTCATGCATGTAACATTGTGTCTGGGAGACAGGGTCACATTAGCACAAGTCAATCTACCCCATCATCAACCATCCTTCCTTTAACCAGTTCCTTGTACATACATCCTGGCTCACATTGTGAGTGTCAGTGTAGAGAAATTGTATAGTTCTGGAATTGCCCTCTAATGAGGTTGTATAAAATTATATCCTCCTTATATTGTGGGCAATTCGACTTATTAGTATATATTTTTATTTTAGCCAATCTGATTGGTGAAAAATGGAATCTCATTTTGCTTTGGATTGTTTTAATTGTGGGAAAGAGATCCACTTCAATATTAAAAATTAATTTGGTTTCCTGTCCATTTGTGTCCTTGTCTATTTTTCTATCCCTTTTATTTTATTTCAAGGCAGGGTCTCACTAAGTTACTCAGGCTGGCTTTGAACTTGTGATACTCCTGCCTCAGCCTTGGGAGCAGTTGGAATCACAGGTCTGGCTGGTCTTTCCTATTGATTTTGAAGCGTGGAAAAGGTTTGAAGGCAACTTGATAGAGAGAGGAGAAAGCCAAAGAGGGGTGGGGCTCCAACAGCCACAGGCTCTGAAGGTGACCTCTCCTCCATGGAAGAGAGCTTAGCTGAGTTGTGTCCTTCCGCCCTGTGATTTCTTTCTTCAAAAGGTTTACAGTTTCATGAAGGCATTGCTGACCAACAGGCCCAGGGGATAGCTGGAAGGATGGAAACTCCCATTCTTTGTGTTCCCACTGTCAACCTGGGGTGGGGGCAGCAGCTTGTGGAGGAGCAGGTGGTTAAACAGAAGCAGTTGCTGGCAGTGAGTGAAGTTGCCTGAGTCCCTGTGTCAGCCTGAGCCCTGACACCTGACTGAGCTAGGGGAGGGATTTGGGGGCCGCCTTGCTGACCCTTTACTCATGAGCTCCAGTTCCCCTACTTAAACTAGACAGAGTGGCTTCCAGGGTGAACCACCCACCTAGTCTGCCACAGCCCATGCTTCCATCCTGTGATACCGTCCCCCTGGTGGGCACCTTCACACATAGACTGTCACTGCGGGACTCACCCTGCCAGCTGCTCGCCTTCACCAGAGGCCAGGAGGGTGATGGAGGCTGAGGATGCAGCGGGGGCCGAGGCGGCTCTGTCCTCAGTAGGTTTTGGCTCAAGTTCCATAGTCCCACACAGGAGACCCAGGGCCATCTCATGCCTCAGACTCCTCAATGGGAAATGAAGAAAGTACCTTTTCCCAGGACAGAACTTGAGCTTCCTGTCCCCCATGAAACCTCAAATAGATGAGAGTAGTTTTATCATAACGTGCAAACCATAACGCTAAAAATGACTTAAGAAATACACACATTGTAAGTATCTGCTTAGCCCCTTTCACATGCCAGGTACTGAACTAAAGGACTTTGTATCATTTGGTTCTTACAATAGCCCTTGAAGACAGTGACCATTATTATCTCCATTTCACCCATGTTATCGCCAGTGAGATGAGAGAAGTCAGGCTCAGGGCAGGGAAGTCACTTTCTCTAACTCAGCTGCTATGTGGCAAGGCAGACATGAGAACCCAGGACTGTCTGGTACTGCAATCTGTGCACTTTGCAGCACCTCAAGCACCCCTGTTTACTTCTACCTCACCGATGCAGGGGTGGCCAAGAGCCCCTTTCCATGCTTGCAAATCTCTGTGTTACTCAATGTTTTGCTGATTCCTCTTTCTGTGACAAAGAGACCTGCTCATGGATTTAAACCCATAATACTTAACACACATCATAAGTTACCCAAAACAGCCCCACCTTTCTTATTAGACAGGGACTTCCTGAATCCATGTGAGCTTCTCTTCTAGTGATCAGATGAAGGACTTTCAGTGGGTTGATGACTGCTTATCCTACTGAAATAATTATTACACAATTGAAATGATTATTAAAAGCACTAGAATCCTGGTGTTCAAAGACATTCAAATTAAAATGCATTCAGGATCCAAACTCTGATATTCTAGCATTTTCCAGCTAAATGTTCATAACCTTTGCTTTTCGATTCCACTTGAAAGATAATTTCTTGTCTTCATCTCCTACCGAACGCCCTCATTTGTGAGTGGAGGTTTGGCTTTAAGAGGTGCTTTGATGCAGGACCATAATTCAAATTCCGAAGGGTAGATTATTTTCTCTTTCAACCCTCTTGGTGGCAGAAGGCGCTAAACATGTCACTATGTAACCGCTGAAAAGGAAATCAAACACAAAGAAAAAAATAACAAAGCCACTAACTCATCACTTAAAAGGACAAACTATTCAGAGAAAATGGATGGTGAAAATTATTCTTTGAACTTTTTACTTCATAAAGTCTATTTTTGAGGTCTCATTGAAATTTTTAAAAGAGTTTTAACTTTTTGTGTTTAGGTTGATGCTGACCTCAACTTTCTGCCTTTCTTTACAATCCACACTATTATCTGTGATATTTATCAAGAGAGAGCCCTGTAGAAACGAGAACATTCCTACAGGTAAAAATTACTGGAGGAAGTTAAATCCTCACAAAAATCAGCAATTTTGTAAAACTGTTCCAATATCTGTTTTCCCTTGGACTGTAAAATCCAACTTCTAGAAAAATCTCAAAAACTTTCTTAAGCTACACTAGTGCAAGGCTTCTCAAATTCTGAAAATGCCCAAACCGTGCTTTGTCTCTCCCTCCGAGCCCTTATTCCCCTCAGGGCTCCTAGGTCTTCACGATGATTGTCTCAGGGAGATCAGGAAGAATAAAAGGTTTCTTTCACGGGGGTAGTAGAGCCGACCCCAATCATAATAATTTTTAGTTCCTAATAATGAAAAGTACAGCCAATTGAGATAGCCTAAAACTAATTACTGCTATACCGCATCTGCCTCACAAGCACAAGGTCCTGAGTTCGATCTCCGTTACCAAAAAGCAAAACAAAACAAAACTAATTACTGCTGAAACCAACACATATTTTTTCTCTATATAGTTGGAATCTACATACATTAATGTATGAATGGCAAGACATAGAGGAAGCTAAAGCTGACCTCGCCTTCCATGTTGGCTCAAGGGGCACAACTCTCGACCACCCCATCTTGTCAGTTCCCCATTGAGCAAGAGGACAATAGTGACTTCTCAAGTGGAGCTCCTGTGTCTGGGAAGCATACTCCCCAAAGCCAGAGTCGGGGGTGGGGAGTGTGTGGGCATATTTGCTTTTTGTTTTCCTTACAGGAGGTGGGTGCACAGGGACTAACCAGAAGGGGACAGGGGGAGAGGAAAATACGTTCCAAGTCAGAGACAAGCTGGGACATAATGTCTCAATGAATGTGAATTAAACTTCTCTGACTGCACCCATAGTAGCTAAAAATGTCACTCTAAGAGGAACATTCCAGTTTTGGAAGGCCAGTTTCTATGGTCACTGCTGAGCCCCTGGAGGCTCTCGGAGCTGCTCCCACAGCTCTCCTCCCTCCCAGGCTTTGCCCACTCGTGGGCAGCCCTGTCCTGTGAGGTTATGAAAGCCATGTCTCTAAGAAAAAAGGCATCACCTATTGGAGACAGGCCTATGTATGAATTTTGGCTCTCTCACTTACCGTACAAGCTGTGGGATAGTCAAATTGCTTAACTTCTCTGATTTTCAGTGCCAATTTTCCCCCAACTATTTTCCAGCTATATGATTTCATGTAACTAATTTATATATGCATCATATAAGTATATTCATTGGTAAAAATGACAATACCTCATTTACTTGTTTTTGTTTTGTTTCGTTGCTAGTGCCAGAGATTGAACCTAGGGGCTTATATGCATGGTAGGCAAGTGCTCTGACCCTGAGCTACATCCCCAGCCCCCACTTTTTGAAAATTTTGAGACAAGGTCTTTCCAAGTTGTCTCTGTTGACCTTGAACAAGCAATCCTCCTGCCTCAGCCTCCCAAGTAGCTAGAATTATAGACATTCATCACCACATCCTCATTTAGTCTTTTAAAGATTAAAGGAGCCAGTGGGTACACCCCTTGCACATAGTAATTGTTTAATAAATGTCCCTATTATTGTTATTAAATAACAAGTGCTCAGAACCTATGAAAAAGGTATAGTTAGATAAGGTATAAACAGTTACACTCATTAGTTTGAAAGCTGTAACTTATTATATTTTGACAAGTCTTCAACTGTTCAAGCTAAACATACAGATACACAAAACTATAACTTTATAACATATGCAACAAAGTAAAGCATCTTAAGCTATAAATTTAACTATGTATCACCCTATTTTTAGGTGACTGAAAAAGCAAGACACTTTCTCTAGTGAGGGTCAATTAAAAGAAAGCAGATTCATTAATTTTATTAAAAGTTTTATTCATTGAGAACAAAAGGAAACAAAACCTTAAATATGTACAACTTTTGGCAACAAGCATTATGCATTTTATTCATGTAATTACCCATCTTCAGTCACATTGTAAAAATTCCTTGGAATCAACAGACAGTGGCAGTTTTTGCAAAGCAGAGGGGACACTTTCACAAAAGCATCTCTGAGATTGACCTCTTTAACACCCCTCAGAAGAAATCTTAACATTTTTGTCCTTAATTGATTACCTCTTACAGGAAGTACCACTGCTTTTTTTTGAAGAAGGCTGACAGACAGTGTTTTACATCTGAGTGAAGCACAAACACCAACATCTCTTGACTTTGAAAATCTTTTATTCCAAAGCTTTGGCTGAATTCATCTGTTGCAGCAAATGACAATTACTTTTAGCAACTTCTCTAACTAACAATTGGCGTGTTTATTTTGGCAATGATTGTAAAGCTCCTTCTGATTTTCAAAACATTCAAATGTGAAAAGCAGGTGTCTTAGAATGGAGGAAACCTTGTTTTAATACTTTGCAGCAAACATTTAACCACAACCAGTATAGATTGGCTATCCGTAAAGGAATTGGATGTTGCAATTATAACTTTCTATTGAATTGATACATTGGGAGACAAGTTGTAATAGTGGCTGGAGATTTGAAGTGAGGGGTCTTGATATTTCTCCAATGTAAATATTACTTCAAGTAACATATCTTTCATAGAGTTAGTATCACTCTATGCTGAGCACTGTGCTATGCACATTAACTCTTTTAATCTTTTAAAACAATTCTATAAAATGGATAGTTTTATCTATTTTAAATTTTTTTGGAGGTTAAGAAAGTTTTACTACAAAAAAGGAGAATAATTCTTGGATTTCCAGGAAGAGTCCTGAACGATGGCCCCATTTTTATAGATAGAGAAATGAACTCTGAGATCATTGTTTCTAGCTAAATCATTTGTGTAAAAGATTGTGAATTTTAACCCAAGCCAACGCTTAGACTCTTTCAACTACACACAATAACTTTTTTCAGTTGTGCCATCTTAAGTATATTGAGTGTACCCAGAACACAAAAAAATGACTCCAAGGATCTGTTGGGGATGTCACAAACACACACACACACACACACACACACACACACATGCATACTCACACTCACAACTCATTAGGAAATTTCCTTTTGCTAAAGTTGTATAAAGCATAAAACCTCACTGATGTAGACTACTGGAAGAAAGGTGATACAGAATCAGTGGAAAGTATGAATTTCAAACTCACTTTACATAAAATAGGTTTTCCTACTGCCTTTTAAAATGGATTCCCACCCATTCTTCCGTTTCATGCTCATAACAGCCCCTCAAATTAGGAGAGCTGGCATTATCAGCCTAATTTTACTGGTAAGAAAAGTCAAGCCTGCAAAGTTAAATGCTTTGCCTATGGTCATAGAGCTATTTAGTGACAAACCCATACTACCCTACTCTGCAGGATGACCTAACAAATTCCTCCTGAATTACCAGATAATTATTGGGTAAGAATAATATGTATGCTTATATTAATTATTCATATATAAGGGATTGCCTGAAGTGTTCCAAGATGTATTTCAAGCATTCCCCTTATAATCTCATTTACATTATTCTTCTACATTACTTAGCCAGACAGGGCTTGGTAAATGAAGGAAAATTTGTGCCCAGATCCCAATCAAGTTATTATAAATTCCAAATTAATAGGGTCTAAATAAATAAGAGCTTATTATGGAGCTAAAAGCTGATAATGTTATTTGTTTCTGATATCTTTTTTCATTTGCTTCAGTCCCGGTTTGAGCATTTTATCTGCTGCATATTTTTTTCCAGTTTCCTCATTAGAGCAAAAGGGCCAGAGAGGCAGACAAGGAAATACTTGCATGTGAGTAAAATTAATAACCTGAAATTATAGAAAGGGGTAGAGAGGAATCTTTTTGGTAATTTATCATAATGTTTGGTAACAGCAATTTGCAGTAATGAAATAACTAATCTTTACTTCTCCTGGGTATGCATTGTATTTATCAGTTTGTGCTTTACTTACATTTTTTTTTATTACTCCATTTGTTAAATTATTTAAACTTACAAGCCAACCTCTAACTTATTAATGGTAAGGCAGGCTTCTGAAATGGGAGGAATGTAAATAATTATTGCATTTTTTATCCGTATTTTTAAGAGACAGAGCAAGATATCTCAAATGAGACGTCTCTGGGCTTCACAGGGACTAGGAAGCTTGAGACTATTCACCACCTAGGAGAGGGGATCCCGCTTGAACTACAAGGACTGTGAGGCCTCTTTATAAAATAAACTTAATATAAAAATCATCTAGGTGGAAATTCGGTTTTCCTGATGTTGAGTTTCCTCGTGCTTTTAAAAGTGTCCTAAGGGATCAAGATGAGTGAGAGAGAGGCCGGTGGCAGGAAAGGCCCAATGCTCTTGGAGATATTTCTTCCATGATTAAAAAATAATGATTTTTTTGTTTGCCAGGTGCAAGGAATAAACACTCTAGGATTCTCTCTGTTCTGTCGCCTTCCCTCTAATCTACAAACACACCACAAAGGCCTCTCTGTTCCTTCTTCCCTCGCTCCCATTTCTCATTCAGACGTCCTTCCTGTTTGGGGTTCTATTTCTTACTTCCATTTGGCTCTCTGCTTTCCTGTAAGGGCTTCTGAGTTTGTTTGTTTTCAGGTTTCTCACATTTTTCTATTTTCGAATTGTTTCTTTTTGCAAGAAAATCTCTGTCTCGCTCCTTTTTCATGTTGCTCCCTGTCTATTCTGTACCTGGCATCATTCATCGTCTGCGTTTCTATTTATTTCCCTTCTCCTAGCTCCTTTTTCTTTATCTCTGGCCCCTCATTTCCTCTCCTGGATTCTCTTGTTCCCATCTCGATGCCCTTTGACCAAACATCCTCTCTGCACCCTGCTTCAGGCGACTGAAGCAACGCTCCTCCCGGGCCTGGAGAGGAGGATGGGGCTGCGAGTGGCTGGCTAACAACTTCCCCATCACATGTGGGCCCCGTGTCCCAGCAAGGGAAGGAGGCCACACAAAGGGAAGGAAGGAGGAGGAAATAAAGGTGAGGAACCAGGGCGGCGACTGTGAAGCTGCTCTTTAATTACCACCCAGTCGGGCGTTTGTCTCAGAGACTGCACTGCAAGCTCGCGTTGAAAGCACTGAGCCACTGAGACCAGCCTGGCTGCAGCCTCGGCCCGGACTCCCTGGAATCCGAAGCGGCAGGGCAGTGACGGCAGAGCGTTTCCACTTGACCCCAAATCACTCTGCAGCTCCCCGGGGGAGGTGCCGGGGCCGCCTCCCCGTAAACATCCCGCTTCTCACCACTGGGCGGTGACCCGGCCTGGCCCTGGGCATTTTTTATTTTAAAAATATTTCCAGATATATTTATAAATAAATCAAGTCCTTTAGAATCACCTTCTTGCTACTCTGATTGTACTGCTGAAGAAAAATTCCTGACAGTCAACCCTGTGGACGTTTTGCTTTTCTCTGGGGGCAGGGGAGGCAGAATAATAAGTATTTAAAGGCCAGACGAACAAGAAACTATCAGAAAACAATTTTACCAGGCAGATTTTAGAAAAATGACCAAATAAATGGGCCTTTTGGTGCCCCCCCATACCTGGGGGTATTACGGGCCAGCAGCCTCTGAAGCATCCCGCAGTCACTATTTGAGGACAGCAGGGACCAAGGAACCTATCCTGTCACTTGGCCTGCTGCTCTGCTGAGGAAGAGTGATGACATAGATGACTCCATTTTTCCTTTTTCAGGCAGATGTGGGTTTGTTGATTTCGAAACCAAGTCGCAGAGGAAAGACCTAGTGGTTCCAACTCCTCAAAACAACCAGCCTGACCTTCTCACACGTATTCTATTTGGACAAAAGAAGTCCCTTTTTGGCAGGTGAGGTAAACAGGAGATGACCCCAAGTTGGCCGCACTGCTTTCTGGGCTCCTGCCTGACATCAGCTCCCTGGCTCCCACCTGGCCTACTCCTCAGACAGGTGCCGCCCTGGGCGCTGGGTCTCAAGACTGCCAAATGGTGAAGGACAACAGACTCCAGCCTCGGCTAGCCTTTGTCTGCCCCGCGCAAGTGAGGTTGAGGCGGGGCGGGGCGGGGCGGGGCGGGGCCCCAGGGGGGCAACCAGAGGTCCTTCCTGGGAAGGCAGCTTTTAGACCTGGGGGCCACCAAGCAGAGCTACTAGTGCGGGGACTTCTTGGTCCAGGAGCCTCTATTTTACCCACATGTGCAGATTTTTGCCTTTAATTCCTGGCTTCCAAGAGATAATGAAAGGAAGAGCTAAGAACTGACTCTGCACAATAGAACAATACACACACAGAGTTAGGAATCGATTATAGGCTCACAAATATACATATGAAAATTATGCTTGGGGGGGGTGTTCCAGTTTGTGTTAATTTTTCCTTCTAAGGAAGGCTTAAAATTTAAAAGAGAAACAAGAAACAGAAATAAAAAATAAGAACAACAACAATAAAAATCCTTGCCTAGGCTTGAGTGTTTCAGGTTGTGTGTGAAGCCTCGTGCCTCTGATTCCTCTCTCACTTAGTCTCTACACTGGAGACTTCCTCCAAGGTGGTCTGGCTCGGCTGTCTTTGTCTCCAGTTTGGTCTCGAGCAGCCTCGTACACAGTTCTATAGCTTTGGGACAGGATCCAGCAATGCCCAGCTTGGCAGGGCCCTCTCCTCTGCCCCGTCGCAGAGGGCGGGTTTGACTGGCTCTCTGCAATCCACAGGAAAGGAACTACCACAGTTCTGGTGTTCTCAGAAAAACCCACTGCCTCCATGGAGAAACCACATACCCCTGTTACTTATTTTGTCATACAAACATCCCATACTGGAATCAGCTGAGATTTCACTCTTCCTTTGCTTTTTGTGACTTCAGTGGATATATTCATTTCCTAGAGCTGTCGTAACAAAGTATCCCAAGCCGGGCTGTATCTGTTTAATAAATAGAAAGTATTGTCTCACAATTTCTCATGTAGAAGTGTGAAATCAGGGTGTGGTCAGAGCCTTGCTCGCTCTGAAGCCTTCAGTCTCCCTCTTTCTCACCTCGGAGACTCATCATTCCAATTCCCCACCTCTCCGTGTCTTCACCTTTGTGTGTCTGGCTCTGTGGCCACATTTCCTTTTTCATAAGCACACCAGTTATCCTGGATCAGGTCCACCC
This sequence comes from Heterocephalus glaber, assembly GCF_000247695.1. Next base: position 8,739,785 of record NW_004624815.1, read on the forward strand.
TAATGATCTCGTTTTAACTTGGTTAATTCTGCAAAGACCCCTATTTCCAGCAAAGGTCACATCTGAGGCACGAGGGTTAAGACTAAGATGTATTTGGGGCGGGCACAATTCAGGTAATAAGAGTGGTCAACTTTGTCATTTGAATATTTTTTTCAACTTTCAAGAAAGTCTAATCCTCCTTGTTTTCTGGGTCGGCATGTGAAGTAATAAGATTCAAACAAATGGCAAAGGAGAATTGCTCCATAGGATGAACACAGTTAACAGCTTGGACTTTAGATCTTCTTCCTCGCCACTTCCCCATGTGTGCACCTGCTCAGATGTCTTTCGGTTTCCCTCAGCAAAGTAGGAATCGGATTTGTACTTTAAACTGAAGTTTCTTGTTCCAAAGCTCTCCTCCAGCACTGGGACACATCCAAGAAGCCTTGTCTTACTGCCAGTGTCTCTCACCAGTAATAAAACACTTTGCTCTTTCATTCGTTTTTTCATTCATTCATTCATTGGCAGTGCTGAGCGCCAAATTATGGTACTGCACATCCTAGGCAAGCCCTCAATCACTGAGCTGTACCCCTTACTCTTTTTTTTGGTACTGGGAATCCAACTCAAGACCTTGCACTTGCAAGGCAGGCAGTGGAACCACTGAGCTAAATCCTGGCCCTACCCTTATTATTGATGGGGAGGGAGAGGTGCTGGGAAATATATCAGCACAGGTAATGTTGGTTGCCCAAGAGAAATCATACCTATTATTATATGGTCATAATATAAGACTTAAAGTGATATTGAAGTGTTTTCGAGGTCCTGAGATGAAAAGTAATTGAAAAGAGCAATTGTTGGGGTTGAGTAGTCACAGTGTCTTTTACATAATATTGGAGCATGTTAGGGTTAATGAACATCTTGGGTTCTCCTCATTTTCTAGGAAATATTCATAAGAAACCCACAATACAAGCCTTACTTACCCTCCAGGGCTTACATGTGGGTGAGCCACCTTTTCCCCGTAGCTCTCCTCCCCCTACCAGATTCTCGCAGCGGCCTCCAAGGTTGGGGAAATAGCTACCATGTGTGGGTGAGAAAAACAAGAGGATCCAAGAGTGGCGGGAGGAGTGGTCTTTGGAAACAGGCCTGAGCTCTGGCTGTGCTCCTTTTAGTTCAGCTGGCTGCCACCAGCCACTAAAATTCATTGATTTCATTTACAGGTTAGGCTAGTTTTGAGAGTCTTGTTTGAACATTCTGTTTTGGATTTTTTATTTCCAGTTTTTCTAGTTGGGTAAGAGTGAGGTAGATAAGTTGGATCCAAGGTGAGATTTCTCACCTATCCTACTCTGACTACAAAGGCTTCAATTCCCTGCAGGTGGGATTTAAAAGGGAAATAGGAGAGAGCAAGCTTAGAAGAGCTAGGTGAGAGACAGAGCCAAACCCATGCTTTTTCATGGAGCAGATTGAAAGCTTCATGCAGAAGGAGTGGGAGGGTCAGACAGTCCTTCTTTTTTCGCTTTTTCTTCCAGAAAGATAATGTTTGTCTCTTTGATAATTCACTACTGCTGCACAAAATTAAACAGTACAGAGAAAGTAGAAGTTTCTGCAATCTCAACGCATCATCTCTGTCTAGGGGACCACCACACTGATAGTTCAGGTCGATCTTTCCAGGCTTGTTTTGTTTTTCTATTTGTTTTCTGAGGTACAGGGAATTGAAGGAGACTCACTGCTCAGCTACATACCCAGCAATTTTCCTGCCTCCCAACTGACCTGGAACCTTCGATCTTCTTGCCTCAGCCTCCTCAGTAGCTGGGATCACAGGTATGCACCACTGTACCAGCTCCTTCCAGGCTTCTTACTACAAACACTGACTGTAGCTGTATTTCTATATAAATAGAATCATTAGCATAATGGAATGTCATTCTTTACCAGCTCATTGTCATGTTATACAATGGATTTTTTTTTAATGTTAAACCATGAAGAAGTAACCTACACTCAAAATAAAAAAGATGTGTTTTAAGCTGGACACGGTGCACACCTGCATTCTCAGTTATTATAGAGGCTGAGTATTTCAAATTAAGGGCACTCTGGGCAACTTAAAGAGACCTGATCTCAAAGTAAAATTAAAAAAGGCTGGGGATGTGCAGCACCTGTGGTTCAATCCTCAATACCAAAATAATTCATATTTTAAAATTAAAGCAATTTTTTTTTGCACAGAATCAAATCAAACAGAAAGGCATAAAAGGAAAAGTAAAAATTTCCATCCTTTACCCCTAATCCTTTCTCCAAAAGTAACCACTGCTGCAACAGTTTCTCATATATTCATCCAGAAAACATGATTCTTAATATCTCCATATATGTATGTATGCATGCATAACTTTTCTCTGCTTTGTATCTCACTTTGTGTAATGCATCTTGAGATTTTAAGGAGTCAGTATTTACAGATAGACATCATTCTTTTAAATAGATGTGTAGAATTCCTTTACATGACTACACCTTTATTTAATTAAACTGTTCTCTATTAATGGACATTTAAATTATTTTAAAATTTTGTGCTAGAACAGTGCTAGAGTCAATATCCTTTCATATATATCCAAGTCAGGATAAAACATTAATGTTTATTTCTCTGAATTTCCCTGGGCATGAGCATTTTATTCACTTATATTTTTACAAAAGTGTTTGCTGCTTTGACAGGTGACACCTTGCTTTTACCTTCATGTATTTAATTATTAAGGAATCTGTTTTATATGATAATTGCCTGTTCATGACTTTTTGACCTGGGTGTGTATTGCAATGCTTATCTTTTCTCATTGGTTTATAAGAGAAAGATTACATTCTTATGTGGAAACACATACAGAACCTGAGTGGTAGCTCTGAAGAGAGTTTTTAAAGCATTTTTCCCCTACATTTTCATAATTCTATAATGAACTCCAGAGGGACCAGGCTAAAAGTTTGCATTTGTCAAAGCAAAATCTCCTGGTGAAGAGTACAGTAGTCTTCTCTTATCCCTAATTTTGTTTTCCAGTTTCATTTAACTTTGGTCAGTGGAGGTCTGAAAATATTATGTAGAAAATTTCAGAAATAATTTGTAAGTTCCAAAGTGCACACCATTCTGAGTGGGGTAATGAAATCTCACACTATCCTGTTTTGTCCTGCCTAGGAATTGAATCATCCCTTCATCCAGTGTATCCACTCTGTATTTGGTACCCATCTGTTAGTCATTCAGCAGCTGTGTTAGACAGCTTTGCCTCACTGTGACAAAATACCGGAGATAAACAACTTAAAACAAAGAAAGATTTCTTTTGGCTTACTGTTTCTGAGGTTTCAGACCATGATCACTTGGCCCCATCACTTTCTAGGCCTGTGATGAAGTAGAACATCATGGTGTGGAGCATGCGATGTAGTGAACCTGCTCACTTCTTGCTGGCCAGGTAGGAGAGGGGAGGGGTCCAGGGACAGAAGGATCATGCCCCACCCCCCATGACATGTTTCCTCCAACTAGGCCCCACCTCCTAAAGTTTCCACCACCTCCCAACAGCCCACTAAGCTATGATCCATAAGTGGATGAATCCAGGCATAAAGTCAGAGTCTTCATGATTCAATTGCATACCAGAGGCTCCATCCTTGAACACTGCTGCACAGAGGACCCAGCCTCCAGCAGATGAGATTTGGGGGACACTGAAGATTCCAACTGTAATCGCTTCTCGGCCTTTTGGCTAAGATCAAGTGACGATTCCAACTGTAACAGTGCCCTTTCAGTTATCAGAACCACTGGCATGGCATGGCATGGTATGGTAGTGCTTGTGGTCCAGGGACCCTTATTTTACTCACTAATGGCCCACGGTGCAAAGGGAGTGATGCTGGCAATTTGAATGTTCCCAAGAGAGGCTGTAAGGTGCTTCCTTCAAAGGAAAAGGTGAAGGTTCTCAACTTTCTAAAGTTGCTAAAATCTTCAGTAAGTTCTTCTTAACGTCTTACTCTTTCTAGTTTATAAACTTGATCACAGACGTGTACGCATAGGGAAGAACATAGCGTACATGGTTGGTACTATCTGTGAATTTCAGGTATCCACAGGCACCTTTGAACATATCCTCCCGGGCTTCAGGGGATGAAAGTTGGAAAAAAGAAAGATGGGGGAAAAGAACAGCTCATTTTCCAGTGTTTCTTGCCATCTAAAGAACACTTTTAGGGAGACAGTAAATATACTAAGGAAAGCAATCATCCATTTAATGCCCAGTCCTTATAAGCAACTCTTTGCTATCTTCTTTGAACATATAAGTGAAAGTAATAGAAATTGGATCTTTTACATGACAGACTTTCACTCATTCAGACTGATTCCTCCTCATCCAAATTACTGTAGTTTTCTTACAGTGCTTAAAAACAAGCCCGCTTCCAGAGTCAGTGACATCACGACAATCATAACTGCACTCATTTTCTCCCTGAGACATTTTCCTACTGGATGAGTGGCCTCCTTGTTTAAATATGGAATTTACTGGTCATAAAGTGGATTTCATCCAGACACAAAACATGAAAAAATGAACTCATAGGAAATGACCCTTGCAATCCATACCACCCTCAAGGCTGAAAAGGATTTTCTATTTCATCAACTTTAGATGGGCCATAATAATAAAATATAAAACACCATACAAAGATTCAAATATCAGGAGAAGCATATCTCAGAGATCCTCCCAAGTCTTGTTTTCCTAACCTAACCCTTATCTGGGTGTGGTGCCACAGGCCTCTAATCCTACCAGCCTGGGGGGTTGAGGCAGGGTCGCAAGTTAGAGCCCAGCCTGAGCAATTTAGTGAGACCCTGTCTCAAAATAAATTTAAAAAATAAAAAATTTAACTCAATGTGACGATAACACCAGACAGGTACTTACTGAGAGACTGGAGGGACCAGTACTGTGAGAGGTGGCAGGTACACAAAGATGAGCAAGGTGTGGTCCTCACACTGCAGGGTTGGCAATCGAGGTGCAGAGAAGACGCAGCCCATACACGTCAACGTTGCACTGTGGGTGAGCAGAGGAGACAATCACAGTGTCCCACACACAGAGAGAAGGAACTAACTTTTGACTCAGTTGAGCTAACTCTTAGTTTAATTGAATATTTGAACTCTATGAAGAATCATTTTGTCCTCATGTTTGCTCACAGCTGGCTGCTTGCCTAACAGCCATCAACGCCCCTGCCCCTTCATCCCCGCTGGTGAACTCTTGCCTTTGTTTGAAGGCCATGTGTTCAGAAAGCAACTCTCCTTGACTCAGTGGGGCTGAACATGACACATGAATGGCCCAGAAGCCTTGGAGGTCATTACCCTGGCCTGGGGTACAGGTCCTGCCAATGAGGCCTGAGGGAGAGCTGTCTGGGAAGCATTAACAAAGGCTTTTCTTACAGGACAGAGGGACTCATGGGCAGAGACTGGGCATCATTGTATTGCATGAGATGTCTAGCACGACTGCAGACATTTCACAATGAGGAGGACCCGCTAAAGAGCACAGGGAGGTGTCTTGGGTTGGTTTTTTTCAGTGCTGGGAATTGAACCCAGGGTTTGTGCATGCCAGGCAAGCACTCTACCACTGAGCAACACGTCCAGCCCTGCAGAGAGCTTGGTGGTTCTGTCAGGCTGAGGCCGCTTGGGACTGTGAGGGACAAATAACCCTCGATCTCATCCTAACACTGTGTTAGTACACTTAATAGAGAAGATGGGGAGGAAGCAGAAGGGAGTCAAGAATTCACTTTTGGGGGAAATTGAGTCAAAATAGAAGGTTACAAGCAATCGGAGGTTTAGCTTGGTACAGAGAGAAGGCTATGGATGAATTCCATTCCTGTTTGCAAGTTCATGGAGGGTTTTACAGATGCCACAGTTACTCTCTGTGACTTCTGAAGATCTAAGTGAAAAAAGAAATGGAATTAAAGCAGGAAGAACTGTGGCTGGATTTAAGGGAGGACTGGCCTGAGGGTGAGAGTTTGTCCCTTTGGGAAGAACAGGAATGGACAAGCATGAGCCTTTGAAAGAGTTTATTATTCACTTACTGAAATGCAATGGGAATAAACAAACGACTACTTGAAGTTTTCAGTTTTATGCTAAACTGGAAAAGAGAGGCTGCTGAAATTTAGATGAGGAGTCAGCCACAGACCTTCAAAAGTACTCATTAGGCCACAAGTTTGATCTTTCTAAAGCTAGAAATACCTGTTTCAGCCCTATCAGGTCACAGTGTCACCCTGTCATGCAGTTTATAATTTATGTTGAACACACAACTTTATCAGAGCTTTGTGATTAGGCACATGCCAAGAACAAGGACATTGAATGAGAAATGTAGCCTCAGGGATGGTGGCTGGTTATTTTCGGGGTGCTTATTAGAAGGACTGATGCTAATCTGAATCCACTTTTCCATGGAGGAATGTGTGAATGAGTCCTGGATTTGGTCAGTCCTTCTGCCCATGTGAATACACTAAAATGTACACATTACGCAGCTCAGCAGGCATCCCGATAGGGACTTACTTCTGCTGGGCCCCCCAGTTCCTGGGTCCAAGACTTGGTCTAAAGAGCTACTTAAACAAATGGTATTACAGGTCAATTTACTAGCCGTGAAATATGGTGCTGGATCATAATTAACCTGAGACAATAACTACTGCCCTCACAACCAATTTTATATAAAAGCTATTGTTAGCTAGTCTTTTGCATTACTTCAGAAACTAATGTAAATACAATAAAAGATAGTAAAACTGGTGTAAAAGGTCCACTTTTCATTTGCTAGTGTACATACCACTTCATTTTGCTGAGATCGTAACTGAGGATTTCTTTTACTTCTAAAATTTATAAGATGGGTTTGTGTGTGTGTGTGGTACTGGGAATTGAGACCAGAGATGCTCTACCATGGAGCTACATCTGCAGTCCTCTTTATTTTTTATTTTTAGACAAAGTCTTGCTAAGTGCCAAGGCTGGACTTGAACTTTCCATCCTCCTGCCTCAGCTTCCTGAATAGCTGGGATTCTAGGCATGTGCCCCTGCACCTAGCTGTAAGACAAGTTTTAGAGTGCAGATTCTGCATATGGATTTGTAGCATTCTTTCACAAATCAACATATCCTTTTTCAGGTCATGAGAGGCTTTTACTGAAATAACAAGCATAGACACAGATGCTGGCAGCTGAGAAGTGCCCCCAGCTCCCTGCTCCTCTCCACAGATTCTCCAGCTCTTCTCCTCCTTTCTTCTTTCCTCTCAATTTCTTCCCACCCTGCCCAGTCCTCTGCAGCAGGAAGCACACACACCCTTCCCAACAGCACAGGGAGCCCAGAAAGCACCTCTGGGTCTGTAAAGACCTTCATGACATCGGAAGAGTCTGTCAGTGGGTGCTGGAGGAGCTCATCTGGGGCCACTGTGGTCCTCCGCTTCCCTTCCCACCTCCTGCCACCTGCCAATGCTTGCAGTATTAAGGAAGTCTATAAACTGAATTAATGCCAACCAGGCTGTGTTGTTTGGGTCCTAGCTCTTTCCCTCCAGCGCATGAAGTCAAAGCATGGAACAATCCATCAAACAGGCTGCTGGCACTGATATATTACTCAGTGTCATTACAAGGAACCAAATGTCCCTATACATAGTGATAAGGGACTTCTAAATGTCTGCACACAGAACACAGCAATAGGTAGCATTTGCCATCTGCACCAGAAACATTTCCTTTAAAAGGACCTAGGACACAGCAAAATCACTGCAGAGCTGAAGGTGCTCCACGTGGGGTGCACAGGACTGAGTACCTGCTTGTGGAGCAGCATCCTAAGGAGCACTTGCCTCATCAGACACCAGGAAGGTTAACGATATAACATCTAGAACCAGAAGTGCTGAGTGCTGAGCGTGCTATTAGCAGGTTGTAATTACCCTGATGCCGCAGCAAGAGCTCTTTTGTCCAGCTTCTGTAAGTCCACACATCTCTGAAAGAGAAAGGACATCAGGTGAGATGTGGCCTAGCAAGCCAAACACACCCCATCTGCAGGCACTGCTTTCCAGACTCTGCTTTTCAGCAGTGTTGGGAGCCACAAACAGGGCAAGGACAACAGCCACTACGGTGCTGCCACAAAACTATTTGAGGTTCTAGGTTTAGAGTGAGACTATTTGAGGTTCTGGGTTTAGGTCTGTAGTATCCTCAGGCAATGTCCGACTGCACAGTGGCAGAGGGGCCCTTCTCCAGCTGTGTGATCTGCAATGAAGGCACCACCTCCCTGAGCCTCCATTCTTTGCCTGGAAAATGGAGATAATAACCCCTATGTATCTCACACAATTCTGAGGCTCTGGGGCAAAAGAGCTGGAGAAATTGTCCACATTAATGTGAACTATTTGGTGCTACTCTATATACTCTTGTTTCTTATCTGACCACAACTGATGTTAAAAAATAAAAGGCTTCTGATTCTACTTGCAAGCTACCAATCATGGTCCATGGCAAAGTCTAGTGGAGTTTCCAGCAGGCTGAATTATGGATTAGGAGCATCAAAAAAAGATGTGGTTGTTGGCTCTGCATTTAGAGACCAGCTTATCCAATGCTCAGTGCTACAGTGTGTTGATCCACTAAGCCACATTATTCCATAGGAACAGTATTAGCTTTTATTTATGTAGCACTTGGAATTTTTAAATAACTTCTATACATACTATCCCATGGTACCATTTAGTGACTTTGTTTTGGTCTCTGTCCCCCCTAGATCATTCTTTTGGGATTTGCGCTTTCTCCTTGCTCTCTTTCAGCACTTTGCCCCTAGAAGAGGCCAAAACCATGGGGTTCCAGGAAGTAGCTGGATGGGGCCTCAGTGGGAGCAGTCATGGAGGAAATGAAGACAGTCTTGAGCCACTGAGCAGGTGGGTGGAGCAGACACAGATGACCCTGGTCACAAGGAGGTGAGTGTCTCTCCGTGACCCCTGCCAATGTGCAGCCTCAGGAAAGATTCTTGCTTTCCCAGAACCCTTGCTGAGGCTCACTGACAAACCAGCCCCTCAATAATCTTATTGTATGCTTTCAAAATAATTCTCAGTAATGCCTCAAGAATGTCTGAACTGCTCTGTGAACTCGCTGGTTTGCATATTTTTCAGCTTATTAGTGGGAACTCAGATGGACAAGGCCCATGACCTTGCTTTTCCGCAGACCTCTGGGCCAGGCACGAGGGCAGTCTCTCCTGTTAGTGAACTTCCAGTGGCCTCCTATTTTGCTCAGATTCTCCCTGGCACTGATGCCAGCCACTTAATTCCTCCACCCTCTGTGTAGCCAGTGTGAAGAAAGAAATAGCTTTGCTCTGAGCATAGGTTGTGCATTAGAGAATGCCACGAGATTCTGGGTCTGAATTTTCATGAAGCAAAATTCTGGAAAAAGAAGGCAGGATCAGGGACAGTGCTGCTCTCGATGACCCATGTGCCCAACCTCAGTGCTGCTGGGAAGGGAGCACTGGGCTTCTGGTTTCAGGATGACTGCTCACGACCCCGCTCTTGTACAGCTTGTCATTCATAAATCCCCGAGACATCACAGGCCCTGGCAGATGCCACACAGCCTGGCCTAATCCTTCCATGGAGATGCAAGGGAGGGAGGAAGTTAGGCTTTCATTAAAGATGAGATCTGCTACTGGAAAATGAAGGTGTTCAAATTGCTTTGAGTGGATGCAATGAAAAGTGTTCTCAAGTTTTTGGAAATGTACATACAGGAGACACTGTTATTGTGCAGCTAATTATGTAGAGTCATAAAGAGGATAAATAATCAAACTTTATACTATAGGACAAGGTGCTTCCCAATTCCTTCCCAACCCTGACTGCACATAGCTTTGAGTGTCAGGCACTTATGAAACAGTGTCACACTGAAAAATAAATTTGATAATAATTCCTGATTCTTTGTTTAAATCACCCAGTCATTTATAATTTACTCATTTTTTTAAAGAAAACTTTTCTAAAAGAAAAAATAAAACTAAAGAAACCTTTTCGGATTACTATTGAAGTTGAGTCTTTTCTCTGAAACCCCTTTCAGATCCATGTAGGATCTTATCAACTCTAAGTTTGTTGGCTTTCCTTTCATACTTTTCATCTCTTTGTCTCTCTATCATACCTTTTGAATAATTTCTTCCAGGTTATAGACTATGCCTAACCTGCTTTACCAATCCATTTGAGTTCTTATTTCAATTGTAACATTTTTATTTTTAGAAATTGTATTTGTTTTGCAAATTAGGAGATTATTACTTTTGGTCCTTTTTCTTTATATAATTTTAATCCCTTCTATTAATACTATTTTTGGCCAGTTAAATATACCTATTTTATGTGTGGTGAATAATTATATCTAATGTCCTTTTGGGTGTGATTCTTCTACTTTGTTTCCTGGGCATCCCCCATGGTGTCTTGAGTGCTTGTGCATTTTGTTGGTTTTG
>NW_004624815.1:8768740-8791054 GCF_000247695.1 Heterocephalus glaber
TCCAAACCCACCAAGGCTGAGCTGCAGCATCCAAGGAAGATGCTGAATTTCACACAGATCTCTGCTGAGTCTGTAAAAATTTTGCAGATTTGTTGAAACTGCCTTGTTGAGAAACCAAAACAAAAATCACTAATCCCAGTGGCCATTTGTAGGGTCCTGTGGTTTTTATCCAAAACTATGGCAAAAGCAGTGGTCAGTCATGTGACTTACAAGCCTAAAGGTTTCATTTTGAAACCTGAAAGAAACCCACAAGCTTAGTCTTAAAATACACTCACTCCCAAGAGACAAACCAGAAAAAAAATGTTAAAAAAATCATCTGAGTTTTAGCCTTGGAAACACAGACTAAGGAAACTGGTCCAAACCAAATGTTGTCAGGGCTCACTACATTTTGAAGCCAAAGCTGAGTTTTATTCCACTGAGGTGACACTGTTTATTAACACTGTCTGTGGCACTCTGATTGCCTCGAAAATTTCAGGAGAAATGGAGGCCCTCTCTTGTTTGTGCTTTGAACAGAAGACTGCTGTCCAATGAAATGAGTACCAACAACATAAATGATGAGATTTTGTTTTACCATATCTTCCTTCCTGTAGGACATGTAGACAACACACCATGAAATAAATTACGCTTCCTATATTTTAAAATTAAATTTTACTTATTAAATGTCAGTTTCATTTACAACAATAACTCTTACACTGTAGGACATGTAAATATGATCTGGAGAATTTGTGGTATCTGCATATTCTTGTTTGTCATTATGTAACAAATTGCCCCAAAATGTAGGGGCTTTAAAGTAGCCCTTTTATTACATTTCTTGACTTTGTGGGTCAGATATTCTGGCAGGCCTCTGGTGAGTGATTCTTCTGCTCCATATGATTGACTGAGGTCACCCACTAGTATGCAGCTGGTGGCTGGTCCCATCTTGGTGGAATGAAGACACCTTTGCCTACATGCCTGGCAAATTGGAGGGGTGACTATGAAGCTGGCTCAGCTGGGCTTCCTTTAGGATCTCTCTACATTGCCTTGATGGCCCAAGGGTCTCAAGAGACCAAGACTAAGCCTGGAACTGGCTAGAGCATCATTCAGCAGTCAGAGCAGCTGTGAGCCAGTTTCAAGAGGCAGAGAAAGAGACCCCCACCTCTCGATGGGAGAGTGTCAAAAATTTGTGACCATCTTTCATTCACCACAAGGTAAACTCCAGAGTTCTACTCCCAGAAGTTCTAATTTACTAAGTGTGTGGTAGAGTCCACGATCTGCATTTTAGAAGACACCCAATAAGATTCTGGTGCAAGAGGGATTATAGCAGTCTTTGTAAAACAGTACTTTATAAAATGTGCTTTCAATCAGTCAGTCCTTCAATTACCCAACATTGACTGACTGTAACATGTCCCCAGAGTTATATCTGGTGCTGTGGAGCACAGAAGAAAGCATAAAGACCTCTGCCCTGGGGAGACAGCCTGGACACCAGGATCACCTTGTGGGGAGGGGCACAAGGGAAGGGCCAGTACAGCTGAGGCAACTAAGACAAGCACTTGAGGCTGAGCTACAGGAATCAGATCAAGACATATGCTGGCCTGAGTAGGTGGCCAGAATGAATTGCTGGAGGAAAGGGAAGTGAGTGGTCTCTTCAAATCTTCCCAAAGAAGTGGGGCTAGACACAAAGGAACAGGATGCATGGTAGACTCAGCACATTTCACAAAGTATAATCTTTTCTCCCAGGCTTTTGACAAGATCATCTCTCCTAGCATCTTAGTCAGCTTGGGCTGTCATAACAAAATACCATAGACTGGTGATTTAAATGGTAAATATTTGTTTTCTCATAGTTTTAGAGTTTGGAAAGTCCAAGGTCAGGGATACAGCAGGGTACAAGAGAGGGCCATCTCTAAAGAGGGGTGGGTACAACATGCCAAGTGGATCAGGTCTGGGTGCCTAAAGGTGTCTTATTGGGTTGGATAGAGGCATTCTCCCCACAGAAAGCAATCCTCCTTGTCCAGATCAGAGGTTGCTGTTAGTTGCCTTCAAATTTTAAAGCCAAATCTCAAGACTGAATACTTGGACCAGTTGCATTCAGTGATGGTCTCAGCAACCAGGCAGGAGCCTAGGCACAAACAAATGGAAGTTCAGGACTAAGCTGTTAGCCAGGAAACAGCCAGGCGAGGAGCCAGAGAGCAGATGGAGAGCAGGCTGAGCAGCTAGCCACGGCCCCAGTAAACAGGGTGATCAGTGGGTCAGAGGATGCTTGGCAGACAGACAGCAACCAGGAAGATGTTGATAGTCATGAGCAAGGCTTGGAGGACAGACCAGGAAGATAGGTCAGGATCCCAGCCCTTCTACAGGAACTGGATCAAGGAGGACAAAGCATCTCCTATGGTCTCACTGCCAGTAAGAAAGCCTCTGGCGCATTTCCTTTTGAGGCAAGAACAATCTCAGATCTGTCCAAGGCGTTTAGGTCCATCCTACAGACCGGAATGGGGGCAATACTGGACTTTCTGTGCCAGTTAGATGAAGGGACTGCTCTGAGTAGGTTCAGACCTGGCTTGGCAAGCTAGGTGCCTCCATGAGAAGAAAATGGCCCCTCCTGCAGGCAGATGCAGGATGTAACCCCACTCCCAAGCCTGGTGAGCAGAGTACAGATTGGATGCAGCCCCCTCCCCAGCCAGAGCCTTTGTGTAATGCACAAGTTCACATCTGCATGTGGTCACTGTGGAATGAAGGCTGGAATGAGGGCCAATTTTGGTCCTGAAACAATCTGGATACACTGGTCAGATCTTAGGATTTTAACTGTAAGTCAGGAATAATTTGAGTTTCTCTGAATTTCCTGCTCTTTCTCAGACACAGGGCCATAAGTGAGTCATCACCAGAGGGATATGAGACACTAGCACTAGGCTAATCTCTTAAACAGGGGCAAATGGGGGAGCCCCAGGGCACTGGTGCATGAGCTCTGAGGTGCCACTCAGCCCATCCAGTACTGGCTTGAGAGGAAGGCAAGCTGGAAAGGCTACTGAAAGGCACTGCTGCCAAAAATCTGATTCCAGTTGGATGGCAAGGCATTCACTACCAGAAAACAAAACCTTCTGCTGTGCTTATAAGATAGAGCACATACCATCTCACTACAGAGGTACCTCTGAGGATGCCAGGGCCTTTTCATTAGAAGCCAGTGGCATCCATAACCAATCACCTCAGCTCACTTCCTCAGGGGAGGTCCTTGCACCTGGCCAGCAAGCTTTTGTTTTGCCATTCAGACCAGCCCCTACCTCTACTTCCTAGTTTCCATCTATCATTTCCTTATCTGTTCATACCAGGGAACATGTTGGGGCTGGTAAGAAGCTCTGCTATTTTACTTATTTTTTATTTTTTGTACTGAGGATTGAACCCAGGGCCTTTAACTGAGCTACATCCCCACCCAGTTTTGTTTTTTTTTTTTGGTACCGGGGATTGAACTCCAGTCCTTGCACTTGCGCAGCAGGCGGCAAAACCACTGAGCTAAATCCCTGGCCCATCCCCACCCAGTTTTTTAAAAAAATTTAAATTTTGAGAGAAGGCCTCACTACGTTGCCTAGGGTTGAACTTTTGATCTTCCTGCCCTAGCCTCCCAGGGTGCTGGGATTACAGGCATGTCCCCCCTCCATGAGTTCTTCATTATGCTTATCTTTTGTTCATTATTTTTTGCATGCTTGAGATGTGGCAGACACCTTACTGTGAGAATGCACAGGATTGCGATGTGGTCCCTTCCTCTCAAGGAGTCAGCAGTGAGCTAGAAGAGACAAAAGCATGAAGCAGCAGGAGTGGACAGTGGCTGTGTACCTGGTGCCCATTCCCTCCTTCTTCCTCTCCTACATGGAAGTCAACACACACACAGAGTCTGCTTTGGGAGTGGGGTCCAAAGACAATTTGGTCGATGGAGCCAGAAGCAGGATGAGTCAGAACCTGAGTTTAAGAGGAAAGAGATGGGGCTGTCCTGGAGCCCACACATTCCAGGACTGAGTGGCTGTCTCCAGGGTGGCACTGAGCCACATGATGTGCCAGACATGAGGAACCCAGGCCTGTGGTAAGACTGGACAGAAAGCCAGTGTGTGTCTGTGGATCATTCATTTCCCCTATTGTAAGATACAGAGTCCACCAAAAATATGTATACACACTTCAGGAAAAGAAAAAGAGTATGTTTCTTCAATAGATAGTGTTACCCTCATATGGAGGACCCTAGACGATGTCATATATCACAGAAAACCCACTACACTGCCGGGCCTTAGAGAAGAAATTGAAAATACGTGGTGGCCAGGGATTTAGCTCAATGGTTTTGCCGCCTGCTGCGCAAGCACAAGGACCCAAGTTCGATCCCCAGTACCAAAAAAAAAAAGAAAAGAAAAGAAAAGAAAAAATATACGTGCAGCAATCTCAATAACCAAGGTTACCCAAGTAGCAATTCCCCATGGTAAGGAATGTCTGGGAGCTCATGGCCACCACTTTGAGCACCTCTTGTAATTGTAGAGGCCAAAGGTAACTTGTACTAATCTCATGATGTCTCAATAAATTTAGTATCAAAATATTTATACAAATTTTTCTTTTCCTGAAGTGTGTATACACTTTTTTGGCAGACTCTGTATATTGTGTGAATATTCTACATATGTCCATCATATTAATAATAATAAATATAATTTATTTATTCTTACAAATCCACTCATTTATTTTATCAATGGACATGAGTTATTTTTAGCTTCTTAAAATTATGTTGCTTTGAGAAAGTGGTTTAATTTTTGTTACTGCAAACAATGCTGCTATCAATATTCTTACACAAGTCTTCTGATGCATGTATGAAGGGTCACCATTAGAGGAAAATACCTCATTGCTCTCTCCAAGAATGGTACAATCACATTTCTAGCCACAGTATGTGAGTGTCTGTTTGCTCCACATCCTCACTCATTCTTTTTTCATGATATTTCTGAATTAAAAAAAAAATCTAGTAATTTACATTTCATGCTTAATCTCATTAGTACCCAAATTTGAATTTTTTTTATTACTACCAAGATCAAGCATATTATAGAATGCTGGTCATTTATGTTTCTATTTCTGTGAAAGCTTGCTCAAGCTTTTGGTCCATTTTCATTTTGGGATAAATCATATTATTCAAACTTTCAGGACTTTGTCATATATTCTAGATAATAATCATTTGCCAGTTTTGTTTGTTTCAAATATCTTTCTCTATTTTGTGGTGTTTCTTTTCATGTTCCTTATAATGTTCCTTTTAAACATTTTTCATACAGGCATGTAACATTTTTATTATATTCATCCCCCTATTTCCCTCCCATACATCACCCTTTATAGAATCTCTAAATGAATAAAAATTTTTCATTTTCATTTGGACAGATTTATCAGTGTTTTCTTTATGGTTAGCATTTTTTGTCTTTTGGTAAGTCCCTCCTTACCTCAAAGTCATGAAGATATGTTCTTCCATTTTCTGCTTAAACTCTTAAAGTTTTGCTGTTTAATTTACTGGGAATTGGGTATGGTATGCGTTAAGGATCCATTTTATTTTTTTCTCTGTGGATAACCAATTGAACATGATTTACTGAATATCCTTCCTTGTACCTCTACTGATTATAAAACTACCTCCACCTTATATTGTTTTCATATTTGTAGGTCGGTTTCTGGGTTTTCTGTTTTGTTTTTACTGTTAATTTGCTTAGTCCTATTTTAATACTGTCTTAATTACATAACTTATGAAAAAGTGTTGATATCTGGAAGTCCAGATTCTCTTGCCTTATTTTTCTTTACAAGAGCTATCCTTAGGTTGTGCTCTTCAATATACATTACATTCAAATTGTCAAGTTCTTTGAAAAACTCTGTTGGGATTTTTATTGATCAGTTGGAGAGAATTGATATTTTTATGATACTGCATTTTCCATACTTGTAAAACAGTATGCCTCCATTAATTATGCCATTTTAATGTTTTATTCATTCATATGTCTGACATTACCCCAAAGTGCAAAGTCCTTGCACTCATGGAACACACATTCTGGTAGGGA
This sequence comes from Heterocephalus glaber, assembly GCF_000247695.1. The sequence goes on from NW_004624815.1 coordinate 8,774,761, forward strand.
GAAAACACTAAACAAAATATATAAGTAAAATAGTAAATAGGTAAAATAAATAAATGAAAAAACAAATAAGTAAAAGGTGTAAAGGCAAAGAGGAAACCAGTTATATGCCTATCTAGGGAAAAGTATGTCAGGCAGAAGGATGAAAAGTGTGCATAGGCTCATTGAGGCCTATCTGAAAAACTTTGAGGAGTCCAGAGTTGAGAGAGGAGACAACAAAGGGAGGAGGTGTAGATTCAGTCATGGGGGAGACAAGGTCCCCATTCACATGGATCACAGCAAGGCCTCTGCTCGGCCTCGGAGTGATGGGTCCTGATTGTGTGCAACAGGACTTCACTGACTCCGGTGTTGAAAACTGATGATGGAGGCATGGGAGGGGGAAGAGGGGCCTTCTATGAGGCCCCTACAATAATCCAGATGAGACTGACAGTGGCTTGCACCAGAGTTGTAGCAATAGGGTGGTAAGAAGTGGTCAATGGAAAGCAGCACCAATAGGATTTTTTGACAAACTTGGTGTGAAGTGAGAAAGAAGGGAAAGGCTGCTTAGTCCAGGAGGTTCCTTGCCAACAGGAAGATGCTGCTGCTGTTCACCAAGATGGGAAGGATGAGGGAGGAAGAGGCTGCAGGGACAATGCCAGGAGCTCTGTACTGGAGATCAGGATGAAATTTCTATTAAATATCTCAAAGGTGATGTTCTACAGTCAGTGGATAGCTGGATAAAGACAGGTTCGGAAGCAAGACTCTCAATGAAGCTGAATATTTGGAAGTTATCTGCATTGTGTCATTCAGGAGCCTAACAGAAAGCAATGGAATATTCAAATTAGGAACATTTGAGGAGGGATTATTTACAAAAAGACTATTTTTAGAGATGGAAGGTACAGGAAAACACAAAAGCCTGTAGAATCCTGGAGTTCTGCCTTAAATATCAAAGTACAGGGAAAAAAACTATTAGTGAAACTTGGAAGCGGAAAATTCAGCGAAGAAGGAGGCCTTGGGAAGAATCATCATTGGTGAAGTGTTCTCTCGCAGAAGGAAACAAAAGCCCAATGTCACTCTTTTCTTTCAGTATCTTTACCCCCACTTATCACTGGACACAGTAAACGAGAAGCCAGAAGGTACACAAGCCTGTTGATAAAGCACACAGAATCCAAGTTCCTAAGTAGAAACCAGGTGGAGAAAAGTGGAGAATAACTCTGGAAGGAAAGAGAAGATACCTGGACCAAGCAGATAAGATGGTAGCTAGAGCCATGACTGGATGATGTGACACAGGAATGTATACAGAGAAAAGATCATCTAAGGTCCAGGACTATACTCTGAAACATTTTTGTTCCTAGAGGATGGACAGCTGAGGTAGAGTCAGCAAAGGAGACTATGAAGAAGCCACCAGAAAGAAACACCAGAGAGTGTGTGTCTGAGAGGTCACTGAAGAAATGGTTCTACACAGTGGTTGTTAAACACACCACCTGCTGTGGGTGAGACTAATAGGATGCAGCCTCTCCACTGACAAGGGAGGTAGCAAGTCACAGGTCACAGCTGACAGCAGTGAGAACAATGGTAGTGCAAAAGGGACTGTAGGTATGACAGAGGAGTTAAACAGTTGAGAATGGGCAAGACTTTCAAGGAATTTTGCTATAAATTATATATAAAGGGATGGAGGGAACTGTGTAGTCACTGAAAGGAAAAGTAGATATTGCATATTGTTATTGTTTTCAAGATCAGTACATGTTTGTGTACTGATAGGAATGGCTCAGTACTGTATAAAGGGAGGAAATGGATGAAGCAGGAGAGACAAATTGGTGGGCAATGTCCTGGAACAAGCAAGGAGGGAGAGTGCTGGTGCCAGCAGAGGGGGCTCAGTTGAGTTTGAGGGTTCATCTCCAAGAACAGGAGGGCTATAGGAGGATGTGTACAGGTGCTAATGGGTGGACAGATTTGTGGGGGATTTTCTTGATTGCTTTAATTATCTCAGTGTAATAGAAAGCAAGATCATCTGCTGATGGAAGAAATCCAGAAGAAATTGGTGATTGAGAAGGAAAGGAAAAAACATGAAACCCTCAACTAGCTCAACAATTTTTTTGCTTGGATGTTTTCTAAAATAATTATGAAAAATGACATCTACTCATGTATTATAAGAGGACATCTAAACTTTTTCATTATAAATTTAAATCATTATAAAGGATGGACTTTCACTTAATTAACTGATTTGGGAAAAGAGTTTTGCTAAAGCAAAGTTATGAAATTTAAAAAAATTCTTTGGAGCTATTCATTAAAAAAATCACAAATGAGATTGGGGTTGTAGCTCAGTGGTAAAGTGTTTTCCTAGCATGTGCCAAGCCCTGGATTCTGTGTTGGATCACCACTACTCTCCCCCTAAATTTAGCTGACAACTTATTTAGTCCTGGTTTACTTTAAAAGCAAAGAACTGAAAACTGAGCTGCAATAGTTTATATATTACCCAATAATGAGTCATTCATTTTCTCAACATTTTGAGTTGTTTCTTTATCTGATTTCCTATGCATTGGGGCCATGATACATACTAAGATTCATAGCAGATGAGACACGTAACTTTTATTTTGGTCTTTTTTCATAAAGAAGAGGACAATTGTGAGAGGAGACTCCTGAATTCCAGAGATTCTCTGGCAATTTTGGGAAAGTGTATGTAACGTTTCTCCCTTAAAAGTAGCTTTGCCAACATGTCTCTTTGGAAGTCTTCATGTATTCATTTTTTAAAATTGTATTAAGAAGCCTAGCATGTACCAGGCCCTGGGTTCAATCCTCAGCACTGCCAAAAACAAAAACAAAACCAACCAACTACCACACCTACTTGCATTTGAGCTCCCATAGTAGTGCATGCCTGTAGTCTTGGTACTCAGGAGACTGTGGTGGGAGGATCCCTCAAGCCCAGGAGTTCAAGGCCAGCCTGGCTAAGGCAACATACTGAGGCAACATACTGTCAAAAAAAAAAAAAAAAAAAACAGTAGTGAAAAACAGGGGACATAAAACTTAACAGTGTAACCATTTTTCCATTTTTAAGTATACAATTTAGTAACATTAAGACATTCACATTGTGGTGCAACCATTACTATCAGAACTTTTTCATTATCCCAAACTGAAACTCTGTACCTATTAAATAGTAACTTTCCATTTCTCCTTCCTCAGCTACTAACCAATACCTTTCTACTTTTGTCCCTATGAATTTGATTAGTTTTTAGTACCTCATGTAAATGGAATCACATAGTATTTGTACCTGGTGACTTGATTATTTCACTTAGCATAAAGTTCTCTAGGTTCATTAATGCTATAATATATGTATCAGAATTCTACTTTTATTTTAAAAAATGAACAAATTACACACACACATACGTGTACATACACACACAGTACATTTTGTTTATCCATTCATCTATTGGTAGACAGTTGAGTTTTTCCCAATTTTTGGCAATTGTGAATTAATGTTGCTCTGAGTATGGCTATACAAATATATCTTTAAATCCCCGCTTTTAATTTTTAAGGTATATACTGTACTAAGAAGTGAAATTGCTAGATCATATGATGATTCTATGTTCATGTACTCATTTGGAAGTCTCTGGTAAAAGGGAATGGGAACAAGAATAGACCAGAGAAATACAGTATAATTGCAGGGAATTAGTAGAGCTGAGTTGAGACTAGCAATCTTGAATTTAAAATAAAACCAGTCAACATGTTTGTGTTATTTTTTCCAGCTATATTCAGTTGTACAGGTGCAGGTATGGGTTAGAAGAAATGTTAGATATGATTTTGGTGTAGCTATGCTAGTGTATTAAACTAAAAAATGCAAATGAGTTGAGGATATGCGAATAATTCTGAGTGATTATAGTTACTGACTATGGATTACAAGCTGGGTAAGGACTTCAAATGCATTTTATAAATTTTTCTAAACTGGCCTGGCAAATACTTTGTTAATTTCTAGTTTCTTTATAAATGAAAATCTTCAGAAATATGTTTTCCAGTTGTTAGAATGTACAAATAAAATTGGTTTTGTAAATTAATTATATATGAAACAAGGCTAAAAATATCTCTTATTAATCTCAATGCTTTGTATATAAATCGTTTTGGGTTCTGTTCATATTCTCCATAAACATCATCAGTGATGTTTCTTGATTTTCAACTCTGATGCTTTTCTTTCTTTTTCATGTCTTGCCATGTTGGCTAATAACTTCAGTATAATGTTAAATATAAAAGTGGTGCTAAATGACTACTATCATCTGAAGACTCCTTCTAACATATTATCATTAATACAAATGTTAAGTCTGCATTTTTGGTAGGCACTCTATCAAGTAAAGGAAGTTTATAAAAGTTGGCTAAAAGATATTTCATAGTGCTCACTCAAGAATCTGTGTTGAGCAAATACTGATTATGTGCTTCAGTATTTACTCCTGATTAAATATTGAAGTTTTTCAAATGCATCTTCTGAACCTGCTGAGAATGTTGAGATGAGGTGTTACGGTTTGGATCTATACTGTCACCCAAAGGCTCATGTGTTGCAGCAATGTGCAGAGGTGGGTCTAGAGAGGGAACTGGATTGCGAGGACACTAACTTCATCAATAGGTTAATCTATGATGAGTTCACAGCTAAATGGGCTATTAGGAGGTGGGGCCTAGTTGGAGGAAGTAGCCCACTGGGGCATGCCTTTGAAGGCTCTCTCTCTCTCTCTCTCTCTCTTGCTCTCTCTCTCTCTCCAGCTACCAGGAGGTGAACAGTTTTGTTCTGCCACACCCTTTCACTATAATGTATTTCTTACCACAGCCTCAGAAAACATGGGGTGAACAAACCATGGACAGAAACCTTGGAAATCATGAGCCAAAATAAACCTTTTCTTTTGTAAGTTCTGTATGTTAGGTATTTTTGTCACAGTGATAGAAAGCTGACTGACTATATGGTTTTTCTCTAATAATTGGTTAATGGGTAGGTTAAATTTATGAATTTTAAAAATATCAAAGGACTCATTCCTTATATATAGTAATCTCAACTTGGTCATGATATAATATATATTTTAATGTTACTAATAGTCATAACAGTCAGAGATATATGGAATGTATGTAAGGTTTACACCCAGCAGTAGCAGGACAAGGCTTCAAAGCCTAATCTATCTGATTGAAAACTTGTGCCCTTTCCATCAACCATTCTCCTTGAAGTCAGAGACCAAGTCTTTCTTACACATCTCAAACACCCCAGGGGAGTGGAATATTCATAGTGCACATTCAAGAATCCCTGTTGAACAAATACTGTATGCTTCAAGACCCTGGATTCTTTAAAACTTCCTTAGTTACAAAACAAAACAAAACAAAACAAAAACAAAAATGCCCAGCCTGGGCAACACTCTGTCTCAGAATATTTAAAATTTTTAAAATAGCTGGGAATGTAGCTTTTGAAAGCCCTAGGTTTGGTCATCAGTATTAAAACAGTGGTATTTTCTAAGCAGACACATTATAAACAGATTGGGAAGAATTCTCTCCACTTAGAGAAAGAAGCAACACATACAAAGACACATTTGAACATGGACAGACCAGAAGACCAGGTCCCCAAAGCTCGGTAAAGAGGAATCCTCTCTACGGCACAAGACCCTTGGACGGGGCCCTAGGCATGAACAAGGGTAGGAGATTGTACACAAAACTTTTGCCAAAATGGAATGAAGGAAACAACAGTCATAGCCAAAATAATATTTCATTGCAAGTAGAAAAACAGGGAGAAGAAACTACATTGTCACCTCTTATGAGAAAAGCAAAAATAAAGTTGTAGTTCATCCTTAATTTTCTACCTTGTGGGCAAAAATAAAAGGAAAATTACTTCTGGGCAATTCTGCACGTATTATAGAATAATGAGGCATCTTTGGCAGTTGAACAAGAAGCAGAACAACAAATGTTCTCTCCAGAAAAGGATAAGACAATCTTATTGTTCCCAGAAGTGAATCTTACAAAAAAATCAGAAGGACAGACAGTGAGATGCACCATCATGACCAATCACACAGCGTGAGAGGAGAGACAGAGCAACACTCGGGAGTTTAGCACTTAGGAGGCTGATCTGATCTACACACGACTCCCTCACTGCTGCCCCCAGGCCCTCTCTACTTGCAGCACCAAATCGAGTCATTTCACATTAGCTTTCTTTTCTCTCTCTCCCCCCACCCTCCGTCTGCAGCTGGTCATTGAACAATCCAACAAATTATCTCATGAAGCCAGGTTGATCCTAAACTCTCAAACACCATTAAACCAACTGACTTTCAAGGTTGGCTTCCAATTGCAGGTGTGGTCACTCTGTATTTCTGTGTTGGCAAAGTCCTATGGTGACCCCCAAGATCCTTTCCTCTCACCTTCTATAATCCCCTCCCTTTGAGTGTGAAAGGAACCTGGGAATATAATGAAGTACCATTTTCATAATTATGTCATATGGCAGAAGGGATTTACAGATGTAATTGAGAACCCTAATTAGTTGATTTTTTTTCTAATTAGTTGATTTTTAGTTAATCAAAAGGTAGATTATCCTGGATGGTCCTGACCTAATCAGGGGAGCCCTTACAAGAAGCAGAAATTTGAAGTTGGTGTTACAGAAGCAAGTAACCATGTGGTGAGTTGCTTATAGAGGAGGACATGTGCCAACAACCTGATGGCAGCTCCTGGAAACTGAGACTGATATCCAACCATGAGCTAGCAAGAGGCTGGAGAGTTTAGCTCAATGACCTCAATGAACTGAATTCTGCCAACAGCCACCAAGGTTGGGAGGAGTCCCAGTCTCAGATAAGACAGCAGCTCTGGATGACATCTTGCCTTCAGCTGGGTGAAACCCTGAGCAGAAGACCAGCTCACTCCTACCCAGGCTGGTGGTCCATAGAAATTGTGTGATAATAATGTTTTAAGCCACTAAGTTTGTGAAACTTTTTAAATGTAGCAAAAGAACACAGCTATCCTTCAGCTGTGAAGTTTGATGAATATCCCTAGTCTGAGGTTTTGAGATGTAGTGAAGACTTATTAGATAATATGGCAGAAGAAGCTAATGGACTTCTGTATAAGTTGGGGGAAAGAGTCTCATTTCAGTTGATGGAATGTAGCCAGGATTCATGCTGTTCACCAAGTAGTTCTGGTTCTTCCCCACTCTAGCCCTGCACTGTCTGATGTCTTAGTGTGGCCCTTGTTGGATAGAGAACGTGTATCATGCTGGTTAGTGCAGTGGAAGCAGAGAGCTCTCATCCCTTCTGCTATGGTGTAGAGCAATGTTCCTGATAGCCTGGTTCTTAGGGGAAAGGCACATACAGTGGGTCCCATCTTCTGACTTGTGATGGATCTCTACTGTGAGTAAAAAATAAATCTGTTATTTTAATGCACTACAGTTTTTATGGTTGTTGGCCTAACTTCAACCATGCTGATTTAAATGGGTGAATTACTGTGCCACACAACTCAAAAGCACAGCCAGAGCCACAGAAATGAGAAGGTAGGAGGACATACACCTTTCTTGTTTTTGTATATCTAAGTTATTTTCACTCATTGTAAAAAATAAACCAAACCCTCAAGCAAGTGCAAACAGAAGAGAAGAACATGAGAATGCCAACCATCACCCATCTACACTGAAAAGCATGACAATCCCAAGAGCCGCTAATGTCTCAGTTAGAACCAGAGGAGTGGTCGACTCAGTCTTCAGGAGAAAAGAGCAGGAAGCTGCTCACTGACAACTCTTCTCAGAACAAATGCTATTACTAGCCATTGGGATTTCCATACTCTCTTGCAAGACCCTAGAAAGGCAGAGTCTTCATCTCTCTCCTGAGAAAGATTGTGAGGGATCATTGAAAGGGAGTGTGTCTGCTCAGCAAAGACAGACAACACAACCAAGGGTTCTGATGAAAAACAAATATTATCATAGGAGAAAAGAGATGAGTAGTAAAGCCCTGATTTTAAAGGGGAGTGAAGAAGCACCAGGTTAAGAGGAAGATCATGTTAAGTGATCATTTGGATCAGTTTTAAGATCCTTTAAAAAAGCATTCAGATGGATTATGGGGTAAACACTAAACTTAGATCTTTAAAATGGAGGTTCTGGTAAAATGATCTTTGAGAAATTAACAGAACTTCCATTTTAGCAGGTTTGGATTTTGAAGATAAAAATAGCACTGGCTCTGTGAATGGTGGAAGACTTAGAGCAGTCATGTATAAATTAAGCTAACCCTAAGTATATCTTCCCAAAGTGTTATTCTGTTCAGACATGTCAATCCTGTATAGCCAAGGAGATGGACTGAGGAGGAAAAAAGTTCTTCTGACTCTAGCTTCTGGTAATTCTTGACCAATTATAATAGAACTTACTGAATTCTACTCAGAGATTAAAATTTGATCAACAAGATACATGACCAAGACCTAGCCCATGTTTCCTTATGGAACAATTTTCATTTTGAATATATTGGCTATTCTCGTGATAAGAGGAAATGGAATACTGAAGCAATGACTTAGTCATTTGGGCAATAAGCTTGTATTTACAATGAAAACATAAAGTAATTGTGACAAAATAGATTGTTAAATTGAACCACCTAAGGTAATTGCTTCAATTCCCTCACCCCACCTTTTTCTATAGATGTGTACTCACAGCCTTTAGGAATGGCAAGGACATTGTGCATGCCTGGGTGTTGTCCCAAGGGACATACTCCTAGTGACAATCTAAACCATTCTAGTTTCAAAATAATATCCCATTATTCACGTACTCTTCTCACTCCAACGCTAGGAGACACAAGCAGCTTATGGTTTTTATGTGTAGGCTGTTTACTATATTTTTCAGGTTTTATCTTAAGTTTTTCCAGACTTGTGTGATTAAGTTATCTGGATGACAAGAACAAAGTACAGCATTCTTTAAAGGAATATCATTTTGCTCCCACAATCAGTAAACAGAGAGAGGTAACAACTTAGGATGTATTTTAATATAACTTACTGTGTCATATTTAACAAATTAATTATCAAAGAGATATTAAAAGTAGGCACATGATGACTTTCACGCACCACCAAAATTGTAAACAGAGATAGCTTGTGTTTTCTGAAAGAATCACTTCCCCTTAAGAACCAGTTATCCCCCTTGGTTTCTCAGCTTTTCTTCTAAATAGCAAAGCTGACGCTTTATTAGTTAATCAATAAGACATGATACAGAGTATGGTTATCATAAAATAATCATGCCCTGGAGCATTTTGAGTCATGAGCCACTTGCCTCTAATCAGATTGGGTTGAGATTACCTTTGGATAACCACACTCTTGGGAACTGTCTCATTTCTATTATCAGTACATTTTATAATAGGGAAAAATGTACATTTCTGCAGGGGGAAAATGAAGTTGGCAGTGTATACCTAGCAATCATTTCAGTTGAGCTGAGAAACATTCCTCTTTTGAACAAAGTCAAACTCGGCTTCGTCTATTCAGGCAATGTCATAGAAAAGAGGCACCGCACAGGCAGGGTGGGTAATATAATACAATGGAAACTGTATTTTACTTTGGTGCTACAAGCTTCAAATTATATGCAAACACTCAAAGAGAGCATTTGAAACTTGGCATGCATGTTTATAAAAGGCACACTTTGAATCTGGAGTGGGCTTAGGTGTCTAGGTTACAATACCAGATGATCTCCTGTGTAAAAATGGAACAAAGCCTTGTTCTAACTTCCTACAGAGAAAGATGTTCATTTCTGCTTCAATTATAATCCTAGGCACACTGGAGATTCCATGAAGAGCAATTTCCATCTCTTCCCCTTATCCTGACCAGCTAGAATTTTAATCAAATTACATATATTGAAAAGTTAAAGACAGAAAAACCTGGTGAGCCATGAAATATACTTTACAACAATGTATATAGCACTTTCCTGACTGGTTTAGAATGAGGGAAAAATCCATTTAAAATGTCAGATGAACACACTGCAGGCTGAAGAACTATAGGTTTTATTCTCAATTTTTCTTCACATAGCATTTATATACAGGAATTTTTAACATGAGATAAATTATAAAGAAAAAAGATTGTGAAATTACATGCACTAATTGTTCTGTGATGGAAGTAATATTCATAAACTAATAATGAAAGTAGGAGACAAGAAAGCTGAACAGTATTGTTGCCATATTGCTAGAACTAGATGCCCACTATGCTTTGTGTTATTCTTATTAACTACATAGCTCTCATAATAAAACAAATAAATTCAAGTTGGTTTTTTGGATAAGAGAGATAGGATAAAAGGAAACAGCCTAATTTTATTGATTTATCACATTAGAATTAAATTTAGCTTCTATATGGCAATATCATATTTGATTAATGATACCCCTTTCAGTGATGGTTATTTCAAGAGCCCCAGAATGTCTGTCTTGGGTCTAACAATTGCTTAGTCCTTCCTACTATTTCAGTGTCTCATAATTCTACTTGATCTTTGCAAAACTGGGCAGCTGGGCTCCTGGCTTGACAGAAATGAAATTTGCCCAGAAAGAAACCAAGTGAAGATTTGTACTGATCATTAAAAATTGAAATCACACAGCTAGATGGGAGAGCACATTTTTAATGATTCAGTGAGCAGAAAGGCTCCCTACCTCAGATTTCCCCTAAGCTGGGAGATTGCTCATGCATTGTGCTAAAAGTCTCATTTTTGGCTTGCCCAGAAGAGCCTTAAGACAGCTCCAGTGAAAACTGTGGGAATCACATTTCCCAGGTTGGAAGACATCAAGGTATCTGCACCTGTGTAGGTAAAGCTGGGGTGAAAAGGGTGAGGGAAAGCACACTGTCTTGGAGAAGTAGTGAGGGACCTCGCTGGTCCTGCCCTTGACTAACTGGGGCTCTTAGAGGCCTCTTGCCACTATCTTAATATCCCTGCCCCACTCATTTCCAATGTCTCCCACTATAACATCACTACTCCACCAAATAGCATTTCCTAGGGCCGGGGATTTGGCTCAGTGGTGCAGCCGCCTGCCACGCAAGCCCAAGGTCCCGAGGTCCATCCCCACTACCAAAAAAAAGCCACTGCCTAGTCAAATGAGTTGTCCTTGCCAACGCCCTCCCTGACTGCTACCACATCTGTTTATCACCCTGTGCTTGAAATTCCTTCTTGGTTACATGATGTTCATTATTAGTTTCTCTCTTACATTCTGCTGATAGGTCTCTACTTTTCTAGGTCCTTTGGCTTTCCTAATATTAAATATGAGTGAGTGTCTTTTGCCTTTTGCATTCCTCTCTGGGTAAAATACACTCTCTTATAGCAACAACTGAGAGTCAGTTGTTGAAACCAGTCAAAACCAACTGTCAAAAGTCCATCTTTGACTTTTCACCTGTACCTAGGTTATTATTTTCACTAACACTTAAACCTGACAAATACTGAGCTGACTTACTGAGGTATGCAGAATCCTAAGGTGGCACCCTTTATCACCTCCCCCTGGTTTCTACACTTTTAAGTAATCCTCTTTCCTAAAATGTGAGCAAAACCTGTGACTTGCCTCTAAGCAACAGCAAAGGAAAAGGGATTCAGCAGACATAGCTATGGTCCCTCAGTGGCTGACTTTGAATTAATCAAAAGGAGACTCACCTGGGTGGGTCTGACCTACTTCGAGGAGTCCTTTGAAACTGGGTACAGGCCTTCCCTAAAAGAAGAGACTTGAAGCAAGAAAGACACTCTCCTATTGATCTTGAAGAAACAAATGAACATGTTGTGAACTGCATATGGAGAAGATAGCCCTGTAGGAGCTGAGGGCCACGGTCCTATAATTTCAAGGAACTGAGTTCTGCGAACAATCTCAATGGGCTTAGAAGACCCCAAGCTCCAGAGGAGAGCATCAGCGCTGGCTGATTCTTCCTTGCAGCTTGAGGGAGCCTGAGCAGTGGATGTAGCGTAGCTGGGCCTGGACTCCTGACCCACAGCATGAGTAGTTTTAACATGTGATGGTAATTTGTTTTGCAACAATAGAAGACTCACTCTTCCGACTTCTTTATTATTATCCAATTTGGGTCAATTTTTTTTTTGGTACCAGGGATCGAATTCCAGTCCTTGTGCTTCTGCAGCAGGTGGCAAAACCACTGAGCTAAATCCCCGGCTCCCTGGGCTCAATGTTTTAAAGTTACCTATGGCTCATTCTCTTCTTCAGATATCAAGATTTGTCAATTATTTTCAACGAATATCTACTGATTTCAACTGTATTGCTCTGTTTTACTCAAATTCTTCATTTATTTAGCAAAGATGTGCAGAACGCTGTGTCCACTCTGGGTATGCAATGGTGAATGAGGTCAGAATAATTCCTGCCCTTGTGCAAAGTATAGTTTAGTAGATAAAATGAGCATTGAACATGTAATTATAAGGGGCTCTGAAAAAGTTCTGTAAGAGAGTCTAACCTTGTCTGCATGGAGGGGAGGCAATACCTCAAGCATGAGCTATTGTGCCAGTCTTCCAGCTTGTCTCCTTGTTTCTCATTCCTTCAGGCACAGAGTTGGGTTCATCTTTCCCAAATACACCTTTTAACCTGAGGAAATTTGCTCTATTTGAGGACTTTCAATGGCTCCCTGTTACCCCACAGACATAATAAGCAAAATAGTAATAAGTCTGTGTCACTTGTGCCTCCTATAAGGACCTGAAAAGTTAGAAGACTGGGCTGTAGCCACAGAAATGGTAGAAACAGGATTCAATTCCCTGTGAGCTAACTCTGGATTGAATTCTCTTTTTTACAACATTGCTACCTCTTTGAAATTGTAAAGTGTGTGTAAAATTTTTTTCTAATAATAAACAATTTGCAAATGTTATAGATAAAGTGTAGTCCCCAAAAGAAATGTATTTAACCCATTTTTGGCCTTTATCTCAGGAGCATTTTGATTAATCTACATGCTTAAAGCTAATGTAAGATAAACATTTGATTTATATATCTGATCTCACAAGCCTGTCACTAGGAGATGAAGGTAAATTTATATCTAAATTACAATAACTCTGAACCTCCACTGACAAAACAGAAATACAGCAGTAGTTCATGTCTGTTGATGCTCTACCCAGGTCCCTTTTGTAGGCCATACATTCACTACTATGGCTTGGATTTTAACAAGGGACATCTTTCCTTTTCTCCCAAAAATTGCACTGAGAAGCCCCTTTATTAGGATGCTGTTGTGACCTGCACACTTGGGAAAAACTGGCTGACATATGGAGTACAGAGGATCAACCTTTCTGCTGTGAGGTAGGACCAGTTCTGTGTGTAGTCTACTCTCTAGAGCTTGTGTGGGATCCAACAGAAGCTAAGCTCCTGCTGAGACCTCATTCTTGGCTGGCTTTCTTACATCTCCTATCCTGCTTCCCTCACACCCTTCTCCTCAGAACAGTCTTCCAATCAATCAGTTGAATAGGAATTTCCATCTTAGGCTCTGCTCTTCCCATGTGTAAACAATAAACATACTCAAAGATTCCCTCATTTGTTTGTATAAAACACTTAAAGGTCTTACATGAGCTTATTGCCAATCTGTTGGGCAGCCTCATGGGGCATCCACCACTTTTTCCTCTCCTATTCCAATGTCCATGCCATTGCCCTAGAATCTGATCAAATGAATCTACGGTGGTGTCTGCTGAAGGCTCCCATTTTTTAGCAACAATCCTGTCCATGCAAGGACGGTGTTTTTTGGATGTTCCTCAAGCTGCCAGTCTTCAGGATGCCACACTTGACAACCTGACTTCGGTGCAAAGTTTGAAACATGGTCCCTCCATTTTCTGGACACTTGGTCACATAGGTTTTGCAACATACTTAGGCCCAAAGTTTCTGGAGGTCTGCTTTCTGGACTTTATTTCTCTAATCTTGAGAAATCTAGCCTATTTCTAGGAACAAGTGGCTAAGCTGACATCAACCCTTTAAAATTTTCTTGCAGGGCCTGGGATTTAGCTCAGCGGTTCTGCTGTCTGCCTCGCAAGTGCAAGGTCCAGGGTTCGATCCCAGATACTCCCCCCCCCCCAATTTCTTGCAGCCCACACCCCCAAGCCAAAATGTCCCTCCTGTTCCAGACCAAAAACCAAGAGGCTGCAGAATGCAACGGAGTGTGGGGAGGAAGTGCTGCCTATACCAGCATCTTCTGGCACTCAGTTCAGCCAGCCAGACTTTTGTTTTTTAATTTGGCTTTTATTTTAAGCCTGTATTTTAGCCTAAAACTATTTTGGATAGAGAACTTCCGTAAAGAAGAACAGATACAACCTGTTTTTGAGAAACTCTAATTTCATGAAAGTTATTTAAAAAAGCTTAGATACACATGAAGAAACTTTCAAAATATAATTCTTCTATAGGTTACAAAGTTTGTTTGATTTTAAACAAGGAACTTCTAGAATGAAATCCAAGGTGATATTCATTTCTCTTCCATAGAGATTTAAAGCTTACTGTGATACTTTATCTAATATTTTATTATAGCCATTTTCGAGCATATAGCAAGGTTTAAGAAATTTTGCAGCAAACATCTATATACCCATTAGACTCTATCATTAACATTGTACTATATTAGCTTTATCATGTACATGTATGTCTACCCATCCACTCATCAGTAATGGCTTTGTAATTATTTTTTAAAAAGACATCTTATACTTTGATCTAGAACCAAAAAATTCTATGTTTGGAAGTCCATGTGAATATAAATTTTATTGGGTATTATCCCTTCAACAATAAAAATATCAGAGGTATAATCTGTTATAGTCTTTAAAAACTACTCTTGACAGCATGCCCTGGGAAAGGGACCTTTAATTATCTTTAAAAAACATGTGAACCACCCAGAACTAGGGTTAGTACTGTTTTAATTGTGATGGGTAAAGCAGTCATGAATTAAATCACGTGGAAAACTAAGTAGAGTGCTAGGCAAAGGTTTAAGTAATATGTCTCTAAATACCTGGTCTGTTCAATCATCAATGTGGGGAGCTATTTTTCCTTAATTAGTAGATAAATATGTCTATTCATTAACACGTTAGCATAAAGTCAGAAACCCAACTTGTTATAATAGTGATGTACAAATTAGAACCATATATTTTAATGCAATGATTTACAAAGATCTCAATCACCTTCCTGATTGTTTGATCTAATCACTGAAAAAGTCTTGAGCTACAAACAATATACTACTCTACTCTGTGATGTTATTTTTGATAGGACACCAAGAAAGAAACTCACTGGTTCTTTGAAAGAATAAACCAAATTGACAAATCCTTAGCCAACCTTATCAGAAAAAGGAAAGAAAAGGCCCAAATCCATGCAATTAGGAATGAAAAGGATGAAATTACAATGGACCCAGCAGAAATCCAGAGGATCATCAATACCTACTTCCAGAACCTATACCCCAATAAGATGGAAAACACAGAAGAAATGGACAGATTCCTAGATAAGTATGAATTACCAAAGGTGAACGAGGAAGACCTAAAAATTCTAAACAACCCAATATCAATCAATAAAATTGAAAACATAATTAAAAACTTACCAACTAAGAAAAGCCCTGGCCCTGATGGCTTCACTGCTGAATTCTACAAGACATTTAGAGAACTATTGCCACTACTGCTTAAACTCCTCAATGAAATTGAAAGGGAAGCAGTACTCCCAAATTCATTCCTGGAAGCAAGCATCACCTTGATCCCAAAAGCAGACAAAGACCCAACTGAAAAAGAGAACAATAGGCCAATCTCACTAAAGAATATTGATGCAACAATCCTTAATAAGATACTGGCAAATAGAATGCAGAAGATCATCAAGAAGATCATACACCCTGATCAACTGGGATTCATCCCAGGGTTGCAGGGATGGTTCAACATACATAAATCAATAAACATAACACATTATAATATTAGAGCCAAGGACAAAAACCATATGATCATCTCAATAGATGCAGAAAAAGCATTTGCCAAACTCCAGCACGCATTTATGATAAAAACCCTACAAAAAATTGGAATAGATGGTCTCTACCTCAATCTGATAAAAGTCATCTATGAAAAACCAACAGTCAGTATCATACTAAATGGTCAAAAACTGAAATCCTTCACACTAAAATCACAAACAAGCCAAGGATGTCCACTGTCACCACTCCTGTTCAATATAGTCTTGGAAATATTACCCACAGCAATTAGAGAAGAGAAAGAAATAAAAGAAATAAAGATAGGAAATGAAGAAGTCAATTTGTCATTATCTGCAGATGACATGATACTCTATATTGAAGACCCTAAGAACTCCACCAAAAATCTTCTAGAATCAATAACCAAATTCAGTAAAGTAAGCGGATACAAGGTCAACACACAAAAATCAATAGCTTTCTTCTACATGAACAACAGACTCACTGAGAGAGAAATAGG